>JACSYO010001483.1:0-13689 GCA_016806645.1 Ophiodon elongatus
ATCAGTTGTGGTGGTGAGATCAGTTTGCACAGTTGTTACCTCAGTAGAACCAAATCCATCAGTTGCAGACATGACATCTGTTTGCCCACTTGTTACCTCAGTAGTATCAGAACTATCAGTTGTGAAGGTGACACAGTTTGCACAGTTGTTACCTCAGTAGTACCAGAACCATCAGTTGTGGAGGTGACATCAGTTATCACAGTTGTTACCTCAGTAGTACCAAACCACGTTGCAGAGGCACAGTTTGCACACTTGTTACCTCAGTAGTATCACAAACTATCAGTTGTGAAGGTGCCATCAGTTTGCACACTTGTTACCTAGTAATATCAGAACTATCAGATGTGGAGGTGACATCAGTTATCACAGTTGTTACTTCAGTAGAACCAGAACCATCAGTTGTGGAGGTGACAACAGTTTGCACAACCAAACAAACACAACCCACACAGTTGTTACTTCAGTAGTATCATAACTATCAGTTGTGTAGGTGCCTTCAGTTGGCCCACTTGTTGGCTCAGTAATATCAGAACTATCAGATGTGGAGGTGACCTCAGTTTGCACAACCAAAACCAACCACAAACAACACCCAGTTGTTACCTCAGTAGTACTAGATCCATCAGTTGTGGAGGTGACATCTGTATGCACAGTTGTTTCCTCACTAGTAACAGATCCATCAGTTGCAGACGTGACATCAGTTTGCCCAGTTGTTACCTCAGTAGTACCAGATCCATCAGTTGCAGATGTTACATCCGTTTGCCATGTTGTTACCTCAGTATTACCAGATCCATCAGTTGCAGACGTGACATCAGTTTGCACAGTTGTTACCTCAGTAGTATCAGAATTATCAGTTGTGGAGGTGATGTCAGTTTGCACAGTTGTTACTTCAGTAGAACCAGATCCATTAGTTGTGGAGGTGATATCAGTTTGCCCAGTTGTTATCTCAGTAGTATCAGAACTATCAGTTGTGGAGGTGATCTCAGTTTTCACAGTTGTTACCTCAGTAATATCAGAACTATCAGTTGTGTAGGTGCCTTCAGTTGGACCAATTGTTGGCTCAGTAGTATCAGAACTATCAGATGTGGAGGTGACCTCAGTTTGCAAAGTTGTTACCACAGTAGTACCAAATCCATCAGTTGGAGACGCGCCATCTGTTTGCCCAGTTGTTACTTCAATAGTACCAGATCCATCAGTTGTGGAGGTGATCTCAGTTTGCCCAGTTGTTACTTCAGTAGAACCAGATGCATCAGTTGCAGACGTGACATCAGTTTGCCCAGTTGTTACCTCAGTAGCATCAGAACTATCAGTTGTGGAGGTGATCTCAGTTTGCCCAGTTGTTACTTCAGTAGAACCAGATGCATCAGTTGCAGACGTGACATCAGTTTGCCCAGTTGTTACTTCAGAAGTATCAGAACTATCAGTTGTGGAGGTGACATCAGTTATCACAGTTGTTACTTCAGTAGTATCATAACTATCAGTTGTGTAGGTGCCTTCAGTTGGCCCACTTGTTGGCTCAGTAATATCAGAACTATCAGATGTGGAGGTGACCTCAGTTTGCACAGTTGTGACTTCAGTAGAACCAGATCCATCAGTTGTGGAGGTGACAACAGTTTGCCCAGTTGTTACCTCAGTAGTATCAGAACTATCAGTTGTGGAGGTCAACTCAGTTTGCACAGTTGTTACCTCAGTAGTACCAAATCCATCAGTTGCAGACGTGCCATCTGTTTGCCCAGTTGTTACCTCAGTAGTATCAGAACTATCAGTTGTGAAGGTGGCATCAGTTTTCACAGTTGCTACCTCAGTAGTACCAGATCCATCAGTTGCAGATGTGCCATCCGTTTGCAATGTTGTTACCTCAGTAGTACTAGATCCATCAGTTGTGGAGGTGACGTCTGTATGCACAGTTGTTTCCTCAGTAGTAACAGATCCATCAGTTGCAGACGTGACATCAGTTTGCCCAGTTGTTACCTCAGAAGTACCAGATCCATCAGTTGCAGATGTTACATCCGTTTGCCATGTTGTTACCTCAGTAGTACCAGATCCATCAGTTGCAGACGTGACATCAGTTTGCACAGTTGTTACCTCAGTAGTATCAGAATTATCAGTTGTGGAGGTGATGTCAGTTTGCACAGTTGTTACTTCAGTAGAACCAGATCCATTAGTTGTGGAGGTGACATCAGTTTGCACAGTTGTTACTTCAGTAGAACCAGATCCATTAGTTGTGGAGGTGATATCAGTTTGCCCAGTTGTTATCTCAGTAGTATCAGAACTATCAGTTGTGGAGGTGATCTCAGTTTTCACAGTTGTTACCTCAGTAATATCAGAACTATCAGTTGTGTAGGTGCCTTCAGTTGGACCAATTGTTGGCTCAGTAGTATCAGAACTATCAGATGTGGAGGTGACCTCAGTTTGCACAGTTGTTACCTCAGTAGTACCAAATCCATCAGTTGGAGACGCGCCATCTGTTTGCCCAGTTGTTACTTCAATAGTACCAGATCCATCAGTTGTGGAGGTGATCTCAGTTTGCCCAGTTGTTACTTCAGTAGAACCAGATGCATCAGTTGCAGACGTGACATCAGTTTGCCCAGTTGTTACCTCAGTAGCATCAGAACTATCAGTTGTGGAGGTGAGATCAGTTTGCCCAGTTGTCACTTCAGTAGAACCAGATGCATCAGTTGCAGACGTGACATCAGTTTGCCCAGTTGTTACCTCAGTATTATCAGAACTATCAGTTGTGTAGGTGCCTTCAGTTGGCCCACTTGTTGGCTCAGTAGTATCAGAACTATCAGATGTGGAGGTGACCTCAGTTTGCCCAGTTGTTACCTCAGTAGTATCAGAACTATCAGTTGCAGATGTGCCATCCGTTTGCCATGTTGTTACCTCAGTAGTACCAAATCCATCAGTTGGAGACGCGCCATCTGTTTGCCCAGTTGTTACTTCAATAGTACCAGATCCATCAGTTGCAGACGTGCCATCTGTTTGCCCAGTTGTTACCTCAGTAGTATCAGAACTATCAGTTGTGAAGGTGGCATCAGTTTTCACAGTTGCTACCTCAGTAGTACCAGATCCATCAGTTGCAGATGTGCCATCCGTTTGCAATGTTGTTACCTCAGTAGTACTAGATCCATCAGTTGTGGAGGTGACATCTGTATGCACAGTTGTTTCCTCAGTAGTAACAGATCCATCAGTTGCAGACGTGACATCAGTTTGCCCAGTTGTTACCTCAGTAGTACCAGATCCATCAGTTGCAGACGTGACATCAGTTTGCACAGTTGTTACCTCAGTAGTATCAGAATTATCAGTTGTGGAGGTGATGTCAGTTTGCACAGTTGTTACTTCAGTAGAACCAGATCCATTAGTTGTGGAGGTGACATCAGTTTGCACAGTTGTTACTTCAGTAGAACCAGATCCATTAGTTGTGGAGGTGATATCAGTTTGCCCAGTTGTTATCTCAGTAGTATCAGAACTATCAGTTGTGGAGGTGATCTCAGTTTTCACAGTTGTTACCTCAGTAATATCAGAACTATCAGTTGTGTAGGTGCCTTCAGTTGGACCAATTGTTGGCTCAGTAGTATCAGAACTATCAGATGTGGAGGTGACCTCAGTTTGCACAGTTGTTATCTCAGTAGTACCAAATCCATCAGTTGGAGACGCGCCATCTGTTTGCCCAGTTGTTACTTCAATAGTACCAGATCCATCAGTTGTGGAGGTGATCTCAGTTTGCCCAGTTGTTACTTCAGTAGAACCAGATGCATCAGTTGCAGACGTGACATCAGTTTGCCCAGTTGTTACCTCAGTAGCATCAGAACTATCAGTTGTGGAGGTGACATCTGTATGCAAAGTTGTTTCCTCAGTAGTAACAGATCCATCAGTTGCAGACGTGACATCAGTTTGCCCAGTTGTTACCTCAGTAGTACCAGATCCATCAGTTGCAGATGTTACATCCGTTTGCCATGTTGTTACCTCAGTAGTACCAGATCCATCAGTTGCAGACGTGACATCAGTTTGCACAGTTGTTACCTCAGTAGTATCAGAACTATCAGTTGTGGAGGTGATGTCAGTTTGCACAGTTGTTACCTCAGTAGAACCAGAACCATCAGATGTGGAGGTGACATCAGTTTGCACAGTTGTTACTTCAGTAGAACCAGATCCATCAGTTGTAGAGGTGACATCAGTTTGCCCAGTTGTTACCTCAGTAGTATCAAAACCATCAGTTGTGGACGTGATCTCGTTTTCACAGTTGTTACCTCAGTAGTGTCAGAACTATCAGTTGTGGAGGTGACCTCTGTTTGCCCAGTTGTTACTTCAGTAGTATCAGAACTATCAGTTGTGAAGGTGATATCAGTTTGCACAGTTGTTACCTCAGTAGTACTAGATCCATCAGTTGTGGAGGTTACATCTGTTTGCACAGTTGTTACCTCGGTAGTACCAAATCCATCAGTTGAAGACGTGCCATCTGTTTGCCCAGTTGTTACCTCAGTAGTATCAGAACTATCAGTTGTGAAGGTGGCATCAGTTTTCACAGTTGCTACCCCAGTAGTACCAGATCCATCAGTTGCAGATGTGCCATCCGTTTGCCATGTTGTTACCTCAGTAGTACTAGATCCATCAGTTGTGGAGGTGACATCTGTTTGCACAGTTGTTACCTCAGTAGTACCAGATCCATCAGTTGCAGACGTGACATCAGTTTGCCCAGTTGTTACCTCAGTAGTATCAGAACTATCAGTTGTGGAGGTGATCTCAGTTTGCACAGTTGTTACCTCAGTAGTATCAGAACTATCAGTTGTGTAGGTGCCTTCAGTTGGACCAATTGTTGGCTCAGTAGTATAAGAACTATCAGATGTGGAGGTGACCTCAGTTTGCACAGTTGTTACCTCAGAAGTAACAAATCCATCAGTTGGAGACACGCCATCTGTTTGCCCAGTTGTTACTTCAGTAGTATCAGAACTATCAGTTGGGGAGGTGACCTCAGTTTGCACAGTTGTTACCTCAGTAGTATCAGAACTATCAGTTGTAGAGGTGACCTCAGTTTTCCCAGTTGTTACCTCAGTAGTACCAAATCCATCAGTTGAGGACGTGCCATCTGTTTTCCCAATTGTTACCTCAGTAGTATCAGAACTATCAGTTGTGTAGGTGGCATCAGTTTTCACAGTTGTTACCTCAGTAGTACCAGATCCATCAGTTGCAGATGTGCCATCCGTTTGCCATGTTGTTACCTCAGTAGTACCAAATCCATCAGTTGAAGACGTGCCATCTGTTTGCCCAGTTGTTACTTCAGTAGTATTAGAACTATCAGTTGTGGAGATGACCTCAGTTTGCACAGTTGTGACTTCAGTAGAACCAGATCCATCAGTTGTGGAGGTGACAACAGTTTGCCCAGTTGTTACCTCAGTAGTATCAGAACTATCAGTTGTGGAGGTCACTTCAGTTTGCAAAGTTGTTACCTCAGTAGTGTCAGAACTATCAGTTGTAGAGGTGACCTCTGTTTGCCCAGTTTTTACTTCAGTAGTATCAGAACTATCAGTTGTGAAGTTGATATCAGTTTGCACAGTTGTTACCTCAGTAGTACTAGATCCATCAGTTGTGGAGGTTACATCTGTTTTCATAGTTGCTACCCCAGTAGTAGTACCAGATCCATCAGTTGCAGATGTGCCATCCGTTTGCCATGTTGTTACCTCAGTAGTACTAGATCCATCAGTTGTGGAAGTGACATCTGTTTGCACAGTTGTTACCTCAGTATTACCAGATCCATCAGTTGCAGACGTGACATCAGTTTGCCAAGTTGTTACCTCAGTAGTATCAGAATTATCAGTTGTGGAGGTGATCTCAGTTTGCACAGTTGTTACCTCAGTAGTATCAGAACTATCAGTTGTGTAGGTGCCTTCAGTTGGACCAATTGTTGGCTCAGTAGTATCAGAACTATCAGATGTGGAGGTGACCTCAGTTTGCACAGTTGTTACCTCAGAAGTAACAAATCCATCAGTTTGAGACACGCCATCTGTTTGCCCAGTTGTTACTTCAGTAGTATCATAACTATCAGTTGGGGAGGTGACCTCAGTTTGCACAGTTGTTACCTCAGTAGTATCAGAACTATCAGTTGTGTAGGTGACCTCAGTTTGCACAATTGTTACCTCAGTCGTATCAGAACTATCAGTTGTGGAGGTGACATCAGTTTGCACAGTTGTTATCTCAGTAGTACTGGATCCATCAGTTGTGGAGGTGACATCTGTTTGCACAGTTGTTTCCTCAGTAGTACCAGATCCATCAGTTGCAGACGTGACATCAGTTTGTCCAGTTGTTATCTCAGTAGTACCAGATCCATCAGTTGTGGAGGTGAGATCAGTTTGCCCAGTTGTTACCTCAGTAGTACCAAATCCATCAGTTGCAGACGTGCCATCTGTTTGCCCAGTTGTTACCTCAGTGGTATCAGAACTATCAGTTGTGGAGGTGATCTCAGTTTGCCCAGTTGTCACTTCAGTAGAAACAGATGCATCAGTTGCAGACGTGACATCAGTTTGCCCAGTTGTTACATCAGTAGTATCAGAACTATCAGTTGTGTAGGTGCCTTCAGTTGGCCCACTTGTTGGCTCAGTAGTATCAGAACTATCAGATGTGGAGGTGACCTCAGTTTGCCCAGTTGTTACCTCAGTAGTATCAGAACTATCAGTTGTAGAGGTGACCTCAGTTTTCCCAGTTGTTACCTCAGTAGTACCAAATCCATCAGTTGAGGACGTGCCATCTGTTTTCCCAGTTGTTACCTTAGCAGTATCAGAACTATCAGTTGTGTAGGTGGCATCAGTTTTCACAGTTGTTACCTCAGTAGTATCAGAACTATCAGTTGTGTAGGTGCCTTCAGTTGGCCCACTTGTTGGCTCAGTAGTATCAGAACTATCAGATGTGGAGGTGACCTCAGTTTGCCCAGTTGTTACCTCAGTAGTATCAGAACTATCAGTTGTGTAGGTGCCTTCAGTTGGACCAATTGTTGGCTCAGTAGTATCAGAACTATCAGATGTGGAGGTGACCTCAGTTTGCACAATTGTTACCTCAGTCGTATCAGAACTATCAGTTGTGGAGGTGACATCAGTTTGCACAGTTGTTATCTCAGTAGTACTGGATCCATCAGTTGTGGAGGTGACATCTGTTTGCAGAGTTGTTTCCTCAGTAGTACCAGATCCATCAGTTGCAGACGTGACATCAGTTTGTCCAGTTGTTATCTCAGTAGTACCAGATCCATCAGTTGTGGAGGTGAGATCAGTTTGCCCAGTTGTTACCTCAGTAGTACCAAATCCATCAGTTGCAGACGTGCCATCTGTTTGCCCAGTTGTTACCTCAGTGGTATCAGAACTATCAGTTGTGGAGGTGATCTCAGTTTGCCCAGTTGTCACTTCAGTAGAAACAGATGCATCAGTTGCAGACGTGACATCAGTTTGCCCAGTTGTTACATCAGTAGTATCAGAACTATCAGTTGTGTAGGTGCCTTCAGTTGGCCCACTTGTTGGCTCAGTAGTATCAGAACTATCAGATGTGGAGGTGACCTCAGTTTGCCCAGTTGTTACCTCAGTAGTATCAGAACTATCAGTTGTAGAGGTGACCTCAGTTTTCCCAGTTGTTACCTCAGTAGTACCAAATCCATCAGTTGAGGACGTGCCATTTGTTTTCCCAGTTGTTACCTCAGCAGTATCAGAACTATCAGTTGTGTAGGTGGCATCAGTTTTCACAGTTGTTACCTCAGTAGTATCAGAACTATCAGTTGTGTAGGTGCCTTCAGTTGGCTCACTTGTTGGCTCAGTAGTATCAGAACTATCAGATGTGGAGGTGACCTCAGTTTGCCCAGTTGTTACCTCAGTAGTATCAGAACTATCAGTTGTGTAGGTGCCTTCAGTTGGACCAATTGTTGGCTCAGTAGTATCAGAACTATCAGATGTGGAGGTGACCTCAGTTTGCACAATTGTTACCTCAGTCGTATCAGAACTATCAGTTGTGGAGGTGACATCAGTTTGCACAGTTGTTATCTCAGTAGTACTGGATCCATCAGTTGTGGAGGTGACATCTGTTTGCACAGTTGTTTCCTCAGTAGTACCAGATCCATCAGTTGCAGACGTGACATCAGTTTGCCCAGTTGTTACCTCAGTAGTACCAGATCCATCAGTTGTAGACGTGCCATCTGTTTGCCCAGTTGTTACCTCAGTAGTACCAGAACCATCAGTTGTGGAGGTGATCTCAGTTTGCCCAGTTGTTACCTCAGTAGAAACAGATGCATCAGTTGCAGACGTGACATCAGTTTGCCCAGTTGTTACATCAGTAGAATCAGAACTATCAGTTGTGGAGGTGACATCAGTTTGCCCAGTTGTTACCTCAGTAGTATCAGAACTATCAGTTGTGTAGGTGACATCAGTTTGCACAGTTGTTACCTCAGTAGTATCAGAACTATCAGTTGTAGAGGTGACCTCAGTTTGCCCAGTTGTTACCTCAGTAGTACCAGATCCATCAGTTGTGGAGGTGACATCTGTTTTCCCAGTTGTTACCTCAGTAGTACCAGATCCATCAGTTGAAGACGTGACATCAGTTTTCCCAGTTGTTACCTCAGCAGTATCAGAACTATCAGTTGTGTAGGTGACATCAGTTTTCACAGTTGTTACCTCAGTAGTATCAGAACTATCAGTTGTGAAGGTGACATCAGTTTGAACAATTGTTACCTCAGTAGTACTAGAACCATCAGATGTGGAGGTTACATCAGTTTGCACAGTTGTTACCTCAGAAGTAACAAATCCATCAGTTGAAGACATGCCATCTGTTTGCCCAGTTGTTACCTCAGTAGTATCAGAACTATCAGTTGTGAAGGTGGCATCAGTTTTCACAGTTGCTACCCCAGTAGTACCAGATCCATCAGTTGCAGATGTGCCATCCGTTTGCCATGTTGTTACCTCAGTAGTACTAGATCCATCAGTTGTGGAGGTGACATCTGTTTGCACAGTTGTTACCTCAGTAGTACCAGATCCATCAGTTGCAGACGTGACATCAGTTTGCCCAGTTGTTACCTCAGTAGTATCAGAACTATCAGTTGTGGAGGTGATCTGTTTGCACAGTTGTTACCTCAGTAGTATCAGAACTATCAGTTGTGTAGGTGCCTTCAGTTGGACCAATTGTTGGCTCAGTAGTATAAGAACTATCAGATGTGGAGGTGACCTCAGTTTGCCAGTTGTTACCTCAGAAGTAACAAATCCATCAGTTGGAGACATGCCATCTGTTTGCCCAGTTGTTACTTCAGTAGTATCAGAACTATCAGTTGGGGAGGTGACCTCAGTTTGCACAGTTGTTACCTCAGTAGTATCAGAACTATCAGTTGTAGAGGTGACCTCAGTTTTCCCAGTTGTTACCTCAGTAGTACCAAATCCATCAGTTGAGGACGTGCCATCTGTTTTCCCAATTGTTACCTCAGTAGTATCAGAACTATCAGTTGTGTAGGTGGCATCAGTTTTCACAGTTGTTACCTCAGTAGTACCAGATCCATCAGTTGCAGATGTGCCATCCGTTTGCCATGTTGTTACCTCAGTAGTACCAAATCCATGAGTTGAAGACGTGCCATCTGTTTGCCCAGTTGTTACTTCAGTAGTATTAGAACTATCAGTTGTGGAGATGACCTCAGTTTGCACAGTTGTGACTTCAGTAGAACCAGATCCATCAGTTGTGGAGGTGACAACAGTTTGCCCAGTTGTTACCTCAGTAGTATCAGAACTATCATTTGTGGAGGTGACATCAGTTTGCACAGTTGTTATCTCAGTAGTACCAGATCCATCAGTTGTGGTGGTGAGATCAGTTTTCCCAGTTGTTACCTCAGTAGTACTGCATCCATCAGTTGTGAAGGTGGCATCAGTTTTCACAGTTGCTACCTCAGTAGTACCAGATCCATCAGTTGCAGATGTGCCATCCGTTTGCAATGTTGTTACCTCAGTAGTACGAGATCCATCAGTTGTGGAGGTGACATCTGTATGCACAGTTGTTTCCTCAGTAGTAACAGATCCATCAGTTGCAGACGTGACATCAGTTTGCCCAGTTGTTACCTCAGTAGTACCAGATCCATCAGTTGCAGATGTTACATCCGTTTGCCATGTTGTTACCTCAGTAGTACCAGATCCATCAGTTGCAGACGTGACATCAGTTTGCACAGTTGTTACCTCAGTAGTATCAGAATTATCAGTTGTGGAGGTGATGTCAGTTTGCACAGTTGTTACTTCAGTAATATCAGAACTATCAGTTGTGTAGGTGCCTTCAGTTGGACCAATTGTTGGCTCAGTAGTATCAGAACTATCAGATGTGGAGGTGACCTCAGTTTGCACAGTTGTTACCACAGTAGTACCAAATCCATCAGTTGGAGACGCGCCATCTGTTTGCCCTGTTGTTACTTCAATAGTACCAGATCCATCAGTTGTGGAGGTGATCTCAGTTTGCCCAGTTGTCACTTCAGTAGAACCAGATGCATCAGTTGCAGACGTGACATCAGTTTGCCCAGTTGTTACCTCAGTAGTATCAGAACTATCAGTTGTGTAGGTGCCTTCAGTTGGCCCACTTGTTGGCTCAGTAGTATCAGAACTATCAGATGTGGAGGTGACCTCAGTTTGCCCAGTTGTTACCTCAGTAGTGTCAGAACTATCAGTTGCAGATGTGCCATCTGTTTGCCCAGTTGTTACCTCAGTAGTATCAGAACTATCAGTTGTGAAGGTGGCATCAGTTTTCACAGTTGCTACCCCAGTAGTAGTACCAGATCCATCAGTTGCAGATGTGCCATCCGTTTGCCATGTTGTTACCTCAGTAGTACTAGATCCATCAGTTGTGGAAGTGACATCTGTTTGCACAGTTGTTACCTCAGTATTACCAGATCCATCAGTTGCAGACGTGACATCAGTTTGCCCAGTTGTTACCTCAGTAGTATCAGAACTATCAGTTTTGGAGGTGATCTCAGTTTGCACAGTTGTTACCTCAGTAGTATCAGAACTATCAGTTGTGTAGGTGCCTTCAGTTGGACCAATTGTTGGCTCAGTAGTATCAGAACTATCAGATGTGGAGGTGACCTCAGTTTGCACAGTTGTTACCTCAGAAGTAACAAATCCATCAGTTTGAGACACGCCATCTGTTTGCCCAGTTGTTACTTCAGTAGTATCAGAACTATCAGTTGGGGAGGTGACCTCAGTTTGCACAGTTGTTACCTCAGTAGTATCAGAACTATCAGTTGTGTAGGTGACCTCAGTTTGCACAATTGTTACCTCAGTCGTATCAGAACTATCAGTTGTGGAGGTGACATCAGTTTGCACAGTTGTTATCTCAGTAGTACCAGATCCATCAGTTGTGGTGGTGAGATCAGTTTTCCCAGTTGTTACCTCAGTAGTACTGGATCCATCAGTTGTGGAGGTGACATCTGTTTGCACAGTTGTTTCCTCAGTAGTACCAGATCCATCAGTTGCAGACGTGACATCAGTTTGTCCAGTTGTTATCTCTGTAGTACCAGATCCATCAGTTGTGGAGGTGATCTCAGTTTGCCCAGTTGTCACTTCAGGAGAAACAGATGCATCAGTTGCAGACGTGACATCAGTTTGCCCAGTTATTACCTCAGTAGTATCAGAACTATCAGTTGTGTAGGTGCCTTCAGTTGGCCCACTTGTTGGCTCAGTAGTATCAGAACTATCAGATGTGGAGGTGACCTCAGTTTGCCCAGTTGTTACCTCAGTAGTATCAGAACTATCAGTTGTAGAGGTGACCTCAGTTTTCCCAGTTGTTACCTCAGTAGTACCAAATCCATCAGTTGCAGATGTGCCATCCGTTTGCAATGTTGTTACCTCAGTAGTACTAGATCCATCAGTTGTGGAGGTGACATCTGTATGCACAGTTGTTTCCTCAGTAGTAACAGATCCATCAGTTGCAGACGTGACATCAGTTTGCCCAGTTGTTACCTCAGTAGTACCAGATCCATCAGTTGCAGATGTTACATCCGTTTGCCATGTTGTTACCTCAGTAGTACCAGATCCATCAGTTGCAGACGTGACATCAGTTTGCACAGTTGTTACCTCAGTAGTATCAGAATTATCAGTTGTGGAGGTGATGTCAGTTTGCACAGTTGTTACTTCAGTAGAACCAGATCCATTAGTTGTGGAGGTGACATCATTTTGCACAGTTGTTACTTCAGTAGAACCAGATCCATTAGTTGTGGAGGTGATATCAGTTTGCCCAGTTGTTATCTCAGTCGTATCAGAACTATCAGTTGTGGAGGTGATCTCAGTTTTCACAGTTGTTACCTCAGTAATATCAGAACTATCAGTTGTGTAGGTGCCTTCAGTTGGACCAATTGTTGGCTCAGTAGTATCAGAACTATCAGATGTGGAGATGACCTCAGTTTGCACAGTTGTTACCACAGTAGTACCAAATCCATCAGTTGGAGACGCGCCATCTGTTTGCCCAGTTGTTACTTCAATAGTACCAGATCCATCAGTTGTGGAGGTGATCTCAGTTTGCCCAGTTGTTACTTCAGTAGAACAAGATGCATCAGTTGAAGACGTGACATCAGTTTGCCCAGTTGTTACGTCAGTAGCATCAGAACTATCAGTTGTGGAGGTGATTGCAGTTTGCCCAGTTGTTACCTCAGTAGTATCAGAACTATCAGTTGTGGAGGTGAGATCAGTTTGCCCAGTTGTCACTTCAGTAGAACCAGATTCATCAGTTGCAGACGTGACATCAGTTTGCCCAGTTGTTACCTCAGTAGTATCAGAACTATTAGTTGTGTAGGTGCCTTCAGTTGGCCCACTTGTTGGCTCAGTAGTATCAGAACTATCAGATGTGGAGGTGACCTCAGTTTGCCCAGTTGTTACCTCAGTAGTATCAGAACTATCAGTTGTAGAGGTGACCTCAGTTTTCCCAGTTGTTACTTCAGTAGTACCAAATCCATCAGTTGAGGACGTGCCATCTGTTTTCCCAGTTGTTACCTCAGTAGTATCAGAACTATCAGTTGTGTAGGTGGCATCAGTTTTCACAGTTGTTACCTCAGTAGTACCAGATCCATCAGTTGCAGATATGCCATCCGTTTGCCATGTTGTTACCTCAGTAGTACCAAATCCATCAGTTGAAGACGTGCCATCTGTTTGCCCAGTTGTTACTTCAGTAGTATTAGAACTATCAGTTGTGGAGATGACCTCAGTTTGCACAGTTGTGACTTCAGTAGAACCAGATCCATCAGTTGTGGAGGTGACAACAGTTTGCCCAGTTGTTACCTCAGTAGTATCAGAACTATCAGTTGTGGAGGTCACCTCAGTTTGCACAGTTGTTACCTCAGTAGTGTCAGAACTATCAGTTGTGGAGGTGATATCAGTTTGCACAGTTGTTACCTCAGTAGTACTAGATCCATCAGTTGTGGAGGTTACATCTGTTTGCACAGTTGCTACCCCAGTAGTACCAGATCCATCAGTTGCAGATGTGCCATCCGTTTGCCATGTTGTTACCTCAGTAGTACTAGATCCATCAGTTGTGGAAGTGACATCTGTTTGCACAGTTGTTACCTTAGTAGTACCAGATCCATCAGTTGCAGACGTGACATCAGTTTGCCCAGTTGTTACCTCAGTAGTATCAGAACTATCAGTTGTGGAGGTGATCTCAGTTTGCACAGTTGTTACCTCAGTAGTATCAGAACTATCAGTTGTGTAGGTGCCTTCA
>JACSYO010001485.1:0-40000 GCA_016806645.1 Ophiodon elongatus
ATTAAGTTGCATTACTTGAAAAATTAAGTTGCTGTACTTAAGTTGCTGTACTTGAAAACTTAAGTTGCTAACCCTAACTCTAACCCTAACTTGAAAACTTAACTCTAACGTCCTAACCCTAACCCTAATTATATTGCATTACTTGAAAAATTAAGTTGCTGTACTTAAGCTAAACCTAACCCTAACCCTAACCCTAACCCTAACTTGAAAACTTAACTCTAACCCTAACCCTAACCCTAATTAAGTTGCATTACTTGAAAAATTAAGTTGCTGTACTTAAGTTGCTGTACTTGAAAACTTAAGTTGCTAACCCTAACCCTAACCCTAACTTGAAAACTTAAGTTACTAACCCTAACCCTAACTTGAAAACTTAAGTTGCTTTCAAAAAAATTGTTGCTTTACTTGAAAAATAAAGTTGACTTTCCTTGAAAAATTATGTTGCTTTACTTAAATAAGTCAGTTTGCTTGAAAAATAGAAAGTGTAATTGAAAAATGAAGTTGACTTTACCTGAAAAATAAAGTTGCTTTACTTGAAAAGTTGCACTTTAGATCCCAACACAGCATTGCTCTTCCCCAGTACTCTGTAGGATTCTCTCGTAGTGATTCTCCTCTGTGACGTCGGTGTCCTCTGAAGCGTCAGCGCCCTCTGCTGGTTTAAAGAGGGATAAAAAGCTTACAGCACCTGGTATTCCCAGGCGGTCTCCCATCCAAGTACTGACCAGGCCCGACCCTGCTTAGCTTCCGAGATCAGACGAGATCGGGCGTGTTCAGGGTGGTATGGCCGTAAGCGAAGACTGAGCGCACCAAAGGGCCTTTTAAAGAGACTCTGACAGCTGTGCTCTTCTGTCTAGCTGTACATGGAGCACCTGCAAGTTGCTTTACTTGACAAATAAAGTTGCTTTACTTGAAAACTAAAGTTGCTAACCCTAACCCTAACTTGAAAACTTAACTCTAACCCTAACCCTAACCCTAACCCTAATTATGTTGCATTACTTGAAAAATTAAGTTGCTGTACTTAAGCTAACCCTAACCTAACCCTAACTTGAAAACTTAACTCTAACCCTAACCCTAATTAAGTTGCATTACTTGAAAAATTAAGTTGCTGTACTTAAGTTGCTGTACTTGAAAACTTAAGTTGCTAACCCTAACTCTAACCCTAACTTGAAAACTTAACTCTAACGCTAACCCTAACCCTAACCCTAATTATATTGCATTACTTGAAAAATTAAGGTACTTAAGCTAACCCTAACCCTAACCCTAACCCTAACCCTAACCCTAACTTGAAAACTTAACTCTAACCCTAACCCTAACCCTAATTAAGTTGCATTACTTGAAAAATTAAGTTGCTGTACTTAAGTTGCTGTACTTGAAAACTTAAGTTGCTAACCCTAACCCTAACCCTAACTTGAAAACTTAAGTTACTAACCCTAACCCTAACTTGAAAACTTAAGTTGCTTTCAAAAATTAAGTTGCTTTACTTGAAAAATAAAGTTGACTTTCCTTGAAAAATTATGTTGCTTTACTTAAATAAGTCAGTTTGCTTGAAAAATAGAAAGTGTAATTGAAAAATGAAGTTGACTTTACCTGAAAAATAAAGTTGCTTTACTTGAAAAATGAAGTTGCACTTTAGATCCCAACACAGCATTGCTCTTCCCCAGTACTCTGTAGGATTCTCTCGTAGTGATTCTCCTCTGTGACGTCGGTGTCCTCTGAAGCGTCAGCGCCCTCTGCTGGTTTAAAGAGGGATAAAAAGCTTACAGCACCTGGTATTCCCAGGCGGTCTCCCATCCAAGTACTGACCAGGCCCGACCCTGCTTAGCTTCCGAGATCAGACGAGATCGGGCGTGTTCAGGGTGGTATGGCCGTAAGCGAAGACTGAGCGCACCAAAGGGCCTTTTAAAGAGACTCTGACAGCTGTGCTCTTCTGTCTAGCTGTACATGGAGCACCTGCAAGTTGCTTTACTTGACAAATAAAGTTGCTTTACTTGAAAACTAAAGTTGCTAACCCTAACCCTAACTTGAAAACTTAACTCTAACCCTAACCCTAACCCTAACCCTAATTATGTTGCATTACTTGAAAAATTAAGTTGCTGTACTTAAGCTAACCCTAACCCTAACCCTAACTTGAAAACTTAACTCTAACCCTAACCCTAACCCTAATTAAGTTGCATTACTTGAAAAATTAAGTTGCTGTACTTAAGTTGCTGTACTTGAAAACTTAAGTTGCTAACCCTAACTCTAACCCTAACTTGAAAACTTAACTCTAACGCTAACCCTAACCCTAACCCTAATTATATTGCATTACTTGAAAAATTAAGTTGCTGTACTTAAGCTAACCCTAACCCTAACCCTAACCCTAACCCTAACTTGAAAACTTAACTCTAACCCTAACCCTAACCCTAATTAAGTTGCATTACTTGAAAAATTAAGTTGCTGTACTTAAGTTGCTGTACTTGAAAACTTAAGTTGCTAACCCTAACCCTAACCCTAACTTGAAAACTTAAGTTACTAACCCTAACCCTAACTTGAAAACTTAAGTTGCTTTCAAAAATTAAGTTGCTTTACTTGAAAAATAAAGTTGACTTTCCTTGAAAAATTATGTTGACTTTACCTGAAAAATAAAGTTGACTTTATTTAAAAAATATAGTTGCTTTACTTAAATAAGTCAGTTTGCTTGAAAAATAGTGTAATTGAAAAATTAAGTTGCATTACTTGAAAAATTAAGTTTCTGTACTTGAAAACTTAAGTTGCTAACCCTAACCCTAACCCTAACTTGAAAACTTAAGTTGCTAACCCTAACCCTAACCCTAACTTGAAAACTTAAGTTGCTTTACTTGACAAATAAAGTTGCTTTACTTGAAAACTAAGTTGACTTTACTTGAATAATATAGTTGCTTTACTTAAATAAGTCAGTTTGCTTGAAAAATAGAAAGTGTAATTGAAAAATGAAGTTGACTTTACCTGAAAAATAAAGTTGCTTTACTTGAAAAATGAAGTTGCACTTTAGATCCCAACACAGCATTGCTCTTCCCCAGTACTCTGTAGGATTCTCTCGTAGTGATTCTCCTCTGTGACGTCGGTGTCCTCTGAAGCGTCAGCGCCCTCTGCTGGTTTAAAGAGGGATAAAAAGCTTACAGCACCTGGTATTCCCAGGCGGTCTCCCATCCAAGTACTGACCAGGCCCGACCCTGCTTAGCTTCCGAGATCAGACGAGATCGGGCGTGTTCAGGGTGGTATGGCCGTAAGCGAAGACTGAGCGCACCAAAGGGCCTTTTAAAGAGACTCTGACAGCTGTGCTCTTCTGTCTAGCTGTACATGGAGCACCTGCAAGTTGCTTTACTTGACAAATAAAGTTGCTTTACTTGAAAACTAAAGTTGCTAACCCTAACCCTAACTTGAAAACTTAACTCTAACCCTAACCCTAACCCTAACCCTAATTATGTTGCATTACTTGAAAAATTAAGTTGCTGTACTTAAGCTAACCCTAACCCTAACCCTAACTTGAAAACTTAACTCTAACCCTAACCCTAATTAAGTTGCATTACTTGAAAAATTAAGTTGCTGTACTTAAGTTGCTGTACTTGAAAACTTAAGTTGCTAACCCTAACTCTAACCCTAACTTGAAAACTTAACTCTAACGCTAACCCTAACCCTAATTATATTGCATTACTTGAAAAATTAAGTTGCTGTACTTAAGCTAACCCTAACCCTAACCCTAACTTGAAAACTTAACTCTAACCCTAACCCTAACCCTAATTAAGTTGCATTACTTGAAAAATTAAGTTGCTGTACTTAAGTTGCTGTACTTGAAAATTGTTGCTAACTACCCACCCTAACTTGAAAACTTAAGTTACTAACCCTAACCCTAACTTGAAAACTTAAGTTGCTTTCACAAATAAAGTTGCTTTACTTGAAAACTAAGTTGACTTTACTTGAATAATATGTTGCTTTACTTAAATAAGTCAGTTTGCTTGAAAAATAGAAAGTGTAATTGAAAAATGAAGTTGACTTTACCTGAAAAATAAAGTTGCTTTACTTGAAAAATGAAGTTGCACTTTAGATCCCAACACAGCATTGCTCTTCCCCAGTACTCTGTAGGATTCTCTCGTAGTGATTCTCCTCTGTGACGTCGGTGTCCTCTGAAGCGTCAGCGCCCTCTGCTGGTTTAAAGAGGGATAAAAAGCTTACAGCACCTGGTATTCCCAGGCGGTCTCCCATCCAAGTACTGACCAGGCCCGACCCTGCTTAGCTTCCGAGATCAGACGAGATCGGGCGTGTTCAGGGTGGTATGGCCGTAAGCGAAGACTGAGCGCACCAAAGGGCCTTTTAAAGAGACTCTGACAGCTGTGCTCTTCTGTCTAGCTGTACATGGAGCACCTGCAAGTTGCTTTACTTGACAAATAAAGTTGCTTTACTTGAAAACTAAAGTTGCTAACCCTAACCCTAACTTGAAAACTTAACTCTAACCCTAACCCTAACCCTAACCCTAATTATGTTGCATTACTTGAAAAATTAAGTTGCTGTACTTAAGCTAACCCTAACCCTAACCCTAACTTGAAAACTTAACTCTAACCCTAACCCTAACCCTAATTAAGTTGCATTACTTGAAAAATTAAGTTGCTGTACTTAAGTTGCTGTACTTGAAAACTTAAGTTGCTAACCCTAACTCTAACCCTAACTTGAAAACTTAACTCTAACGCTAACCCTAACCCTAACCCTAATTATATTGCATTACTTGAAAAATTAAGTTGCTGTACTTAAGCTAACCCTAACCCTAACCCTAACCCTAACCCTAACTTGAAAACTTAACTCTAACCCTAACCCTAACCCTAATTAAGTTGCATTACTTGAAAAATTAAGTTGCTGTACTTAAGTTGCTGTACTTGAAAACTTAAGTTGCTAACCCTAACCCTAACCCTAACTTGAAAACTTAAGTTACTAACCCTAACCCTAACTTGAAAACTTAAGTTGCTTTCAAAAATTAAGTTGCTTTACTTGAAAAATAAAGTTGACTTTCCTTGAAAAATTATGTTGACTTTACCTGAAAAATAAAGTTGACTTTATTTAAAAAATATAGTTGCTTTACTTAAATAAGTCAGTTTGCTTGAAAAATAGTGTAATTGAAAAATTAAGTTGCATTACTTGAAAAATTAAGTTTCTGTACTTGAAAACTTAAGTTGCTAACCCTAACCCTAACCCTAACTTGAAAACTTAAGTTGCTAACCCTAACCCTAACCCTAACTTGAAAACTTAAGTTGCTTTACTTGACAAATAAAGTTGCTTTACTTGAAAACTAAGTTGACTTTACTTGAATAATATAGTTGCTTTACTTAAATAAGTCAGTTTGCTTGAAAAATAGAAAGTGTAATTGAAAAATGAAGTTGACTTTACCTGAAAAATAAAGTTGCTTTACTTGAAAAATGAAGTTGCACTTTAGATCCCAACACAGCATTGCTCTTCCCCAGTACTCTGTAGGATTCTCTCGTAGTGATTCTCCTCTGTGACGTCGGTGTCCTCTGAAGCGTCAGCGCCCTCTGCTGGTTTAAAGAGGGATAAAAAGCTTACAGCACCTGGTATTCCCAGGCGGTCTCCCATCCAAGTACTGACCAGGCCCGACCCTGCTTAGCTTCCGAGATCAGACGAGATCGGGCGTGTTCAGGGTGGTATGGCCGTAAGCGAAGACTGAGCGCACCAAAGGGCCTTTTAAAGAGACTCTGACAGCTGTGCTCTTCTGTCTAGCTGTACATGGAGCACCTGCAAGTTGCTTTACTTGACAAATAAAGTTGCTTTACTTGAAAACTAAAGTTGCTAACCCTAACCCTAACTTGAAAACTTAACTCTAACCCTAACCCTAACCCTAACCCTAATTATGTTGCATTACTTGAAAAATTAAGTTGCTGTACTTAAGCTAACCCTAACCCTAACCCTAACTTGAAAACTTAACTCTAACCCTAACCCTAATTAAGTTGCATTACTTGAAAAATTAAGTTGCTGTACTTAAGTTGCTGTACTTGAAAACTTAAGTTGCTAACCCTAACTCTAACCCTAACTTGAAAACTTAACTCTAACGCTAACCCTAACCCTAATTATATTGCATTACTTGAAAAATTAAGTTGCTGTACTTAAGCTAACCCTAACCCTAACCCTAACTTGAAAACTTAACTCTAACCCTAACCCTAACCCTAATTAAGTTGCATTACTTGAAAAATTAAGTTGCTGTACTTAAGTTGCTGTACTTGAAAACTTAAGTTGCTAACCCTAACCCTAACCCTAACTTGAAAACTTAAGTTACTAACCCTAACCCTAACTTGAAAACTTAAGTTGCTTTCAAAAATTAAGTTGCTTTACTTGAAAAATAAAGTTGACTTTCCTTGAAAAATTATGTTGACTTTACCTGAAAAATAAAGTTGACTTTATTTAAAAAATATAGTTGCTTTACTTAAATAAGTCAGTTTGCTTGAAAAATAGTGTAATTGAAAAATTAAGTTGCATTACTTGAAAAATTAAGTTTCTGTACTTGAAAACTTAAGTTGCTAACCCTAACCCTAACCCTAACTTGAAAACTTAAGTTGCTAACCCTAACCCTAACCCTAACTTGAAAACTTAAGTTGCTAACCCTAACCCTAACTTGAAAACTTAAGTTGCTTTACTTGACAAATAAAGTTGCTTTACTTGAAAACTAAGTTGACTTTACTTGAATAATATAGTTGCTTTACTTAAATAAGTCAGTTTGCTTGAAAAATAGAAAGTGTAATTGAAAAATGAAGTTGACTTTACCTGAAAAATAAAGTTGCTTTACTTGAAAAATGAAGTTGCACTTTAGATCCCAACACAGCATTGCTCTTCCCCAGTACTCTGTAGGATTCTCTCGTAGTGATTCTCCTCTGTGACGTCGGTGTCCTCTGAAGCGTCAGCGCCCTCTGCTGGTTTAAAGAGGGATAAAAAGCTTACAGCACCTGGTATTCCCAGGCGGTCTCCCATCCAAGTACTGACCAGGCCCGACCCTGCTTAGCTTCCGAGATCAGACGAGATCGGGCGTGTTCAGGGTGGTATGGCCGTAAGCGAAGACTGAGCGCACCAAAGGGCCTTTTAAAGAGACTCTGACAGCTGTGCTCTTCTGTCTAGCTGTACATGGAGCACCTGCAAGTTGCTTTACTTGACAAATAAAGTTGCTTTACTTGAAAACTAAAGTTGCTAACCCTAACCCTAACTTGAAAACTTAACTCTAACCCTAACCCTAACCCTAACCCTAATTATGTTGCATTACTTGAAAAATTAAGTTGCTGTACTTAAGCTAACCCTAACCCTAACCCTAACTTGAAAACTTAACTCTAACCCTAACCCTAATTAAGTTGCATTACTTGAAAAATTAAGTTGCTGTACTTAAGTTGCTGTACTTGAAAACTTAAGTTGCTAACCCTAACTCTAACCCTAACTTGAAAACTTAACTCTAACGCTAACCCTAACCCTAATTATATTGCATTACTTGAAAAATTAAGTTGCTGTACTTAAGCTAACCCTAACCCTAACCCTAACCCTAACCCTAACTTGAAAACTTAACTCTAACCCTAACCCTAACCCTAATTAAGTTGCATTACTTGAAAAATTAAGTTGCTGTACTTAAGTTGCTGTACTTGAAAACTTAAGTTGCTAACCCTAACCCTAACCCTAACTTGAAAACTTAAGTTACTAACCCTAACCCTAACTTGAAAACTTAAGTTGCTTTCAAAAATTAAGTTGCTTTACTTGAAAAATAAAGTTGACTTTCCTTGAAAAATTATGTTGCTTTACTTAAATAAGTCAGTTTGCTTGAAAAATAGAAAGTGTAATTGAAAAATGAAGTTGACTTTACCTGAAAAATAAAGTTGCTTTACTTGAAAAATGAAGTTGCACTTTAGATCCCAACACAGCATTGCTCTTCCCCAGTACTCTGTAGGATTCTCTCGTAGTGATTCTCCTCTGTGACGTCGGTGTCCTCTGAAGCGTCAGCGCCCTCTGCTGGTTTAAAGAGGGATAAAAAGCTTACAGCACCTGGTATTCCCAGGCGGTCTCCCATCCAAGTACTGACCAGGCCCGACCCTGCTTAGCTTCCGAGATCAGACGAGATCGGGCGTGTTCAGGGTGGTATGGCCGTAAGCGAAGACTGAGCGCACCAAAGGGCCTTTTAAAGAGACTCTGACAGCTGTGCTCTTCTGTCTAGCTGTACATGGAGCACCTGCAAGTTGCTTTACTTGACAAATAAAGTTGCTTTACTTGAAAACTAAAGTTGCTAACCCTAACCCTAACTTGAAAACTTAACTCTAACCCTAACCCTAACCCTAACCCTAATTATGTTGCATTACTTGAAAAATTAAGTTGCTGTACTTAAGCTAACCCTAACCCTAACCCTAACTTGAAAACTTAACTCTAACCCTAACCCTAATTAAGTTGCATTACTTGAAAAATTAAGTTGCTGTACTTAAGTTGCTGTACTTGAAAACTTAAGTTGCTAACCCTAACTCTAACCCTAACTTGAAAACTTAACTCTAACGCTAACCCTAACCCTAACCCTAATTATATTGCATTACTTGAAAAATTAAGTTGCTGTACTTAAGCTAACCCTAACCCTAACCCTAACCCTAACCCTAACTTGAAAACTTAACTCTAACCCTAACCCTAACCCTAATTAAGTTGCATTACTTGAAAAATTAAGTTGCTGTACTTAAGTTGCTGTACTTGAAAACTTAAGTTGCTAACCCTAACCCTAACCCTAACTTGAAAACTTAAGTTACTAACCCTAACCCTAACTTGAAAACTTAAGTTGCTTTCAAAAATTAAGTTGCTTTACTTGAAAAATAAAGTTGACTTTCCTTGAAAAATTATGTTGACTTTACCTGAAAAATAAAGTTGACTTTATTTAAAAAATATAGTTGCTTTACTTAAATAAGTCAGTTTGCTTGAAAAATAGTGTAATTGAAAAATTAAGTTGCATTACTTGAAAAATTAAGTTTCTGTACTTGAAAACTTAAGTTGCTAACCCTAACCCTAACCCTAACTTGAAAACTTAAGTTGCTAACCCTAACCCTAACCCTAACTTGAAAACTTAAGTTGCTTTACTTGACAAATAAAGTTGCTTTACTTGAAAACTAAGTTGACTTTACTTGAATAATATAGTTGCTTTACTTAAATAAGTCAGTTTGCTTGAAAAATAGAAAGTGTAATTGAAAAATGAAGTTGACTTTACCTGAAAAATAAAGTTGCTTTACTTGAAAAATGAAGTTGCACTTTAGATCCCAACACAGCATTGCTCTTCCCCAGTACTCTGTAGGATTCTCTCGTAGTGATTCTCCTCTGTGACGTCGGTGTCCTCTGAAGCGTCAGCGCCCTCTGCTGGTTTAAAGAGGGATAAAAAGCTTACAGCACCTGGTATTCCCAGGCGGTCTCCCATCCAAGTACTGACCAGGCCCGACCCTGCTTAGCTTCCGAGATCAGACGAGATCGGGCGTGTTCAGGGTGGTATGGCCGTAAGCGAAGACTGAGCGCACCAAAGGGCCTTTTAAAGAGACTCTGACAGCTGTGCTCTTCTGTCTAGCTGTACATGGAGCACCTGCAAGTTGCTTTACTTGACAAATAAAGTTGCTTTACTTGAAAACTAAAGTTGCTAACCCTAACCCTAACTTGAAAACTTAACTCTAACCCTAACCCTAACCCTAACCCTAATTATGTTGCATTACTTGAAAAATTAAGTTGCTGTACTTAAGCTAACCCTAACCCTAACCCTAACTTGAAAACTTAACTCTAACCCTAACCCTAATTAAGTTGCATTACTTGAAAAATTAAGTTGCTGTACTTAAGTTGCTGTACTTGAAAACTTAAGTTGCTAACCCTAACTCTAACCCTAACTTGAAAACTTAACTCTAACGCTAACCCTAACCCTAATTATATTGCATTACTTGAAAAATTAAGTTGCTGTACTTAAGCTAACCCTAACCCTAACCCTAACTTGAAAACTTAACTCTAACCCTAACCCTAACCCTAATTAAGTTGCATTACTTGAAAAATTAAGTTGCTGTACTTAAGTTGCTGTACTTGAAAACTTAAGTTGCTAACCCTAACCCTAACCCTAACTTGAAAACTTAAGTTACTAACCCTAACCCTAACTTGAAAACTTAAGTTGCTTTCAAAAATTAAGTTGCTTTACTTGAAAAATAAAGTTGACTTTCCTTGAAAAATTATGTTGACTTTACCTGAAAAATAAAGTTGACTTTATTTAAAAAATATAGTTGCTTTACTTAAATAAGTCAGTTTGCTTGAAAAATAGTGTAATTGAAAAATTAAGTTGCATTACTTGAAAAATTAAGTTTCTGTACTTGAAAACTTAAGTTGCTAACCCTAACCCTAACCCTAACTTGAAAACTTAAGTTGCTAACCCTAACCCTAACCCTAACTTGAAAACTTAAGTTGCTTTACTTGACAAATAAAGTTGCTTTACTTGAAAACTAAGTTGACTTTACTTGAATAATATAGTTGCTTTACTTAAATAAGTCAGTTTGCTTGAAAAATAGAAAGTGTAATTGAAAGATGACTGAGTTGCTTTACTTGAAAATGAAGTTGCACTTTAGATCCCAACACACTGCTCTTCCCCAGTACTCTGGGATTCTCTCGTAGTGATTCTCCTCTGTGACGTCGGTGTCCTCTGAAGCGTCAGCGCCCTCTGCTGGTTTAAAGATAAAGCTTACAGCACCTGGTATTCCCAGCGGTCTCCCATCCAAGTACTGACCAGGCCCGACCCTGTTAGCTTGATCAGACGAGATCGGGCGTGTCAGGGTGGTAACCCAATTATGTTGCATTTTGAAAATAAGTTGCTGTACTTAAGCTAACCCTAACCCTAACCCTAACTTGAAACTAACCTAACCCTAACCCTAACCCTAATTAAGTTGCATTACTTGAAAAATTAAGTTGCTGTACTTAAGTTGCTGTACTTGAAAACTTAAGTTGCTAACCCTAACTCTAACCCTAACTTGAAAACTTAACTCTAACGCTAACCCTAACCCTAACCCTAATTATATTGCATTACTTGAAAAATTAAGTTGCTGTACTTAAGCTAACCCTAACCCTAACCCTAACCCTAACCCTAACTTGAAAACTTAACTCTAACCCTAACCCTAACCCTAATTAAGTTGCATTACTTGAAAAATTAAGTTGCTGTACTTAAGTTGCTGTACTTGAAAACTTAAGTTGCTAACCCTAACCCTAACCCTAACTTGAAAACTTAAGTTACTAACCCTAACTCTTAACTTGAAAACTTAAGTTGCTTTCAAAAATTAAGTTGCTTTACTTAAATAAAGTTGACTTTCCTTGAAAAATTATGTTGACTTTACCTGAAAAATAAAGTTGACTTTATTTAAAAAATATAGTTGCTTTACTTAAATAAGTCAGTTTGCTTGAAAAATAGTGTAATTGAAAAATTAAGTTGCATTACTTGAAAAATTAAGTTTCTGTACTTGAAAACTTAAGTTGCTAACCCTAACCCTAACCCTAACTTGAAAACTTAAGTTGCTAACCCTAACCCTAACTTGAAAACTTAAGTTGCTTTACTTGACAAATAAAGTTGCTTTACTTGAAAACTAAGTTGACTTTACTTGAATAATATAGTTGCTTTACTTAAATAAGTCAGTTTGCTTGAAAAATAGAAAGTGTAATTGAAAAATGAAGTTGACTTTACCTGAAAAATAAAGTTGCTTTACTTGAAAAATGAAGTTGCACTTTAGATCCCAACACAGCATTGCTCTTCCCCAGTACTCTGTAGGATTCTCTCGTAGTGATTCTCCTCTGTGACGTCGGTGTCCTCTGAAGCGTCAGCGCCCTCTGCTGGTTTAAAGAGGGATAAAAAGCTTACAGCACCTGGTATTCCCAGGCGGTCTCCCATCCAAGTACTGACCAGGCCCGACCCTGCTTAGCTTCCGAGATCAGACGAGATCGGGCGTGTTCAGGGTGGTATGGCCGTAAGCGAAGACTGAGCGCACCAAAGGGCCTTTTAAAGAGACTCTGACAGCTGTGCTCTTCTGTCTAGCTGTACATGGAGCACCTGCAAGTTGCTTTACTTGACAAATAAAGTTGCTTTACTTGAAAACTAAAGTTGCTAACCCTAACCCTAACTTGAAAACTTAACTCTAACCCTAACCCTAACCCTAACCCTAATTATGTTGCATTACTTGAAAAATTAAGTTGCTGTACTTAAGCTAACCCTAACCCTAACCCTAACTTGAAAACTTAACTCTAACCCTAACCCTAATTAAGTTGCATTACTTGAAAAATTAAGTTGCTGTACTTAAGTTGCTGTACTTGAAAACTTAAGTTGCTAACCCTAACTCTAACCCTAACTTGAAAACTTAACTCTAACGCTAACCCTAACCCTAACCCTAATTATATTGCATTACTTGAAAAATTAAGTTGCTGTACTTAAGCTAACCCTAACCCTAACCCTAACTTGAAAACTTAACTCTAACCCTAACCCTAACCCTAATTAAGTTGCATTACTTGAAAAATTAAGTTG
This sequence comes from Ophiodon elongatus, assembly GCA_016806645.1. Lineage (NCBI taxonomy): Eukaryota > Metazoa > Chordata > Actinopteri > Perciformes > Hexagrammidae > Ophiodon > Ophiodon elongatus. The sequence continues at coordinate 12,536 of JACSYO010001485.1, forward strand.
CTGTACTTAAGTTGCTGTACTTGAAAACTTAAGTTGCTAACCCTAACCCTAACCCTAACTTGAAAACTTAAGTTACTAACCCTAACCCTAACTTGAAAACTTAAGTTGCTTTCAAAAATTAAGTTGCTTTACTTGAAAAATAAAGTTGACTTTCCTTGAAAAATTATGTTGACTTTACCTGAAAAATAAAGTTGACTTTATTTAAAAAATATAGTTGCTTTACTTAAATAAGTCAGTTTGCTTGAAAAATAGTGTAATTGAAAAATTAAGTTGCATTACTTGAAAAATTAAGTTTCTGTACTTGAAAACTTAAGTTGCTAACCCTAACCCTAACCCTAACTTGAAAACTTAAGTTGCTAACCCTAACCCTAACCCTAACTTGAAAACTTAAGTTGCTTTACTTGACAAATAAAGTTGCTTTACTTGAAAACTAAGTTGACTTTACTTGAATAATATAGTTGCTTTACTTAAATAAGTCAGTTTGCTTGAAAAATAGAAAGTGTAATTGAAAAATGAAGTTGACTTTACCTGAAAAATAAAGTTGCTTTACTTGAAAAATGAAGTTGCACTTTAGATCCCAACACAGCATTGCTCTTCCCCAGTACTCTGTAGGATTCTCTCGTAGTGATTCTCCTCTGTGACGTCGGTGTCCTCTGAAGCGTCAGCGCCCTCTGCTGGTTTAAAGAGGGATAAAAAGCTTACAGCACCTGGTATTCCCAGGCGGTCTCCCATCCAAGTACTGACCAGGCCCGACCCTGCTTAGCTTCCGAGATCAGACGAGATCGGGCGTGTTCAGGGTGGTATGGCCGTAAGCGAAGACTGAGCGCACCAAAGGGCCTTTTAAAGAGACTCTGACAGCTGTGCTCTTCTGTCTAGCTGTACATGGAGCACCTGCAAGTTGCTTTACTTGACAAATAAAGTTGCTTTACTTGAAAACTAAAGTTGCTAACCCTAACCCTAACTTGAAAACTTAACTCTAACCCTAACCCTAACCCTAACCCTAATTATGTTGCATTACTTGAAAAATTAAGTTGCTGTACTTAAGCTAACCCTAACCCTAACCCTAACTTGAAAACTTAACTCTAACCCTAACCCTAACCCTAATTAAGTTGCATTACTTGAAAAATTAAGTTGCTGTACTTAAGTTGCTGTACTTGAAAACTTAAGTTGCTAACCCTAACTCTAACCCTAACTTGAAAACTTAACTCTAACGCTAACCCTAACCCTAACCCTAATTATATTGCATTACTTGAAAAATTAAGTTGCTGTACTTAAGCTAACCCTAACCCTAACCCTAACTTGAAAACTTAACTCTAACCCTAACCCTAACCCTAATTAAGTTGCATTACTTGAAAAATTAAGTTGCTGTACTTAAGTTGCTGTACTTGAAAACTTAAGTTGCTAACCCTAACCCTAACCCTAACTTGAAAACTTAAGTTACTAACCCTAACCCTAACTTGAAAACTTAAGTTGCTTTCAAAAATTAAGTTGCTTTACTTGAAAAATAAAGTTGACTTTCCTTGAAAAATTATGTTGACTTTACTAAATAAGTATTTTTAAAAATATGTATTAAACTAACCCTAACTTGAAAACTTAACTCTAACCTAACCCTAATTAAGTTGCATTACTTGAAAAATTAAGTTGCTGTACTTAAGTTGCTGTACTTGAAAACTTAAGTTGCTAACCCTAACCCTAACCCTAACTTGAAAACTTAAGTTACTAACCCTAACCCTAACTTGAAAACTTAAGTTGCTTTCAAAAATTAAGTTGCTTTACTTGAAAAATAAAGTTGACTTTCCTTGAAAAATTATGTTGACTTTACCTGAAAAATAAAGTTGACTTTATTTAAAAAATATAGTTGCTTTACTTAAATAAGTCAGTTTGCTTGAAAAATAGTGTAATTGAAAAATTAAGTTGCATTACTTGAAAAATTAAGTTTCTGTACTTGAAAACTTAAGTTGCTAACCCTAACCCTAACCCTAACTTGAAAACTTAAGTTGCTAACCCTAACCCTAACCCTAACTTGAAAACTTAAGTTGCTAACCCTAACCCTAACTTGAAAACTTAAGTTGCTTTACTTGACAAATAAAGTTGCTTTACTTGAAAACTAAGTTGACTTTACTTGAATAATATAGTTGCTTTACTTAAATAAGTCAGTTTGCTTGAAAAATAGAAAGTGTAATTGAAAAATGAAGTTGACTTTACCTGAAAAATAAAGTTGCTTTACTTGAAAAATGAAGTTGCACTTTAGATCCCAACACAGCATTGCTCTTCCCCAGTACTCTGTAGGATTCTCTCGTAGTGATTCTCCTCTGTGACGTCGGTGTCCTCTGAAGCGTCAGCGCCCTCTGCTGGTTTAAAGAGGGATAAAAAGCTTACAGCACCTGGTATTCCCAGGCGGTCTCCCATCCAAGTACTGACCAGGCCCGACCCTGCTTAGCTTCCGAGATCAGACGAGATCGGGCGTGTTCAGGGTGGTATGGCCGTAAGCGAAGACTGAGCGCACCAAAGGGCCTTTTAAAGAGACTCTGACAGCTGTGCTCTTCTGTCTAGCTGTACATGGAGCACCTGCAAGTTGCTTTACTTGACAAATAAAGTTGCTTTACTTGACAAATAAAGTTGCTTTACTTGAAAACTAAAGTTGCTAACCCTAACCCTAACTTGAAAACTTAACTCTAACCCTAACCCTAACCCTAACCCTAATTATGTTGCATTACTTGAAAAATTAAGTTGCTGTACTTAAGCTAACCCTAACCCTAACCCTAACTTGAAAACTTAACTCTAACCCTAACCCTAACCCTAATTAAGTTGCATTACTTGAAAAATTAAGTTGCTGTACTTAAGTTGCTGTACTTGAAAACTTAAGTTGCTAACCCTAACTCTAACCCTAACTTGAAAACTTAACTCTAACGCTAACCCTAACCCTAACCCTAATTATATTGCATTACTTGAAAAATTAAGTTGCTGTACTTAAGCTAACCCTAACCCTAACCCTAACCCTAACCCTAACTTGAAAACTTAACTCTAACCCTAACCCTAACCCTAATTAAGTTGCATTACTTGAAAAATTAAGTTGCTGTACTTAAGTTGCTGTACTTGAAAACTTAAGTTGCTAACCCTAACCCTAACTTGAAAACTTAAGTTACTACCCGTGGGGGTTTTGGTTGGTGTGTTTTGTTAGCTGTACATGGAGCACCTGAAGTTGCTTTCTTGACAAATAAAGTTGCTTTACTTGAAAACTAAAGTTGTAACCCTAACCCTAACTTGAAAACTTAACTCTAACCCTAACCCTAACCCTAATTATGTTGCATTACTTGAAAAATTAAGTTGCTGTACTTAAGCTAACCCTAACCCTAACCCTAACTTGAAAACTTAACTCTAACCCTAACCCTAATTAAGTTGCATTACTTGAAAAATTAAGTTGCTGTACTTAAGTTGCTGTACTTGAAAACTTAAGTTGCTAACCCTAACTCTAACCCTAACTTGAAAACTTAACTCTAACGCTAACCCTAACCCTAACCCTAATTATATTGCATTACTTGAAAAATTAAGTTGCTGTACTTAAGCTAACCCTAACCCTAACCCTAACCCTAACCCTAACTTGAAAACTTAACTCTAACCCTAACCCTAACCCTAATTAAGTTGCATTACTTGAAAAATTAAGTTGCTGTACTTAAGTTGCTGTACTTGAAAACTTAAGTTGCTAACCCTAACCCTAACCCTAACTTGAAAACTTAAGTTACTAACCCTAACCCTAACTTGAAAACTTAAGTTGCTTTCAAAAATTAAGTTGCTTTACTTGAAAAATAAAGTTGACTTTCCTTGAAAAATTATGTTGACTTTACCTGAAAAATAAAGTTGACTTTATTTAAAAAATATAGTTGCTTTACTTAAATAAGTCAGTTTGCTTGAAAAATAGTGTAATTGAAAAATTAAGTTGCATTACTTGAAAAATTAAGTTTCTGTACTTGAAAACTTAAGTTGCTAACCCTAACCCTAACCCTAACTTGAAAACTTAAGTTGCTAACCCTAACCCTAACCCTAACTTGAAAACTTAAGTTGCTAACCCTAACCCTAACTTGAAAACTTAAGTTGCTTTACTTGACAAATAAAGTTGCTTTACTTGAAAACTAAGTTGACTTTACTTGAATAATATAGTTGCTTTACTTAAATAAGTCAGTTTGCTTGAAAAATAGAAAGTGTAATTGAAAAATGAAGTTGACTTTACCTGAAAAATAAAGTTGCTTTACTTGAAAAATGAAGTTGCACTTTAGATCCCAACACAGCATTGCTCTTCCCCAGTACTCTGTAGGATTCTCTCGTAGTGATTCTCCTCTGTGACGTCGGTGTCCTCTGAAGCGTCAGCGCCCTCTGCTGGTTTAAAGAGGGATAAAAAGCTTACAGCACCTGGTATTCCCAGGCGGTCTCCCATCCAAGTACTGACCAGGCCCGACCCTGCTTAGCTTCCGAGATCAGACGAGATCGGGCGTGTTCAGGGTGGTATGGCCGTAAGCGAAGACTGAGCGCACCAAAGGGCCTTTTAAAGAGACTCTGACAGCTGTGCTCTTCTGTCTAGCTGTACATGGAGCACCTGCAAGTTGCTTTACTTGACAAATAAAGTTGCTTTACTTGAAAACTAAAGTTGCTAACCCTAACCCTAACTTGAAAACTTAACTCTAACCCTAACCCTAACCCTAACCCTAATTATGTTGCATTACTTGAAAAATTAAGTTGCTGTACTTAAGCTAACCCTAACCCTAACCCTAACTTGAAAACTTAACTCTAACCCTAACCCTAATTAAGTTGCATTACTTGAAAAATTAAGTTGCTGTACTTAAGTTGCTGTACTTGAAAACTTAAGTTGCTAACCCTAACTCTAACCCTAACTTGAAAACTTAACTCTAACCCTAACCCTAACCCTAATTATATTGCATTACTTGAAAAATTAAGTTGCTGTACTTAAGCTAACCCTAACCCTAACCCTAACCCTAACCCTAACTTGAAAACTTAACTCTAACCCTAACCCTAACCCTAATTAAGTTGCATTACTTGAAAAATTAAGTTGCTGTACTTAAGTTGCTGTACTTGAAAACTTAAGTTGCTAACCCTTAACTCTAACCCTAACTTGAAAACTTAACTCTAACGCTAACCCTAACCCTAACCCTAATTATATTGCATTACTTGAAAAATTAAGTTGCTGTACTTAAGCTAACCCTAACCCTAACCCTAACTTGAAAACTTAACTCTAACCCTAACCCTAACCCTAATTAAGTTGCATTACTTGAAAAATTAAGTTGCTGTACTTAAGTTGCTGTACTTGAAAACTTAAGTTGCTAACCCTAACCCTAACCCTAACTTGAAAACTTAAGTTACTAACCCTAACCCTAACTTGAAAACTTAAGTTGCTTTCAAAAATTAAGTTGCTTTACTTGAAAAATAAAGTTGACTTTCCTTGAAAAATTATGTTGACTTTACCTGAAAAATAAAGTTGACTTTATTTAAAAAATATAGTTGACTTAAATAGTCAGTTTGCTTGAAAAATAGTGTAATGAAAATTAGTTGCATTACTTGAAAAATTAAGTTTCTGTACTTGAAAACTTAAGTTGCTAACCCTAACCCTAACCCTAACTTGAAAACTTAAGTTGCTAACCCTAACCCTAACCCAACTTGAAAACTTAAGTTGCTTTACTTCAAATAAAGTTGCTTTACTTGAAAACTAAGTTGACTTTACTTGAATAATATAGTTGCTTTACTTAAATAAGTCAGTTTGCTTGAAAAATAAGTGTAATGAAAAATGAAGTTGACTTTACCTGAAAAATAAAGTTGCTTTACTTGAAAAATGAAGTTGCACTTTAGATCCCAACACAGCATTGCTCTTCCCCAGTACTCTGTAGGATTCTCTCGTAGTGATTCTCCTCTGTGACGTCGGTGTCCTCTGAAGCGTCAGCGCCCTCTGCTGGTTTAAAGAGGGATAAAAAGCTTACAGCACCTGGTATTCCCAGGCGGTCTCCCATCCAAGTACTGACCAGGCCCGACCCTGCTTAGCTTCCGAGATCAGACGAGATCGGGCGTGTTCAGGGTGGTATGGCCGTAAGCGAAGACTGAGCACACCAAAGGGCCTTTTAAAGAGACTCTGACAGCTGTGCTCTTCTGTCTAGCTGTACATGGAGCACCTGCAGATTACCCGAAACACAAACAAACAATCATTCATTTTCATATCATATATATATATATAGAATATATGTATAATATCTATCTAATATAATATATATTATATCTAATATAATAAAATATAATACATATATATATATATAAGTATATATATATATATAAGTATATATATATTATAATTATATAATTATAATATTATATGTGATGTGACTAGAGTTTGTTTTACTTTAAAAATACCAAAATGAAGGAAAAAGTGAGAGTGAGGTCTCGTTTCATTCACACCCTCTACTCTCGATGACGTCAGGACTGTGCTCGAATTCTGATTGGACGGCTGCTGCTCAGTTTCAATGCCCTCGAGCTGAGCTCCTCCCCCCTCCTCCCCCCTCGATCTCAACAGCCACAGCGCGAGGGTTACTCGACGTCTGGTGGCAGCTGCTGGAGCTGAAGGACACCTGTTGCCACGGAAACAGAACCGGCGGGAAAAAGAGGGGAACAAAAAAAAAAAGATCACCAATTATAGAAAAACAGAAGAAGAAGGTGAGTTTTTGTAGCCGCCATTTTTTATTTATTTTCCTGTTTAATAGCAATGTTTTAGAACTAATGATGGCTTATAAGTTAGTTTAAAGTGACCGAGGTGGCGTTTTTCCTGTTCTGGATTTATTATTTTATTTTTATAATACTCTTGGTACTTTTGGATGTATTTTCTACTATATACTAAAATGTTTTATGGTTAATCATAAATAAAGTAATTTTCACTGCAACACCACAGATATGTAAGTTTATTATATTTAATATAATAATATGGAATATTTCTTTGTAATATATATGCAATATTTAATATTATATTTATTTTCTGCAGTTCGTCTCAATGCTGCAGAATTAATTTGTGCTTTCACTTCCATCTAATGTTACTGTAATTAAAATATATAAGATTGAACAGCATGAATTCCATTTAAAACAAATATGCTCCATGAATGGCTCATCTGTACACACAAGATAGACATTTTTTTGCGGAAATGTTAAATGCATGTGGGTCAGTGTGTAACCCTTTCACCCATCATGTGCACCCAAATACGCATGTGTATTGTTGTTGTTTTGTCAACAACCAGGGGTCACATGTGTCTTAGTGTGTACAAATTGTTCTTTCCATGTAAAGGTCATTTCACAGAGTTAAACCGCTCTGACGTGTGTTTCTTGGCTGAGGAGTGACTTTATATCCAGATATATATATATATATATATATATATTTGTATATATATATATATATCAGCAGGTGGTGAAGCAATACATGTTGTATTAGTATTGATTACCAACAAAGCTTTATTTACTCTGGCAAGCATCTTTACCGCATGGCAAAAGGTAAAGACATGCGTCAGAGGGCAATAGAGTAAAGGTGACAGTGGTGGACAATAACTCACTCAAGTACTTTACTCAAGTACAATTTTGAGGTACTTTACTTAAGTATTTCCATTTCTTGCCACATCTCAGAGGGACATATATTGCTTTTTACTCCACTATATTTACCTGATATCTTAAGTTACTTTCACAAATTCAGATTAATTAATTATTTAAGCGTAATTAATATAAATAAAATAAAATATTTATTTTTATAAGTTGGGTATAAAGAAGCTGCAACATTAAAAAACACTATAATGCTTCAATAATTATAATATTGTACTTGTTTCGCAGTACTTTTTACCCAGTGGCATTGGTAGCTGAAGGGAAACCCAAAGCTGCAACATGTAGAATCTATTTATACACCAAAACATGACGGACCGCTGGGAAACCTGAACCCTGGAACATGAATACGTTTATACAACCTGAACCCTGGAACATGAATACTGTCATACAACCTGAACCCTGGAACATGAATACTGTTATACAACCTGAACCCTGGAACATGAATACGGTTATACAACCTGAACCCTGGAACATGAATACTGTCATACAACCTGAACCCTGGAACATGAATACTGTTATACAACCTGAACCCTGGAACATGAATACTGTTATACATTATGTTCACGTTTCAGAAACTCGCTGCCCGTCCAGGTGTTTCCAGGTGTTTCCAGGTGTTTCCAGGTGTTTCCAGCCATGTCATCTCCAGTTCTGCTCAATCTGCTGCGATGTGGTCGCTCGGCCATCACCAGACAAACCTTCCTCTGCGTACGAGAAATCTCCACAGCTCAAGTACTTTACTGCAACTTTGACATACTTCTACTTGAGTACTTCTACTTCTACTATCAGAGTGAAATATTCCACTTCAGTTGGATGTCTTTGTCTTTAACTGCAGAACGAATTCCTTTATGGAGACTTTAAAAGTGCATCTTATGTTATGATATCTGATATGAGGTCTGCAACTTAAAGAAACATGTATAATACGATGTATATATAAATATATATACTACTAATCTACCCAGTAGTACACAGTGTGAACGACAACTTTAAAATAATCTTACATAAAGACATTTTGTTGATAATACTGATGGCACCACTTTGAAATACATTATGGTTAAAGTAATTTTCACTGTAGCAACACCTCAGATATGTATGTTTATTATATTTAATATAATAATATGCAATATTTCTAATAATATATGTGCAATTCTTTTTTTTTAATAGGACTTTTCAGATTTTTGTTATTTATTTTCTGCAGTTCGTCTCAATGCTGCAGAATTAATTTGTGGTTTTAGTTCCACCTAATGTTACTTTAATTAAAATATACATTATTGAACAGCATTAATTCCATTGAAAAAATGACTTTTATTTGTAATGTAGCATTTTTTAGTGGTATTTCTACTTTTACGGAAGTATTACTTCTTCCCCCACTGATCGTCGCCTTACAAACCTGGATTCATCAAACGGATGGCAAAATAAACTTCAGTAGGTGGTTTTAGTTTAATATAATTAATGTAATTGGTAGTTAATTGTTGATTGGTCGCCCTGCAGGTGGGCGGGGCTTCATTCGGGGCGTCGGGCGCGCGGCCGGCCGGCAGATCGGCTCGCCTCGACCGGCCGGTCGCATGGGACTCATTCGGTATCTGGGACGACCGGATAGAAGAACCCATACTGCTGCCCTCCAGCGTCAGATACGGAAAGCCCATTCCTCAGGTAACCGGATGGACGGGTGAATGATGGATGTGTGGATGAATGGATGAACAGACGGATGAACGAGTGAGCAGACCAATAAATGGAGACAATGATGGATTAAGGGGTGAATAGGTGAGTAAATAGATAAAAGAATAGATAAACGGATGGAATAAATGATGAATGGATGAATGAATACATATTTGGCTAAATGGGTGGATGAGTAGTTGGATGAATAAATGAATTAGTGGATAAATAGTTGGATGGATGGATGAACAGACAGATTAATTAATGGTTGAATAACCCATGAATGAAAACATAAATTAGATGGATGAATCGATAAACAAGTACATAACTTAATGAATGAGCGGATGAAATGATGGATGATGGATTTATTCTATGAATGAATGAATAAGAGTATGAATAGATGGACAGTGGATGACATGATGAATTAACCCTCTCAGGTCAGTCTGTCCCGGGTCGGCAGTGCGTCTGTTTTGGGGCTCAGGAAGCAGAACGAGGACCGTCTCCGCGTCGCCCGTATCCATGACAACCTGCTTTACTTCGCCGTGTTCGACGGCCACGGCGGTCCGCACGCCGCCGACTACTGCTACACCTTCATGGAGAAGTTCATCAGGTTGAGTATTTGTATGATAATATTAATAACACAACATTTCAACTGTTACACTTTGAAACATTATTGACTGTTTTTGAACAGAGACGCTCTGGAGGAGGAGGACGACCTGGAGAAAGTTTTAAAGAAAGCCTTTTTAGACGTTGACAAGGCTCTACACACACACCTCAAGTACTTCAACAACGGTGAGACACTCGCACAAGTACACAAGTACTTGTACACAACAAACTACAACGTGACGCTACGATGCGACGCTACAACGTGACGCTACAACGTGACGCTACAACGTGACGCTACAACGTAACGCTACAACGCTACAACGTAACGCTACAACGTAACGCTACAACGTAACGCTACAACGTAACGCTACAACGTGTGTGGGGGTGTTCTACAACGTAACGCTACAACGTAACGCTACAACGCTACAACTCTACAACGTAACGCTACAACGTAACGCTACAACGTAACGCTACAACGTAACGCTACAACGTAACGCTACAAAGTAACGCTACAAAGTAACGCTACAAAGTAACGCTACAAAGTAACGCTACAAAGTAACGCTACAACGTAACGCTGTAATGCTGTAACGCTACAACGTGACGCTACAACGTGACGCTACAGTGTAGTTTGACACATTTTACTTTTGTAAATATAATTACCATTGTATTAAACGTGACAAGATTGTAATGTAATGTAGAAACAAGTACTGAGCATGTAATACTACAAAATGAATGCTTACGCTAAGTACTACATTCTCATCGAACGTCCATCTTCCTCCCCAGCCTCCTTCCTGACGGCCGGCACCACGGCAACGGTTGCTATGCTGCGTGACGGCGTGGAGCTGGTGGTCGGTAGCGCCGGCGACAGTCGGGCGTTGCTGTGCAGGAACGGACGAGCCAACAACCTCACCAAAGACCACACACCTGACCGCAAGGACGAGAGACACAGGTACACACTCGTACTAGTACTACTACTCGTACTACTACTACTACTACAGTGCCTTAATAATATGTGTGCAGACCCAATGTGTTTAGTATAAAATTATAGAGTAAATACCCCAAAAACAAAATATCAGATAACCATAAAATTATTTAAAAACTGAACAGAACATTTAAAAAGATGCAGATTGAAGTAGCATTTCATTATAATACGTATAAATGTATTTGTTGGATTTCATTGTCTTATTTATTTTATTAAATATTGAACAATCTCTTATTATAAATTCCCTTTTACTGTCATCAGTGCTTTTAGAAATACACAAGTAAAAGTATTAAAAATGTGAAGTAAAAGTACAAAAGTACTTTCATCAAAATATACTTAAAGTAAAAAAAATTAAAAAGCAAAATGGCCCATTTCAGAATAAAATATATGATATTATTGAACTATAATTATAGATGCATTAATGTGTTCACTACTTTAATGTTGCAGTTTAATACTGCCGGCTAGAAAGGGATCAATAAAGTTATTTACCCATAAATAATACAATAATTTATTAGTTCACACTTTGTATTTTAAATCTGAAAAGTAACTTTAGCTGTCGGATGAATGTAAAACAGTAAAAAGTATAATAGTTCTGGTGCTTCGGTGAAAATGAAGAAGTCGACATGTGGTTCTTGTGCAGCGCCGCGGCGCAGCAGGTTCAGGTCGTCGTGTATTAATAGATTCTACATCATGTCACAGGTTTGGGTTTCCTTCAGTGTTACATAACTCTGTCACTTACTTTTAAAGGTAAATAAGAGCCAGCGTTTTACTGTAACATCTGATGTTTCTGGATTCATCTTCCTGCTGCGTTAATGTGTGTGTTTCATGTTTTTAACTGGTTTAATCTACTCTCTAATTAATGCATTATAGTGTCGCTGTTCTGTGAGAACCTCGTATCTCCAAGAGGCTTTTTAAAGAGTTTATTTATCTAAAGAGGTGGGAGGATTTTAGTAAAAAGTTCAGTATTCATCTCTAAGATTTAATAATAATAATAATATATATTATTATTATTATTACATCTTAATATTCTTACATACTAAAAATAATAATAATTACATCTTAATATTATAACATAATATATATATACATATAGATATAATATAATGTAATATATAATGTTAGTATTTAATAATAATAATAGTATTATATTATTATAATAATAATTATATAATAATTATTATTATTATATAATATTAGCATTTAATAATACTAATAATAATATTATAATTGTATTATTATTATTATATAATATTACTATTTAATAATAATTATAATATTATTATATATTATATATATATCATTATATATATATTATAATATAGCACCTTTCATAACATAAAATGCAGCTCAAAGTGCTTCATAAGAGAAATAAATCAATAACCCAGTTATTAAAAAACAACAATAAAATAATAGAATCCAATAAATGGTCCCAAAAAATAGGAAAAACTAGTTTGAAACAATTTTAAGATATAAAAAACTTTAAAAAAAAACAAGTATGACAATATATAATAAAAAATATAATAAATACAGTTGTAAAAAAGTCAGATGTTCTGGAGGAGAATTAGGAAGTAAAGTACAAGTACTATGAATTTGTACTTAAGTACGTGTGTGTGTGTGGTGTGTGTGTGTATGTGTGTGTGTGTGTGTGTGTGTGTGTGTGTGTGTGTGTGTGTGTGTTCAGGATCCAGAGGTTCGGGGGCTTCGTGGTGTGGAACAGCGTCGGTGAGGCCAACGTCAACGGGCGGCTCGCCATGACGCGCAGCATCGGAGACTTCCACCTGAAGGCCAGCGGCGTCATCGCGGAGCCGGACACGCGGCGGCTCACCGTGAGTCCTCCTCAACATTTGAATATATATATATATATCTATATATATATACACGTTTGTATATTTTGTATATATTGACGTCCTGGTCTCTGCAGGTCCAGCACGCCAGCGACTCCTTCCTGGCTCTGACAACCGACGGCATCAACTTCCTGCTGAGCGACCAGGAGATCTGTGATGTCATCAACCAGTGCCAAGACCCCACGGAGGCCTCTGACGTCATCACTCAGCAGGTACCAGAGACACATTTTAATACATTTAAATGATTGTAGAAGAAGAGTGAAGTCAAAGCTTCATGTGTTAAAGCTGCATTCTCTCTCCTGACCACCAGGCGACTCCTCTGGTTGTATAGAAGTCAAAGCTTCATGTGTTAAAGCTGCATTCTCTCTCCTGACCACCAGGGGCGACTCCTCTGGTTGTATAGAAGTCAAAGCTTCATGTGTTAAAGCTGCATTCTCTCTCCTGACCACCAGGGGGCGACTCCTCTGGTTGTATAGAAGTCTATAGAAAATGACTCTACTTCTCTCTTGATTTATTCCCTCAGTAAAGCAGGGGCGGGGCTACAGGGTGATTGACAGGTCTCTAACAGACCATAAAGCAGGGGATGCTTTAGGGGCGGGGCTACAAGGTGATTGACAGGTCTCTACGTCACTCCTCCTCAGTCCACATATGGTCACTTCCTGTTCACTGGTTGCACAAAAAAAAGATGGCGGCGACCAAAATGACGAACTCGAGGCTTCAGAACGTCCACAAACCAACGAGATGACGTCACCATGACGACGTCCACTTCTTATATTCAGTCTGTGATAATTAAGATGTACATGTAAGCATAAGTTAACAGCAAATAACGTATGTGTGTGTGTGCGTGTGTGTGCGTGTGTGTGCGTATGTGTGCGTGTGTGTGTGTGTGTGTGTGCGTATGTGTGTGTGTGTGTGTGTGTGTGTTCAAGGCGCTGCAGTACGGCTCGGAGGACAACGCCACCATCCTCGTGGTCCCGTTCGGAGCTTGGGGGAAACATCAGAGCTCCACCGCCGTCTACAGCATGAGCAGAAACTTCTCCTCCAGCGGGAGATGGGCGTAGACGACACACACACACACACACACACACGCACACACACACACACACACACACACACACACACACACACACACACACACACACTTAACGCCGCGTTATTTTATTTTTATAAACTCCAAATGATCCAAATGATCTGTGAAACCCTCTAAATTCACACTTTAGTGTCGACTTTAGTGTTGATTTGTTCATTTGTGTTAGAAGTGTACATATATATATATATATATATATATACATATATATTTATATATATATATATATATATAATTTATATATATACTGTATATATATTGTACCTACAGAGACTTTGTTTGTTTATCTGCGTTTGTTTGTTTGCGTTTGTTTGTCACATTGACGGCAGATTGTGAAGATTTGCTGAGAAATTGTATGCCAAAGTCAATTTTGTTGCAATTTTGTTGCAATTTTGTTGCAATTTTGTTGCCAAATGTTTTTAATTTTTTGCCTATTTCTTTTTACATTGTTTGCCAATTTGTCTGTGTTTTTTTGTCACATTGACAGCAGATTGTGAGGATTTGCTGAGAAATTTTATCCCAAAGTAAATTTTGTTGCCAAATTTTCTCCAAATTTTGCAATTCTTTTGCAAATTTTCTGAATTTTCTGTAATTATTTTGCCAATTTCTTGCCAAATTTCTGTCAATTCTTTAGCCAATATTTCTTTATTTTTTTGCAAATTTTGCCAATTATTTGCTAGAATGAAAGTTTAGTTTTTAGCTCAGAATAATAATTAAAAAAAAGATTATGTTCCTGAATTTACTTTTTAAGTTGTTGTGTTGAATCTTAACACACGTAAAAAGTAACTTAAAGATAAAAGTCACCAATTTAATGTCAGAAATACGACGTGAAGAAATAAAAGTAAAACCTGCCAATAAATGTTTATTGTTGTAATTATTCTGTTTTGTTTCTTCACTGTTTACAGAGTTTTGCTGTAAAAGAGTTTGTAGCCAAACGACACTTTATATAAAATAATTTTGCAAAATTATCTTTTTTATTTTCTCACAATGTTGCTTTTCTTTTGTTAAACTCAACATGTTTTTCTTCTCAGGCCTCGAAAAGTATTTAAAACTAAACATATGATTATAAATAAACCATCAGTGAGCTTCATCAACTCCTCTCTTATTAAAATTAAAATATTTCAGGTTTTTACGGCGAAAATTTGGGCCATTGTAGTTTTAATAAAATAATAATTAAAGAGGTGGTAATATATAGAAAACAATACTTTTTAATTAAAGTAAATTTAAAAAAACGAAAATATTCTCTGAGATTATTAAATCGTAAACTTGTGAGAAACACTCACAACACCTGAAAGATAAAAAACTATTTTATGTTCTTTCTGTTGTTTTAGGAACATAATCCTAAATCCTAATTTAATTCATACTTTACTCTCCAGGTTATATAATAATAATAATAATTATTAATAATAATAATAATATAATAATCATCATAGAGGGAAAAAGTCTGAATTTTAGGAGATTAAAGATATAAATATTACGAGAGTTTATGAAGTCAGATATTTTCAATAAAAATACTGATTAATCCATCTCTCTGATATTAGCTCCTCCCCCCGGCGCCCTTATTTATTTATTTAATATAATTTTTTACCTACAATGGCTTCAGGTGTTTAATTCTAGACTTCGAGACCTGAGGAGGAAAACGTTTATGGATTTTAACTCGAGAAAAAGCAAAACGTCTCCCGTGTCCGAGACTCTGAATCCTTGACCTTTGACCCCTGACCCCTGACCTTTGACCCCTGACCTCCCTGTGGAGACAGGATCTCCGTACAGGGATGAATAAAGTCACACAAGTTCAACTTCACTCTGTTTCTCTGCTTTTTTTTCCACCGGTGCTTTTTGAGGTACAATGCAGTACTTTTAACTGTAACAGAGTACTACAGTGTGGTATTAGTACTTTTAACTGTAACAGAGTACTACAGTGTGGTATTAGTACTTTTAACAACACACACGCACACAAGAACTTGATCCAGCAAACCGTGTGACCGCCTGCGTGTGTGTTGACCTGCATGAAATGTGTGATGTCAGAGTGTGTGTGTGTGTGCGTGTGTGTGTGTGTGTGTGTGTGTGTGTGTGTGTGTGTGTGTGTGCGTGTGTGTGTGTGTGTGTGTGTGTGCGTGTGTGTGTGTGTGTGTGTGTGTGCGTGTGTGTGTGTTCAAGGCGCTGCAGTACGGCTCGGAGGCCACCATCCTCATGGTCCCGTGTGTGTGTGTGTATCACCGGTATCAAATTACGTATAAAGAAAGTTTTTATTGTTTTTTTCATTTTTATTATCGAAGCACTTTAAGTTGCATGTTTGTATGAAATGTTATATAAGTTATATAGTTATATAAATAATAATAATTTGAATAGACCAGTGTTTCTCAAATGGGATATGTGACATTTAAAAAAACAAATTTTAAATAAAAAATATTTTTAATGTAGCTGGATAAAGCACATTTTATATCCAATGCAATTATTATTAATAATAATAATAATAATAATGATTAATTATTATTATTATTATTATTATTATTTTCTTTATGTAGCACTTTTCAAGAAAGAAAGATGTTGTTTTTAAAGTACCTTTTAAAGTGCTATAAAAATAAAAATAAAATGTAATATTATGTTTTTATAAGAAAGTAATTTTTCATTTTTCATTTTTAATTTGTATTTCTTTTAATTTTCTTTTAAATTAAAATGTATTTCATTATTATTTTTATTTTATTTTATTTTTTTATAATAATAACTTATTAAAATAATAAATTATTAACAGTGTGGTTGTAGTTTCTATGACTCGCCAGTAGATGGAGACACATTTATGTAAATTATGTTCCAATCCATAAGGAAGAGATTTATATTTATATTTTAACTCATCAGAATACCAATAAATATTTCCCGTGGTGGACGAA
The DNA here is from genome assembly GCA_016806645.1 of Ophiodon elongatus. Taxonomy (NCBI): domain Eukaryota; kingdom Metazoa; phylum Chordata; class Actinopteri; order Perciformes; family Hexagrammidae; genus Ophiodon; species Ophiodon elongatus. Next base: position 29,228 of record JACSYO010001485.1, read on the forward strand.
GTACTCATACTTTTACTCAAGTAAAAGTACGAGTACCACACTGTAAAATACTACTTCTGTAATAAAACTTCATAATATTCTGAATCTGTAAAGTAAATAAAGTTATTAGATAAACGTAGTGGAGTAAAAAGTACAACGTTTACCTCTGAGATATAGTGGAGTAGAAGTACAAAGGAGCATATGGAAATACTCCGGTAGAGTAGAAGTACCTCTTAGTGGTACTGTTGCACAGTAGTATCTGTCTCCACCTCTCAGTGCGCAGCAGGTCAGGATGGAGGTGGCTGCTCTTTCTCTGCTGCTCTGTAAGTAACTAAACTTCATATCTATTGTATATATATATATATACATATATACATATATTTGTATATATGTATATATATATACATGTATATATTATAATAATACATAATATATATAGTATTTGTGTTTCTGTCTCTCTGATTTAGTGCTGAATTCTCTGGATTCTGGTTCTGCTCGAGGTACTTAATATATAATACAAGTAGTACTACAGTACATGAAATACTTCGATGGTGGTTACATTAAATACTACTTTGTGTACTTCCAGTGTCTCTGGCAGTTTCCCCCAAAAGATCTCAGTTCTTCAAATTCGAGAGTTTCTCTGTGAGCTGTGAGGAAGAGGAGCCAAGGGAAGAGGAGTCAAGGGAAGAGGAGCCAAGGGAGGAAGAGGAGGAGCTGACCGGCTGGAGGGTGATGAAGAGGACGAAGGACGGAGAGGTTTGATCTATGAGTTCACTTTACTTTAATGTAGTATTCTGATACTTTACTGCAGTACAAGTACTTATAACATGCTGTAAAATACTCTGATAGAGGTTAGAGTACTACTGCCATACCAGAAAAATACTCTGTTACAGTTAAAGTACTCCTACTGAACCATAGAAATACTCTGTTACAGTTAAAGTACTAATACCACACCATACAAATACTCTGTTACAGTTAAAGTACTACTACAGAACCATAAAAATACTCTGTTACAGTTAAAGTACTACTACCACACCATACAAATACTCTGTTCCAGTTAAAGTACTAATACCACACCATACAAATACTCTGTTCCAGTTAAAGTACTACTACTGAACCATACAAATACTCTGTTACAGTTAAAGTACTAATACCACACCATACAAATACTCTGTTCCAGATTAAGTACTACTGCTGAACCATACAAATACTCTGTTACAGTTAAACTTAAAGTACTACTACTGAATCATAGAAATACTCTGTTCCAGTTAAAGTACTACTACTGAACCATAGAAATACTCTGTTCCAGTTAAAGTACTACTACTGAACCATACAAATACTCTGTTCCAGTTGAAGTTGAAGTACTCCTACTGAACCATACAAATACTCTGTTCCAGTTGAAGTTGAAGTACTCCTACTGGACCATATAAATACTCAGTTCCAGTTGCAGTACTCCTACTGAGCCATATAAATACTCAGTTCCAGTTGCAGTACTCCTACTGAGCCATATAAATACTCAGTTCCAGTTGCAGTACTCCTACTGAGCCATATAAATACTCAGTTCCAGTTGCAGTACTAGTACACCGTGTTACCCACAATGCCTCTGGCCTCAGGTGCGTGCGTGTGCGGGCTCCTGCTCCGTGGCCGCTGCCTTCCCGGCCACCGACACCGGAGCGTACTGGTGTGAAGCCGGACCGGGCCGGACCAGCAGCACCGTCAACGTCTCCGTCACCGGTAATGCAGTCAGCAACAACAACAACAACAACAACAACAACAACACGGAGTTGTTGTTGTTTACATCGTACACTGAATGTATTGTTGTAACATTTGAAGACAAATATTTTTTTTTTACTCTTATCTGACATTTTGTCGACTAATAAATAAGCTCTGGTTGAATAGAACCATACAAATACTCTGTTCCAGTTAAAGTACTACTACCACACCATACAAATACTCTGTTCCAGTTAAAGTACTACTACCACACCATACAAATACTCTGTTCCAGTTAATGTACTACTACCACACCATACAAATACTCTGTTACAGTTAAAGTACTAATACCACACCATACAAATACTCTGTTCCAGTTAAAGTACTAATACCACACAATACAAATACTCTGTTACAGCTAAAGTACAAGTTTTCTGAAATGTTGTGTTTAAATATGCAAATGAGGCTGACTCATGAAATATGTGGTGATTTGCATACATTTGCAACATTGGATGAAAGCCATGTTCAAATGTCTCTCTACAGGTGAATAGGGTAAAATAATTAACTCACAGATATCAACATGAAACTTCACCAGTTCATTACTGACATCAATAGGATTCTTTTTTGTATTACAAGTTTTCTGAAATGTTATGTTAAAATATGCAAATTAGGCTAAAGCTTATGAAATATGTGATGATTTGCATACATTTGCAAAATTCCTCACTCTACATGTGAATAGGGTAAATAAATTAACTCACAGATATCAACATGAAACTTCACCAGTTCATTGCTGACATCAATAGGATTATTTTTTGTATTACAAGTTTTCTGAAATTGTACATTTAAATATGCAAATGAGGCATTCTGTTAGCTGCGTGTCCCCTCAGCCGGCCCCGTGATCCTGGAGGCCCCGGTGCTCCCGGTGCCGGTGGGGGCCGACGTGACGCTGGTGTGCCGGTGCAGACTCTTGTGGTGCGGCGGCGTCCCGGCAGACTTCTACCGGGACGGCCTCCTGGTCCGGAGCAGCGCCTCGGGGCAGGCCACCGTCCTCAGGGCCTCCGAGGCCGACGGGGGCCTCTACAGGTGTGAGGTCTCCGGGGCCGGAGCCTCTCCAGAGAGCCGGCTGATCGTCACAGGTGAGGAGCTGGTTCCTATCACAGCGGAAGATTTAATGACTTTTATCTATCTATAGATATCTATATATATAGATATAGATATATCTATAGAGATATCTATATATATAGATATCTATATATATCTCTAGATATCTATATACATATATATAGATATCTATATATATCTATATATATCTATATATCTCTAGATATCTATATACATATATATAGATATCTATATATATCTATATATATCTATATATCTCTATAGATATCTCTATATAGATATCTATAGAGATATATATATAGATCTATAGATATCTCTATATAGATATCTATATATAGATCTATAGATATCTCTCTATATATATTTATATAGAGAGATATCTATATATATAGATCTATAGAGATATATCTATAGATATATCTCTATAGATCTATATATATAGATATCTCTCTATATAAATATATATAGATAGATATCTATAGATATATACATATATATATACAGTATAGAGAGCGAGAGAGAGATATCTATATCTCTATATATATAGAGGTATAGAATCTATATATCTATAAAGATATATACATATATATACATCTATATAGAGAGATATATCTATATATCTCTCTATATAGATGTATATGTATCTATATATCTATATGTGTATATGTATGTATATATCTATAGATATATACATACATATACATCTATATAGAGAGATATATAGATATATCTATATATAAATAGATAGATGTATATATGTATATACTTATACATATATACATACATCTACATCTATATGTGTATATATATACATATATGTGTATCTATATCTCCATATAGATGTATATGTATATATACATGTATATATCTCTAGATATACAGGTATATTTATACCTATATATCTCAATATATATATACATAAATATACAAATCTTTTTTGTTTAATTTCCGTGCAAAATGTTCTGACATACAGTTCGTCCTCGATGTGAAACGTCTTTAAATCCATCAGATTAAATCTCTTTGTCTCAGCAGCGCCCCCTGCAGGTCCCGGTGCTCCTCCACCTCCTCCTGCCCCCCCGCTGTCCGTCTCCACCCTGCTGCGCCACCTGGTGGTGGGAGCGCCCTACCTGCTGGCCACCATCATACTGGGACTCATCTACAGAGACAGAGCGCGAGGTGAGAGCGGCCACTAGGGGGCGGCGGTGCGTTCACGCAACCACAAAGAACCCTAGAAATCAGAATAGGGGGCGGGGCTTCAGGGCTCTGCCTGTTAGTCCCGCCCACGTTGGCTGTGGGCCAATAGAAACTCTGATATCACGTCTTTCAGTTTCTGAAAGCTTTTACTTTGAAAGTATAAACGCTGGCGAGTTAAGTCTTAATGCAACTTGAATAAAAAAGGTATTTAAGTGTTTTTTTGACATGATTCTAATTCTGAACCCGTTAATTTCTTTGAAAAGTATTATAATTATATTTAGTTCCAGTGACATAAAAGTGAATTTGTACGCATTATAATTAATCTGTGTTGTGATTGTGGGTCCTTGTAAATGTTCTCCCCAGTAAAGTGAGTCAAGCTAACTATTTCCATCTGCTTCCAGTCTTTATGCTAAGCTAAGCTAACCGGTCTGTGTCACTTAAAGGTCCCTTTAATGTCTGTTATTTATTTATTTATTTATTTATTTATTTTACAGAGCAGCAGAGCAGCAGAGCAACGCGACCATCGAATGACGTCATCATGGAAATATCATGACAACCAGTGACATCACACGTCAACAGAAGAGGGCGGGGCTTCTTCGGATTGAACCCGAAGAGAATATGAAGAAAACAAAAGTTTCTTCCAGTTAATTCCATTTTTTATTTAAAATTTGTTTTGTTTACAAAATGTCTGTTTCTAGATTATTATTATATACTCCCATGTTTTTTTTTTTGTTGTTTTTTTTATGTTTGTGTTTGCGCCGACAAGGAAAAATAAATTTCTGAATCGAGTCTAAAAACTTTCTGGGCAGAAGGTCGACCGCTCGCCGTTTCCGTGGCAACGGGTTTTGACAGGAAGTGGGAGGAGCGTTTTGAGGCGCGAGGACATCGAGGTGTTGGTGGTCGACAGGAAGTCAGTTACAGTTACCGTCAACATGCAGCCAATTACATTGATTACAAGAGCATTTACGTGCGTGTCCATTAGTAGTAGTACTAGAAGTATTCAGAGCATTTTACTGCAGTAAAAGTACTAATACCACATGTCTGGCATTCAAAATCTTATTAAAGTAAAAGTATTGATTCATCAGTAAAATGTTTTACTGTCATTCATTTATTTATTCATAAATAGTGACAGTGTGGTGACCTCCCCCCCCCCCTCACCCCCCCAGGTATTTCTTCTAAACGTCAAAGGAAGGAAACTCTTCAAACCGAAGACGCCGCGGTGTGGTTTCGTTTCTGCTGCTCCCTGAACTCAACACCAGAAATCTGTCTTTAATCCCCTTAAGAGAACAATTTATTTTAACGTTAACGGCATCGTTGTTTATGTTTCGTTGTTTTGAGAAAACTAAATTATTATTACTGTTATTAAACAGATTCTAACTGTTTGGGACCCATTTACTCCAGACTGTGATCTTCAGATAAAGACTTTTACTTTGTAAAAAAATAAATAAATAAATAAATTGAATTACTTTGTTAACTTTCCAAACGTTTATTTTCAAAACACAGAAATGCAGCATTTATTTTATATTTATCGTATCACAGGACGTCCTGGTGGTTTAAAAAGTACTATTAAGACAGAAATACATCAAAAAAATATTAAAATAATGAGTCTCACTTGTCACTAAAACATTTGATGAGCATCAGCTCAAGCAGAGAGGTCAAAGGTCACAGCTCTCTCAAGTAAAAAGTGTTTTTGTTGATACAACATTTAATAATTCAATGATGGGATTATTTTACTGGTGGAAAATAGAAGGTTTAAATACAGAAATATGCGCCTTTATGTTATTTGTGTTAACAATATAAATATGAATAATGTGACGTGTCACTAGCGCCCTCTGGAGGCTGTAATGTGCAGTACACCTCGTGATAAATACACTGATAATAAAAACAGATGTTAATTAATTAATTTAAAGATGTTTCAATGCTTCTTATGTTTTAAATATTGTTACTTTTAAAGTCCTAACTGCTGTGTTTTGCTTACATAGTCAATAAAGATATTAAAAGCATCTCATTCATTAATAGATTTAATAAGTTTCCTTATTAGTGCAAAAGTTATTTATTGGAAATAAAAAAAGAGTGTTGTGGGTGAACTATAATATATATATATATATATATATATATAAACTATAATAAATATATATATATTATAGTATATATATATTATATATATTAATATATATATATATATATATAATTATATATACATATATTATAGTATATATATATAATATATATATATATATATTATATATATGTATTAATATATATATATCTATATATATATAGATGTATATATATATCTATATATATATAACTATGTAAGGAGTACTTTGATGTTGATACTTTAAGTAATATTTACTAATATCTATGCAAATATAAACTGTAAATCTAAAAATATGACTGTAACTTCACCATTAAAAAGTATTTTTCCAATAAATAAATTTTGCACGAATAAGGAAACTAATAATATAATCTATTAATGAATGAGTTGCTTTTAATGTATTTATTAACTATGTAAGCAAAACACAGCAGTTTGGACTTTAAAAATAATAATATTTAAGATACTTTGCTGACAGTACTTTCACTTTAAAGGAGTTTTTTTTTTACTACCGAGTACTTCTTCCACCACATATTACAAGATTAATGATGTATACTTGTTTTTTCTTTCTCTAACAATTTAAACTTTAACTCTGAATAGCAGTCTGGTTACTTCCGGTCTGATGTCCCCGCCCATCCGGTGTAAAACACTTCCGGGTTCTGAGAACTTTGAAACATTGTAACTTTTTAAACGGAGTCTGGTTTATTTTGCCACATTTTAAAATGAGGAGTTAAAAGAGACGAGAAGCTGGTGTTTTGAAGAAGGAAGACGGAGAAGTTTGTTTTTAACGTCGTGAAGGTAAAAAAAAAAACAACGTTTAAAATGTTTGTTGTCATTAAAGGTAATTAAACAACGTTTATTTCGACTTTAACGAGTCCGGAACTGGTTTAGAAACACTTTTCTAGGTGTATAAATAGTTTAAATAGCAGCAGAATGAACTTGTTTTTGAGGGAACACAATGTCTTCAGCAACGTGAGCTTGTAAACAACAACAAACTAAACGTTTGTAGACGAAGTTGCCACTTTATTAAGTACATTCAGCCAAACCTCGTGCACTTTAAGGTCGTTTTAGAGGCTGTGGTTGGAGTAAGTAACTGAGTGTGTGTATATATATATATATATATATATATATACTCTACTCCACTCCACTACATCTCAGAGGGGAATATTGTACTTCTTACTACCTTTTAATCTGACAGAATTAGTTACAAAAAACTGTTTAATGTTTAAGAGGAAAATGCTAAATATAGGCTGCACATGCCAACATTTTTTTTTTTTATATTTAACATTTAATGTGTGACAGTAGAGTTTATTCACTTTGTTCTGAGCGGAAGTTAAATTAATCTTCCTCTTGCGTAAGCAGAAGTACAGTAGAGATAAGCACATTTAATATGTAAAGTTACAGGTGAAACATTTTCTTCAAACCAAACCAAACTTTTACCTTTTTTTTTTTTTTAATCAAACATGTAAAATAGTTTCTCATCTGCATATTTTACTCCAAGACATAAAAGTTCAGTTTTCTTTATAAGTTACCCATCGATAAGCTTTCGAGGTGTTTGTACTTTGCACTGACTGTAAATGAAGTATTTATTACGTCTGACGGGAAAGAAGTTCAGACATTAACTCATGAAGAACTTAGTCAACATCAAGATATTTTTATTGTCTTATGCACAGTTAACAGACAATGAAAATCTTACTTTGCAAGTATAATATAATTATCGTATAATATAATTAATAATACAATTAAAATCAAAATAACACTGATATCCGAGTTTGCCTCATAAATAATTAATGTTGCAGTTGTTTTCTTTATTTTAAAGGAGCTAACGGTGAACGTACGGAGGTTCCATTCAGCAACGTTACGGTGCGTTCAAGCTCCACACGGTTATCGGGGGAAAGTTATCAACGTTATCAGGCGGTTAATGTCCTGGTTAAACAAATCTCACTCCTCGGGAACCAAATCAAACCAACGAAGAAGAGTACGAGCCAATCGGTGTAGTTCAGTACTGAGCACGTGCAGCTCTAGAGACGAGGAGTGAGATGTCTCACTCCTTTCTCATCTTGCACAATAAATCTGTCGAATTAGAGAATAATAGAAAGTTATATTGCATTAATTTCTCCATTTGTATTTGTTCATGTTTTTACAAAGAGTTTATCCTTTGACCTACAACAATGATTTGACTATTTTGTTAAATAAATTTAATAAAGTAAAAAAAAAAGACAGTTCTATTTCGTTGAAAATGTAAAAAATACAGTTCTATTTTGTTATAATAAAATAAAAATAAAAAAGTCAGTTCTATTTTGTTATAATAAAATAAAAATAAAAAAGAGTTCTATTTTGTTATAATAAAATAAAAATAAAAAAGACAGTTCTATTTTGTTAAAAATGTAATAAAATACAAAATAAAAGACAGTTTTATTCTGTTAAAATAAAATAAAAAGTATTAAATGTTTTTAAAATGTAATAAAATAAAAATAATAGAAAAAGGCCAGTTCATTTTGTTTTAAGTTAAAAAAAAACAAAAAAAAACGATAGCAATCATATCACATACAAGGTTATACAGCTGTTAAAAAATAATATATATATATATATATATATATTTTTATTTTATTTTTTTTTTTTAGATCGGTTCCTATATCGGAAAAGGAAATGCAGTAAATCAACAGTCCAGGCGGTTAAAACATAAAATCACATCATGTGAAAACCTGCCAGAACAGTTTGTGTTTAAAAGATGTTTTTTTGTTTCTCTCGGTATGAAATAAGACGGGGCTTTTATTTTGGCGGTGTGTGCTGCGTTAACAGACAGTGTCTGTGCTTTGATAATAGTTTAATGAAGTTTAATCTCGCAGACCTCTTGTCATTTTAGTGTCAGGTTTGTGTACTTCTGCCTTTTCACCACTAGGTGTCCCTGTTTGACCTCTGACATTACTCTCTCTTCAGTAACAACATATAATATAAATAAATACATGTATAAAATGTTATATTTGTTATATAATAAACAAAGATATAACCTCTTTGTAGTAACATAATAATTTCAAGGCAGTGAGAATGAATATTGTTCTGGATGAAACCTCTGATATAACGAGAAACATCGAATCATCGACGTACTAAAAGTATATAACGTGACAATAAAACAGCCGTCTGATGTTTCTCTGTTTTTTTTTTTTGTCTGCAGGAGGAAGTAGAAGAGGAGAAGTGGGAGGAGCCACATGATGATGGAGGAGGAGGCGGAGCCGAGAGGAGGCGCCTCAGAGGAGCAGACTCCTCCGAAGGTGAGACGGCGTGAACAAAACCTCTCAAACTGTTCAACTAACTCAAAACGTGTGACTCGATTTACAGAAAGAAGGTCGTGATTTTAATATTTATCTTAATCTGCAAAATGCAAGAAAATAAATACATTCATAAATGAATGAATATGCCGATAATAGATAATAAATAAACGAGACATTTAATACATAGACGAGTCTATATAGTTAAATACATAAATATACCTAATTTATTAATAATCAATGTGCTATTTATTATTTCTCAGAGATGTTGATTAGACTTTTCTTATCTAAATTTTACAGTTAATAGAATTCTTTTCTTCTTCTTTTCAATTCAATTCAATTTAATTTATTTTTGTATAGCCCAAAATTACAAATTTGCCTCAGAGGGCTTTACAATCTGTACACACTGACATCCTCTGTCCCAGAACCTCTCATCGACTCAGGAAAAACTCCCCCCAAAAAAATGGAATTTTTTTAGTTCACGCATTCTTCTCTCCCCTTAATCATGTCAGGACCCCTCAGATTTATCCGGTGACCCCTCGGAGGGGCCCGACCCCTATGTTGGGAGCCAAACTTCACTCTATAAGGTGGTTAAAAAACCAGCTCCACTTCCTGCTAATGGAACGTAAAATATATAACGACACATAGGTCCCGTAACAAGTACTTTTACTCCTGATACATCAAGTAGAGTTCGATTATAATACGTATAAATAACTGTGTGTGTACATGAATGTATCCTCAGGCTGAAGCGGAACAATACAAACTATACAAATATATAAAGCGGACGAGCGTTGGATGTATTTCCTCTTTTGTTCCTCTCACGTTACGCAACCGGCCAGATAAAAGAAAATGGAACAGCTTCCACAATGTTATCAGACGGTTGTCGCGGCAACAAAAGCGAACCGTCGTGATAAACGGCGACAGCGAGGGTTAATGTTGACGGAGTGACTCACCTGTGTGCGGAGCAGCAATAAAGAGAAGATTTGTTTTATTCCGTTTGGATTATTTCATGTCATGTGAGGAGTTCCTTCGGCTGCAGTTCCTCTAACGGCCACTAGAGGAGGGAAGGGAAACCCCACGACTGCGCTCTACAAATATTAAGTTTAGGTATTTAGAATTATGTTTATATATAAATATAACTGGATTCACATCCTGAAACTGAATCTGAGGATTCAACTCTGGGCGACTTGGTTTTTGGCCGTCGCCATCTTGTTTTTTGGCCGTCGTCATCTTGGTCTTTGGTCGTCGCCATCTTGGTTTTTGGCCGTCGCCATCTTTGTTTTCGTCGCCATCTTGTTTTTTGGCCGTCGTCATCTTGGTCTTTGGTGTCGCCATCTTGGTTTTTGGCGTCGCCATCTTTGTTTTTGAGTCGTCGCCATCTTGTTTTTTGGCCGTCGCCATCTT
>JACSYO010001485.1:45000-55000 GCA_016806645.1 Ophiodon elongatus
AATATCACTGCAGCTGGATATTGTTTGATCTTTTTTTTTTTTTTTAATACACTACTTTTAAGAAATATAATTTTTCTACAAAATCCTTTTACAGTTTTTTCAAAATAAGACAAATTTCTCAAATATAGAATTTGTAAACATAAGCAGATGTGCAAGAACTTTGCCCAAATAAAAGTCTAAAATATACAAAATTGGGATTTTATATCAGGAAATATACAAATCTGAGATTTCAATACCAGCTTTTTGTTACTGATAGTTTTCAAAGACATTTTGGCATTGATTTTCAATACTTTTCAATACTACTTTAAATATTTATTTTTATACATATTTATTTTTATATATTTATTTGTGTATATATATTTATATATATTTGTGAGTGCGTGTATTTATTTACATTTTATTTGAGTAGCAGATGACGGTTGATGTTTTTTTTATTGTAAAAAATGACAGAAACAATCAAATCTCACACATGAGCGAATGAGTAATGATATTTCCTCTCGGCTTTCCGTCTGCAGGTCAAAGTCCTTCACAATCAGCTGTGGCTGTTCCACAGCGCCGTCGCCGCTCACGGTTTGTCGTGTCAAAGCTTCCTGGACGAAAACATCCGGCGGGCGGCCGAACACCTCAACAACCCCAGCGTGGACGCCCCCTCCTGGCTGGAGGAGAGTTGACACGACGCGGCCACATAGCGGGATGTTTTGGGGTTAACGGACTAGAAATGCTCGGGTGGAAGTGACGGTTTGGGGTCGGTAGGTAGTTTATTTATACCAGAGTGGCACTGGGGTTTGTGGGTTCGAGATGGATTTCAAACCTCTGGAAAGCTGAGTTTGAGGGTTTAGAGGGACGGTAATTATTTAGGGTGCTGAATGGGCTCCTGCAGGTCTGGAAAGGCTTGGAAGAGGTGGAATCTCAACACATTCCAGGTCTTATTTTCAACTCTTGAAATGATATTTAGGACCAGGACTATCTCTCTCTTTACTATACATCCATTCACAGACGTAAAGTACTCGTGGCTTCTGATCTGTTTCACGGAGACAAACGCATACACACCCCTCCTGGATTTCCTGCCTCTGTCTCAGTGTGTTGGGGAGTAAATCCATAATCCTCTGTGAGGCACTAAGCCTTTCTTTGAACTTTGAAAAATCCTCAGCCTCTGCAGTCAGACACTCACAGCAACTAAACGTTGCTACTGGAAAACGGCTTCTGTTTTCCTCAGCGGCCGGTACAACCCACAACCCCTTTAACTTCCTATCGGCGCTTCTTTGTTGGATCCGGGTCCTGAACTACAACTAAACACCGGGACTCCTATTGAATCTTTTTGTCTCTTTCTTTTTTTAATAAGCGTCTCGTTTTTAGCCAGCGCTGTCGTCTCTGTTAGCGGTTCAAATGACAAACGTTGCCGGATGATACGTCGCTGTAGTTAATTAAAGTTAATGCCAGAAGTCATTTGCTTAAAGGGTTGAAATGTGTCGTCTGCAAGCCGGTGTTTGTTCTTGGCCGGAGGTTGTTTGTGATGTAAAAGAAGCAGATCTTAGTATTTGTGCCAACAAAAAGTAGACATCTCAATTGAATCTTTTAGTAACTTCAAAGCTTTTGTTACGAATGTTGACAGATTCGAAACTGGACCAAGACTCGATGAGACGTTGAAAGATTTGGATATTTGATTGATGTTCATATTAGTTTCATCAGCTCTTCTCTGGTTTTACACAGCAAGAAACTCAGCAGCCTCTCGAGACCAAAAATTTGCGACGAGCCAAAATAGTGTTGCAGTACGCCGACGATGTTTCCGTGTTCGCTGGTGAAGAACGATTGGTTGTGGACGTATCTTTCAGGCGATGTTTAATCTGCAACCAAACTTCTAGTGTTCATTTGTTGTCTAGATTGATGGCCGTCTGTCAACTCAACTAACCAGACACACATTTAGTTTTAGTTTGTTGGTTACCGGTCACTTCCTCCTCTGGTTTATGCAACATGACGCTCAACGACGTCTAGAGACCAACGACTTGTGACGGGACCAAATAATGTCGCCGTATGCTGACGATGTTGCCTTGTTTGTTGGTGATGAGAGGTTGGTTGTAGCCAATTTTTTCGGCAACATTTCAACAGGAGCCAAAGTTTTCGTGTTTACATCTCGTCCGTCAGATCTAACGACGTGATCTCACCAGTCTACGTCCACTTTTTAAGTTTAAACCTTAACCACGACTTCCGATACCTTTTTGATTCACTCAAATAAAAATGGCGTCCAGTGGGTCGTACTTCTCAGTGTACTCCAGTTACATATACTATTACTTTTTAATTATTTAATCAGTCAGCTTCACAATAAGAAACCAAATACGTGGCCAGTTTGGTGTGTTCATTTTCCACAACTCAAGAAGTTGATCATTTTCGTCGACTTGTGAAGAAAGGCTATCGACATCATTCATTCCAAACCAATATATATTACTTAGTTAGATAAATATATTCAGTTTATTTGAAAAGACTGAATAAATGTGCTGCCTTTGTATGTTTTTTTTTTTTTTTTTCTGATTGAGACCAAAACGTTGCGTCCCGACGATCATTTGTTGGACAAAATAACAGAAACGCCTTCAATTCGTGACGGATTTTAAGGCGGCGTTGAATTAAATGTTATTTTGTCCACCTCCTGAATCTCCTGGCGCTCTTTGCACTCCATCCGAAGCGGAATCGGCCTTCAATGCTTCCTGTGAATCTTGTCGTGTATGAATATGTTGTTTGTGTCGGACCTGACGACAACAACTATGCAAGAGTTGGTGCTTTTTGTGCAATAATAATAATAATAATTAAAAAAAACATTTCAAGAATTCCTCTCAGAACAACAGCGCTGACCCTGAATCAGTCGTTTTCTTCTAACACACCAAAAATAAAGGGTTAAAGGGGAATTTTCTTTTTTCTTTTAAATAAACGGAACAAAATGTACTTAAATTGTTTTAATCTTCTGGGAAATGTTTGTATGTTGCTGCCAAATAAATATATTGAAAGCGAAACTGTGTCTGTATTTTCTTTCCCTAAATGAGACCAACGTTCAGGTTCTTTCCACAAACTCACAGTTTGGTTTTTACCTTCCTCCCCAAAGTAGCTTTCACTTTTGCTTTTCTCACTTTCTTTGGCAGAAATCTGAAAAAACTCTCGATGGAGTTTAATGTTACGGCGAAGCGTTATGAAGCTTTATTTCTTTGGTCTTTAATTTCCTTATAATGTCAAAAAAAATTACAAAAATACAGAATATAATTCAACTTCTGTGGACAATATTTAACATAAAGAATGAAGAGTGAATATTATGTAATGTACAAACCAACCAATTAATAGACTAATGGAGAAAATAATCAGCTTTTATTTCAGCAAGATTTTCAATGCAGTACTTTTACCTGTAAGGTAGTAATTTTAGTAATTTTAGTGTTGTATTAGTACTTTGAAATCTTCTCTTCAACAACTCTCAAAAGATTTGGCTGAACTGGATTCCTTTCAAGTCAAATTGTTTTTCTTTTTTAAAACCATCTTTAATAAACAACAACATTGAAACGCATATATGGTATTTAGTATTTCTCCTGCTGTAAATATAAATATAAATATAAATACTAATACTCTCTTCATTAGTATGCAGCGTGAACGTGTTTACAACAAGAGTCTGGTGTGTTCGTTGCTCTGATGCTCTGATTGCTCTAAAAAGAGACAATTATTCACCAGGCAACACCCACACACACAAACCTGATTCCACTGGTGTGTGTGTGTGTGTGTGTGTGTGTGTGTGTGTGTGTGTGTGTGTGTGTGTTTTCTCCTAAACATCTCAACAAAAGAAAAGGGTTCGTCTCTACTTCCTTAATGTTTCATCTTTGGACCCAAACGAGAAGATTAACTCGTTGACTGAATAACTTCTCATCACTAATAATAACTCATCAGTAGAATATTTATTATTCTCACATGGGCCGTTCATAAGAAGTACCTTTACTTTTGGTACTACAAGTATATTTCAGCCAATACTTTTGGACTTTTTACTTGTAACGGAGTATTTGTACACTGTAGTATTGTTACTTTTACTGAAGTAAAAGACCTGAGTACACACCGGGATACTTTCACTTTCTTTACTTTTCTAAGTGCGTTTTGTGTCTTTTCGAATACTTTGTGTAAATGTGACCTTGATATTAGCTTATTGATATTTTGGGTTTTTAGCCACGCTAGCTAGCTAGTTTCAGATTAAAATATCTCAACAACTATTCATCGTTCCCTTCAGGAGGAATTGTACTATTTTAATCTGAACAATACTTTGGTTTGTAACCAAATACCTGCAAAACTAAAGATATTCCAAAGAGCCTCGGCTGTACTTTGTGTTTAAAACTAAACTAAGATGGTGAACAAATACTAGTATAATAATACTCATATACTTTTACCTCAGGGAGGCTTTGAATGCAGGACTTTTACTTGTAGTGGGAGTACTTTTACAGCGTTGCAGTTGCAGAAGTACTTTTACAGCGTTGCAGTTGAAGAAGTACTTTTACAGCGTTGCAGTAATACTTTTACAGCGTTGCATTAGTACTTTTACAGCGTTGCAGTAGTACTTTTACAGCATTGCATTAGTACTTTTACAGCGTTGCAGTAGTACTTTTACAGCATTGCAGTACTTTGGGTGGTTTGTGTTCATGTTCGTTTTTATTGATAATCAATTTAATTGATTAATTAATTATTTGTTTATTGATGATATTTGAGGTTTTTTTTAATGGATAAGGAGGAAAGCTGCTGACACAAGAAACCATTAAGTGTGTGCGTGTGAGGAGGGAAGACTGACTGGTTATTTTGCCAAGGGAGGGGCTGGTAAAGCTTATCAGGCACACACACACACACACACACACACACACACACACACACACACACACACAACACTGTGTGCGTGCGTGCGTGCGTGCGTGCGTGTGTGTGTGCGTGTGTGTGTATAGAAGGTTGAAGAGAGAAAGCGTCTTCCCTTCCACCTGAGTGATCACGCATGCGTAGACCGCTTTGGGTCCCCGCCTCTCTCTGTCTCTCTACCGCATACACACACGCACGCACGCGCGCGCACCAACAGCCTGTGTCAGTGTGTCGGTCGGCTTTGTAGCGCGCGCTGCCTCTGGATGCCAACCGGCGTCACACGGACTCACTAAACCCGGTTCTCCCCGTTAAAGTGGACCTTTGCTCCCCGGGGCTCGGCACACCGGAGCCCGCGCACCGGAGCCGCTCTCTCCGGTAAGTTCACACCGGAACCCCCCTCCCTCCCTCCCCCCTCTGCCCCCCCCCTCTCGAGCCCGGTGGCTCCGGGGCGACTGGTCGGAATTACCTCTGCAGGCTCACGCGCTGTTCCCCACGGGGACGCGTCACGTCCACCAGGCTCCGTTCACATTTACGCATAATAATGGCACGCGCCCCAAAACACCGTCTCCGACCCGGTGCCGTCCGGTTCACACCGAGCCGCCAACCGGGAGAGTAATTCGGCCTCGTGTCCGTGACACTTCACCTGACTTTAATGTGTTAAATTACCTGTAACATTCCTATGATGTGTATTTAATGCGTCTTTAGTTTTTATTGATAATTGTGCCTCTTATAGAAAATCCCTTTATTTTTTCATTTTTATAGGTTTATAAATAATACACGTGGACTTATTGTGTTGTTTACTCTCCTGAGGCATTCTTATAATATTCAATATTCATGCTATTTCCTGCAGTGTGATTGTGATATTATATATTTATATAAAAACTCATGTTTACCCTCTAAAATGTCCAAATAGTGACTTTCTGTGATGAGTTTTTATTGACTATCTCTTTTTATCTGTCCAGTTGTATTTATTGCTAAAATATGAATCACTTAATTATCATTATTATTAATATAAACACGGACTTCATGGTGTTTAATCTTCCGTAGTTTGGCTTTATAATGCAGCTTTGAGTCTCTCCTGTGCACGTAATGATTATTTTACTGATTAACCGACTTATTAATGCTAATTAATAGCGACAGGTGCCTGTTAACCGTCATGTGAGGTATGAAAATGGGAAAATATTGACGTTTAATGAGCTGGAACTTGTGGATTTCTGCTATTTTTCTGTGAATATAATTACTAAAAAACAATTAATTGATCATCCGAATTGTCGCCGATACATTCTGCTGTTGTGTTCTGGTTTTTAAAGATGTCACGCGTCTTAATCACAAGTATTATTATGTCCTGTATAAATAGTCTGTACCTGCAGAGAGAAAACGAAGTTTTTCTACATCATTTGGGAAGTTTTCCGGCCTCGGGGCGACGTGTCGACACCTGACGCTCACCTGCATGACGGCCTCAGGTGAGACGTGGGGGTGTTGCGCAACAGTGCTTCAGAAGGGCAGCTCGCCGTCCCTCCCGCTCTTATGGGCTCACTGGCATCAACGTTTTTTTTTTCGCGACCTGACCTTTGACCTTTCTTGAATCACAATCCACCGAACTGCTTCCCGCTGCAGTCGTTCTGTATTTAAGGAGTCGGTCATTTGAAAGAAACGCGTTCCCGAGGGTCGACGTTGACCTTTCGGGGGGGGAGAGGTCAGGTTCATGAACGAGTCTCTCCGTGAGAGGTTTGTGATCGTTTCAACAGAATTGCTCATTTTAATATGATTTAACCTGTAAGACTTCGTGAGGGAGGCACGGCTCGTCACCCGTGGTGTGAATAAGACGAGCGGATCTTCGTCTCCATGCGTTTGCTGAGGTCTTTGTAGGAAAAGTGACTAGAAAGACGGGTTCTTCTACTGCGAAGGAAACGTACAGCCGACTGAAGGCCGCTGAATCAAACCTCGTGGGATCAACAGGTGAAGCTCACTTCCTGCTTTATTCCTGAACAACAACAACAACAACAACAACAACAACAACATGGCATCTTGCCACCAGACTCCATGTTGTTTTTCTCTAATTATGGAAAAATTCTCTTCATCAATTAATCCATGAAGTGTGTGTGGTGTGGTTTCCCCAGCAGATAAACGTGTGTGTGTGGTTGTGTGTGTGTGTGTGTGTTCTCCCCTCGGGCCTCCTCCGGCCTCGGTGCTCGAGCGGTCCCCCCCGACCCGCCCGACCCCACCGACCCGCCCCGGAGATCCCCGGTGAAGGATGACATTTTCAGATACAGGACGCCGTCTGTTTTTGTCCTCTTTCTGTCGCCATGGCAACCCCCGGAGACGAGCGACGACGCTCAGCCAAATCATAAAACGCAGCGGTAAACTTATTATCTCGCTTCCTCCGCTGAACAAAAGCAGCCGTCAGTCGCTCGGAGAGATTTAAAATAAAAAAAAAGGGGGATTTTAGTCATTTTTAAGCCTTTTTATTTGGCACATCGGAGCTAAAAAAAACTCCCAAACTGATGTGTTTTTCATGCTAATTTAGTTAAAGAAGCAGTTCTGAGACACATCAATGTGGGGGGTCCTCGCTTGACCCCCGAATTACCATCACAACACACACACACACACACACACGTGTTTACTATTGTTGGTCTGGTAAATAAGACGGCGGCCTTCTTCTCCTCTGGGAGTTTTATTTGGGTTTCCATGGTGACTGAGACTCTTTTTTTTTTTTTGTGATTCTTGATGTTTTCTGGATAAACTTTGAAATAGTTTGTGGAAATACATAGTTTACGAGGTTTCATGGACATATTTTGGTAATTTCTGGGTAGATTATAAAATGGTTTCTTCGATAGTTATAGATTCTTAATTATTGGTACGTTTTCGGTAGATTCTTGGATGTTTTTTTGGATATTAATTGGTTATTTCTGGGTAGATTGTTGAATTGTTTCTTGGATAATAATTGGTAGATTATAAAATGGTTTCTTTCTTATATATTATTTAGTTATTTCTGGGTAGATTCTTGGATGTTTCTTTTAATATTTATCAATTTCTTTCTGGGTAATTTCTTGGCTTGTTTCTTAGATAGTCATTGTGTAGATTCCTGGATGTTTGTTGGTGTGACCTGCGTAGATTAGTCAGTGTGAACATGTTTGCACTCGGTAAATAAAGCCCTCAGAGTCCGTGGATGCAGACTCTCGTTTCTGGGAATAACTTGCTCGCATTTGGAAAAATTAACATTTTTGAGCTGTTTCATGATAATGAAACCAAACCAGAGAGAGTTTAAACTTTTACTTTGTGATCAAACTTTAAAGATTATAACTTCAAAAATACCAACGCACAATTATTCAAAAGCGTTACATGAATGATCTTAAGGCCGACATGTTCTAATCCAGAGTTCTTCAGTGCATGTTATAACAAGTGGCAGCTCAACAATACGAGGCTGCTGTCAGAGTAGTTCTGGATAATTGACACAGGTGGAGTCAAGAACATGGGTGTGTTCATAATTGAGTCGATTGTAACAAAGCATCAGTATCTTATTTGGGAGCCGCCACTTGTTATAACGTGCACTGAAGAACTCTGTGGGTTAAAACATGTAGGCGTTAAAACCATTTATGAAACGCTTTTTTTTATTTTTGCAAAGTGGGCCTTTTATGTAATGTACAAGTTACAACCTACAAATCTACACAAAACATACCAATGCATATCCAAGAAGCCGTCCAATAATCTACACGGAAAGAACCCCCAAAAATCCATGAAACTATCCAAGAATCTATAACTATCAAAGAAACCATCTAATAATCCAGAAAACCATCCAATAATCTACACAGAAAGAACCCATTATTACCCAAAATACCATTCAACAATCTACCCAAACATAGCCAATGAATATCCAAAAAACTATCCAATAATCTACACAGAAAGAACCAGAAGAATTCATGAAATTTCAAAGTTTATCCAAAAAACATCCAGATTCAGAGTCTACAGCCAGAATCAAGAACCTACCCGAAACATACCAATAAATATCCAAGAAACCATCCAGTAATCTACCTAGAAATAACCAATTATTATCCAAAATACCATTCAACAATCTACCCAAATATAACCAAGAAATATCCAAGAAACCATCCAAGAATCTAACCAAGAAATATCCAAGAAACCATCCAAGAATCTAACCAATAAATATCCAAGAAACCATCCAAGAATCTAACCAATAAATATCCAAGAAACCATCAAAGAATCTATAACTATCGAAGAAACCATCCAAGAATATAACCAATAACTATCTCAGAAACTATTATATTTCCAGAAAAGTGTGAGAGTATGAAAATAGTATAATATTTATATTTAATTAGCTGGAACCGGTGAATTTCTGCCATTTTTTTGTGAATAAAACGACTAAAACTATTAATCGTTCATCAAAATTGTTGCCAATACTTTGTGTTTTATCTACTGTGGTTTTCTCGTTTTTAAATATGTTTTTGTCCTTTTTGCTTTTGTTTGATAGATTTGAGAGATCGACAGAAGCAACCCGTTCTTCAGAAGAAGTCTTGGTATTTGTTTTAGGTTTTGTGTCTCATGATATGTGTTTGGATCCAAAGATTATTGATGAGGTAACGCTCCTCGGCCGATCTGCTGGCATCTGTTCCCTCTACGGCATCTGTTCCCTTTGGGTGGTTTCTTTTTTTCTGGAGAGGTTCTGGTTCACTTGGACTGGAATAGTTTTTGTTATAATCTTATTTTTTTGTAATATTTTAAGTAGTTGCAGGATCATTTCGCGTGGAGATGTTCTGGCACCATGTTTCCTTCCCGGTACCTGAACTTGCGTATCAGCCGATACCAGTGCGTTAAAAACTCTCCGCCTTTTTTTTTTTTTTTTTTTACTGGTGGGCTTTTCCGGTATCAAATATTTCCAAATAGCTGACATTTTGCTCGCTCTAGCTGAGGCTACACGCTCCGCGAGCATCGCCAGAGTCGCAGTATCGATCGGGTAGAATGTACCGATCGGGGCGTAGACTCGTCTACCTGCCGATAGACGATCCAGTACTTTAGGCTGTATCGGAGGGATTTCAGATACTAGTGTGTGTGTGTGTCTTAAAAAACTCAAATATTAGTTGTGTTCGTGAGTATGTTGTGGCTGATTTCTGGAGAGGTAATTTCT
>JACSYO010001485.1:62500-65000 GCA_016806645.1 Ophiodon elongatus
TTAAGTGTGCTACGTCTCTCTTTCCAGCAGCTTTGCTTACTTTGTATAAAAACTCTCGCTGAGTCACAGAAGAGACAGAAAACAGACGATAGAAACACCTTTGAACAGGTGTGTGTGTGTGTGTGTGTGTGTCTGTGTCTGTGTGTGTGTGTCTGTGTCTGTGTGTGTGTGTGTGTGTGTGTGTGACGATGTTTGATCGTTCGCTGAAAACAAACACGGCCGGTTTCAGTCGGAGAAAAGACTCGACAGCCAAACAAACACGTACATGACACAAAGGTAAATGTTTAACGTGAAGTTATTGGTTTCAATTACGAGACGTGTGAATAAAACAGCTGGAGTCATTTATCTCTGGAGTTTAACGTTTCATGGTTCCAGCTACAGAGGGGAATGTTCTGCTTTTCTTTTTAATGTATTAGTAATAGTGTTAACGATGTTAACATTATAACGAACGCATTAACATTATTAATAATATTACAATACATTAACAATGTTAATGCATTCGTAATAATGTTAATGTATTCGTAATAATGTTAATGTATTATAATGTTAACAATGTTAATGTATTCGTAATAATGTTAATGTATTATAATGTTAACAATGTTAATGTATTAGTAATAATGTTAATGTATTAGTAATAATGTTAATGTATTTATTATAATGTTAATGTATTTATTATAATGTTAATGTATTCGTAATAATGTTAATGTATTCGTAATAATGTTAATGTATTCGTAATGTTAATGTATTCGTAATAGTGTTAATGTATTATAATGTCAACAATGTTAATGTATTAGTAATAGTGTTAACAATGTTAATGTATTCGTAATAATGTTAATGTATTCGTTATAATGTTAACAATGTTAATGTATTCGTAACAATGTTAATGTATTCGTAACAATGTTAATGTATTCGTTATAATGTTAACAATGTTAATGTATTCGTAATAATGTTAATGTATTCGTAATAATGTAATATGTTAATGTATTATAATGTCAACAATGTTAATGTATTCGTAATAATGTTAACAATGTTAATGTATTCGTAATAATGTTAATGTATTCGTTATAATGTTAACAATGTTAATGTATTCGTAACAATGTTAATGTATTCGTAACAATGTTAATGTATTCGTTATAATGTTAACAATGTTAATGTATTCGTAATAATGTTAATGTATTCGTTATAATGTCAACAATGTTACTGTATTCGTAACAATGTTAATGTATTCGTTATAATGTTAACAATGTTAATGTATTCGTAATAATGTTAATGTATTCATTATAATGTTAATATATTGTAATAATGTTAATGCATTTCTTATAATGTTAACAATGTTAATTTATTCATTATAATAATGTATTAGTAATAATGTTAATAATGTCAATGTATTCGTAATATTATTATTAATGTTAATGTTTTAGTAATAATGTAAATAGTCTTAATGTATTAGTAATAATGTAAATACTGTTGATATATTAGTAATAATATAGACTAAACGAACATTGTGAAGGTGTCACTTTGGACTCTTTAATTTCTCTATTTTCACTTTTTTCACGAACTTTTTTTTATTGAACGAGGAATTGTTGCTTTTACTCCTCAGATTTAACATGTTGATCAGTTTGAGGTGACGGTAGTTAAATATAGTTAACCTTTGGCCAGAGCCAGGCTAGCTGTTTCCATCTGTTTCCAGTCTCTATGCTAAGCTAAGCTAACTAACCGCTTCTGTTCTTCTCACTTTGTTTTCTCCTAATTTCTCTCCAGCTTTCTCGTCTCCCGACCTTTGACCCGTCACGACCCGATGACCCGCCTTCACCATGGTCGCCCATCGCCGAGGTGACCTCCCCGCCTGCCAGGAAACCTCGGCCCCTCCCCCTCTTTGCTGGCGTCCAATCGGCCGCGGGGATGCACGTGATGGGCAGCGTCTCCCCGGCCAATGAGAGGGAGGGTCTCTTCCTCCCGGCGGAGGACGAAGCTCCTGCTCGTCCTCCGTCGGGATCTTCCGATATTGAAGGCAACCAGAGGGAACTGGGTCCTCCTCCACCCCCAGCTCCTCCTCCACCTCCTCCTCCTCCTCCTCCCCCTCCTCCTCCTCCACCTCCTCCTCCTCTGCCAGGAGGCCCTGCAGGAGGCCTGAAGAAGAAGAGGAGGGTGAGGAGTTTCTTTTGGAAGACGATACCAGAGGATCAGGTGAGGTCACATGCTTATTATATTATTAAAGCCTGGTATTTGCATATATTCTTGATTGCTGTAATATATTTATTTATTTATTTATTTATTTGTGGACAGAACATTGCATCCTTCACCAAACTCCATTTAAAGAAATGTAAATGTTACGCTGCCTTGCTCATGGGCAGAACTGAGTGATTGGTAGACCGTTATATATATATAAAAATAAAAATAAAAATAAATAAATATATATATATATATTTATATATATATATGTATATATAAAAAGAAATATAATAAATAATACGTGTGTGTGTCCCAGGTGAAGGGCCGC
>JACSYO010001485.1:70000-82500 GCA_016806645.1 Ophiodon elongatus
GATTTTAAAGAAGGAAATGTTTGTTTGTTTGTTTGTTTTGTGCTCTGATGCAACTAAAGAGCTTCTTCCTCCTCCAGAGCTGATGTGCTGTGAGGAGCTTCATGCTGTTCTCCACCTGGTGCTGCAGGCCGGGAACCTCCTCAACGCTGTGAGTGGAGCGACATCAATCATTATTATTATTATATTATATTATATTATATTATTATTATATTACATTACATTATTATATTATTATTATTATTATTATTATATTATATTATTATTATTATATTATATTATTATTATATTACATTACATTATTATTATATTATATTATATTATTATTATATTATATTACATTATTATTATTATTATTATTATTATACTATTTTATTAGATTATTATTAGATTATATTATTATAACATTACATTATATTATTATTACATTACATTACAGCTGGAACACAGAAATGTGTTGTTTTGTGTCTCTTTGTGGTTGTTTTGTTTTTGTTTTGTGTCGTTTGTACTTTGTGCATCTTTGCAGTCATTCTGCATGTTGAGGTTGTTTCCTGTCTCTTTGTGGTTGTTTAGCATCTTTTTCTGGTTATTTTGTGTCGTTTGTTGTCATATTTGTATTAGTTTGATGTATCTGAGGTTGTCTTGCGTCTCTTTGTAGTGGTTTTAAATATATTTCTGGCTATTTTCTGTCTCTTTGTTGTTGTTTTGTGTCCTTTTTAGTAGTTTTGCATCCCTTTCTGGTTACTTAATGTTTTTTTGTCGTCGTTTTGTGTCTCTTTGTGTCTCTTTGTGTCTCTTTGTGGTGTTTTTGTGTCTCTTTGTGGTTATTTTACGTTTGTTTGTGATCATTTGACTGACTTTCCAAGAAGAAAGGTTAAAGGTCAGCACCATTCAGATTACAACACAGTAAACTAGCTAATGAACGTAGTACAATATACTGAGTATATACTGATTAACCTGTGTGTGTGTGTGTGTGTGTGTGTGTGTGTGTGTGTGTGTGTTATGCAGGAAACGCTGTAGGTTTCAAGCTGTCGTCCCTTCTGTCTCTGGCCGACACCAAGGCCAACAAGCCGGGCATGAACCTGCTGCACTTTGTCGCTCTGGTCAGTAACCTGTGTGTGTGTGTGTGTGTGTGTGTCTCTGTGTGTGTGTGTCTCTGTGTGTGTGTGTGTGCGTAATGAATACATTGTGCTTCCTCCTCTCTCTCCTTCAGGAAGCCCAGAAGAAAGACACCAAGCTGCTGGAGTTCCCTCTGAAGCTGAATCACGTCCAGCCCGCCTCCAGGTCGGACATCCTGTTTTCTCTCCTCTTAAAGACTACATTTCCCATCAGCCCCGTCAGCTTCACGGGTTCTGTGGTGTTTTTTTGTTTTTTCGCAGGATCTCCTTGGAAACGCTGGACGCTGAGCTTCAGTGGCAAACGTCTCGCACGCGCTCAGTAGAGGAAAACGTCCAGAGAGACACGGAGCTGCAGCAGCAGCTGGACAGCTTCCTGCAGGTAGTACACACAGTACTTCCTCAGGTAGTACTTCCTCAGGTAGTACTGTGCTCGGGTAGTACTTCCTCAGGTAGTACTGTGCTCGGGTAGTACTTCCTCAGGTAGTACTGTGCTCGGGTAGTACTGTGCTCGGGTAGTACTGTGCTCAGGTAGCACTTTTACGTGCAGTACTTATACGGGCAGCACTTTTACGTGTAGTACTTGTACATGCAGTACTTTTACGTGCAGCACTTTTACGTGTAGTACTTGTACATGCAGTACTTTTACGTGCAGTACTTGTGTACTTGTGTGTCTCAGGCGGCCTCCTCCTCCCTCTGCTCGCTGCGCGGCCGTCGGCAGCAGCTGAAGGAAGAAGGCAGCGAGCTGATCGACTTCTTCTGTGAAGACAAAGAGACGTTCAGGCTGGACGACTGCTTCGGCATCTTCAACTCCTTCTGCTCCCGGTTCAGCGCCGCGGTCAAGGTACGCACACGTCAACAACAACAACATAAACAACAACTACAAAAACAACAACAACAACTTAAATAACAATATCAACAACAGCACAAATAATTTTCTTTCAAATCATATTTTATAAACTTCTTCTTATATTTTTTTTGTAAAAATAAACAAAAAAAAAGTAACTAAAGCTGTCAGATAAAAGTAGTGGAGTAGAAGTAGAAAGGGAATACTCAAGTAAAGTACTTTGTATTTAAGTACAGTACATGTCTGTGGTGTCCCAGACTCTGCTGCCCCCTGCTGGTCAAACAAAAGACAGTAGTTAAGAAATAACATTAAAACGTGTCCCTCTGAAGGAGAACACGGAGCGGGAGGTGAAGGAGGCGTCCCGTCGCCGCCGGTTACAAGAGCTGGAGGAGCAGAAGAGGCACTCGTGGGCCGGCAGTGAGGAGGTAAGAGGTCGAAACAACACACAAACACACAAATACACAAACACACTAACACACAAACCGACAAGAACGTCCAGAGAGACACGGAGCTGCTGCAGCAGCTGGACAGCTTCCTGCAGGTAGAACACACACTACTGTGCTCAGGTAGTACTTGTACATGCAGTACTTGTACGTGTAGTGCTTGTATGTGTAGTGCTTTTACGTGTAGTACTTGTACGTGTAGTACTTTTACGTGCAGTACTTATACGTGCAGTACCTTTAAACTCACAAACCGCCCGTCGGCTGTGTTTCTGCTTCAGGTCGACGGGGCGGTCGGGTTGCGTTGCCGCAGCGAGGCGGACATGTCGTCCGCCATGTTGCCGCTCGACGACGCCCGGCTGCTGGTGGAGCTCCTGTCCCCGAAGTTCGGCCCGCGCTCGCCCTTCAACAACTCCCACAATTCTCTGGGGCGCCCGCGGCGCTCCAGGAACTCTTCGTCCGGCTCGCCGGTTGTCGGCGCCGACCGCGAGCTGATCACGCTCCTGGGGTCGGCGACCCCTGACCACAAGGAAGCGAGGACATCTTTTCTATCGGCCTCTCCCGAACGTAGAAGTCCGGGACTCTCCGCTAGAACTCGACCGCAAAGTCCAAGGGTCACAGCGTTCAGCTTCCCCCCAAACCAGCAGCCTGAAGCGGGCCCCACGGCACCGCGACCCCCCTCCTCCTCCCCCAAGACTGTGTTGATCGCACTAAACCACACAACCACCACTTACCTCAGCAACGATGCTAAAACCGCCACCGATCCCGCGATCGCAGTCACAACTACCTCTGATTCCAACAACGGCAAAGATCGACTCGGCGTCGGGGCGCTTTCGGACCCTCGGTATGGTTCGAAGTTGGAACTCGCCAGAGTGAAGAACGCTGATCAGGATGTTGGTGGAAACATGTCGGTGGCTTTTGAGAAATGCACATTGGTGTCTGAGCTGAAAGTGTTCGACGAGGTCGTCGGCCGCCACAAAGGGCCTCACTCCACTCGGCATCGTCGCCAGGACAAAGAGCTGCAGGATGACTCCCGGATTGGGAACGCGGAAAGCAAAGAGGAAGAGGAGGGACGAGAGGAAAAGGTGGTCGTATGGTGCGTGACCGGCGTGTGCGAGGGCGCCGGCGAGCTCGCGAATGCCGCCGACGCCCTCACACGAGCCGAGCGCAACAACCGGGGAGGGAGCCAGCAACCTTCCTCTGCCCCAGCCAATCGCACGCCTTCAGAACCTCAGCCGGCCAATGAGAAGCATGTGCCTGAACCCATCAGCAGCCAACCGGTGCCTGACCCCCGCCGCGATGATCCGTCACACCCCGCCTCCTCCCCCAAGTGGCGCCCAGCAGCCAATGGGATGCCTGTTATCGGCGTTAAAAGAACAGCCAATCAAAGGGGAGAAGCAAAGGGCTCCACCAATGAGAAGAGAGATGTGAGGATAGAACAATCAACAGGCGACAGGAGCAGAAACAAATCTGCTTCCTGTCGCACGGAAGCGGATTCTTCCACGAATGGAAAGGCAGGA
Organism: Ophiodon elongatus; assembly: GCA_016806645.1. Lineage (NCBI taxonomy): Eukaryota > Metazoa > Chordata > Actinopteri > Perciformes > Hexagrammidae > Ophiodon > Ophiodon elongatus. Next base: position 73,920 of record JACSYO010001485.1, read on the forward strand.
TCTGCAAATTTGTCCAAATCGTCCGCCAAGAACCTCCCTACCTCGAAGACTCGACCCGCCGGGACGAAACCCGCCGCATCCGACGCCAACAAGATCAAGCCTGTCCGCACCCTCACGAACTCCGAGAACCAGAGCATGAGGCGCGTCGTGCCCATCTCCAGGACCAGCCGAGGTGCTCCATCTCTGGGCAAACATCCCGAGAAGCCTCCCGGCCACCAGCCGGGCTCCTCCGGTCCGACCGCCTCCAACCTCCTCAACGGCGCCTCCCTCCGACGAGGAGAGCGGCCGTCGACCGCTCCGTCGTCCCGGCGCTCCAGCGTCCACAAGGCGCCGGACCCCAAGGATCCGAGAGACCAGAAGGTTCCGGGTACCCGAGAGCCGAACCAGGAGGTGCAAAGGAGGCCTTCGACCCGGAAGTCGTTGGCTAAACCCAAACCGCCGCCGGAGGAGAAGATCTGTCGCTCCACGCTGCGGACGCTCTCTCAAGTCAGCGGAGGAGGAGGAGGCAGCGTCAGTGCTCCCGTTACTCCTTCCCACAAAGCCGGTACGCCTTCGCCATCGCCGCTTCCTGGTTTCGCCCGATGCACCGCCTCGTCTTCTTTCAGACGAACCCACACCACGCTCACTCCTCCTTCACCTCCTCCTTCACCCCACACTGGCTCTGCCTCCTCCCTTAAACCCTCCATTAAACCCTCCCCCAAGACCTCCTCCTCCATTTCTCCTTCTGGCACCACCACCTCGCCTTTCACCCGAACCGGCTCGCTGAGAGTCCCCGCCACCTCCACGTCCTCCGACCCCCTCAAACCTTCCTCCTCCTCCTCCTCCTCCTCCTCGCTGAGGAGGTCTCAGAGCATCAGGGCGCCTCCTCGGTCGTCGCTCCACGACCCGCTGGTTCCCCCTAAAGGCCACCGGCGGAACGACAGCGGCACCTTCTCCGACAAGTCAACTCACTCCAGGGACTCGGGCAAGTCCACTAGGCCGGGCTGGAGATAACAGGAGGAATCTGAGGCTGCATTCCAACACGAAGTCGAAGTGGCTCCTACTCTTTCCGTCTTTACTGGAGGTAAAGGATACATTCCAACATGAAGAACAGACTTCTATTTATGCAGGAGGAAAGGACAATCGAAAACCTCAAGTTCGGTTGGAGGTTACAGTCCAATATGAAGCACAGACACTGTCGAGATTAATTTGTCTCCTACGCATTCAAACTCAAGCTGGTGGTAGAAGGATGCATTCCATTTTAAAGCAGTACATTATGTCCACTTGAAGGGACAGTTTAGTTGCATGAGCTACTTCTCCATAGTCAGTGTTTCACTACAGTAGATGGAGTTTGGACGTATTTAAGACACCTAAAAGAATCGATATAAGTGTTGAATATTTTCACCGCTTTACCTTCCTACCATGCTCTCTTTAAAGTCACCGGACTCCGTTGACAAAACCAGTAATTAGTCATTTAAAGAGAGCATAGATAACGGCTTCAGTGCTGCAAGGTAGAGAAGTGAAAACATTATAAATATGGAGAAGTAACTCAACCACACTCATCACAACTATCCCTTTAAAGGATGAAGGACGTTCTAGCGTTGCCAAATGCTTTTTTGCACCCCAACACATATAAACAACACAGAACAACGCTGCCTTCTGTCCTCACCAGTAGTGCATTGACTCCCAATAACGCTGCACAAAAACCAGGAAAGACGGAGGAAGGAAATAAACGTCTGCCTCCATGAATGTGTTGACGAGATTTCATAATTTCTGCAGTTTTTCTGGTGATTTAACGCGTAAAAATAAACTTTATTTTACGTCTTAACTTTTGTTTGTGCACCTTTTTAACTTTAACTAACCAAGCTGAGGAATCTCTGTACACGTGGCCTGATTTAAAATAGAAATTATATTAATGTCTTTGAGTAAAAACAATAGATGGATAAATCACAGAGAATCGTGGAGTTTAAGGACGAGGAGACATTTTAAAGTGTCTCTGATTCAAACCAACAGTGGGAGAAGTCTGCAGTGCCAAGTTTGTTCACAGGAGGATATTTGTATGTTTGTTTCTCTATTTATGTACGTATGATGTCAATATTTGATATATGTATAAAAATATATACGATCTACTAATTAAACAAATATTATTCCTCCAACACGCTTTGTTCCTGTTGACCAGAGCTCTTTGTTTTCTTCTTCTGCTGCCTGTTTTTACATATACATGTATATATTATATCATGTATATGTTTCATATGATACAACTGCATATACTTAAGCTGCACAAGCTCATTAAAACAAGTTCAGCAATTTAAATTTATATATATATATATATATATATATATATCGCAACATAATGCATAATTGCTGCATTGACACAAAACAAAGAAAAAACAATGCAATCGTTGTTTAATGAATGTTAATCTTTACAAAATAAAGTATATTAATTGCATCAGATGCAAATTACAACAAGTATTTAGAAGAAGACTGAACTTGATCATCTGTAACATGATTAATGTTGTTTAGTTTGTACGTTTTCTCTTCTAATGAATGTTTTAAAAAGTTCTCAATAATAAAAAGAATAAAATAAAATAATCGTTTTAAAAATACCTGTTTTAAAACGTTCTCCTCTAAAAAGAAACTAAAAGAATAAATTCATTAATAAATTAATTTTAAAAAATCGTTTAAAACTAATACCCGTGTTTAAAAAGTTCTCCTCTGAAAATAAACAAAACATATAAATAAATAAAGAATATTCGTTCAAAAATCATGAAGGGGGGCCCTCGCTTGACCAAGGCGTGTGACGTCATCAAAGCGCGCCAAACAAAGCTCCATGTGCCAGAGCGAAGAAGCCCGCGGGGAGAGAAGTTCAGCCTCTTTCTGGTTTGTTAAGGAAAAGTTTTTTAAAAAAATAAAAAAATAAACACAAATCTGGAGAGGCGAAGTTCAACATAAAGAATCTTTTTTTTTTTTTTTTGACACATTTAAGCTACATTTAAAAAAAGAGACGAAGAAGAGGAAGAAGAAAAAAAAGAAGAAGAAAAAGAAGAAGAAGAAGAAGAAGTAGTAACGGTGTTTAAAATTTAAAGTCCGCGGAGCAGAACATGTGTTGTTTTTGAAGGTGAGTTAAGTCTGTTATCTGTATTTTAGAAACACAGTCACACTTTAAGACATATTATTATAAAAAACACTGAGATACTGCAGGAAATACTGCAGAAAATACTGCAGAAAATACTGTGGAAATACTGTAGAAATACTGCAGAAGTACTGCAGGAGTACTGAAGAAAATACTGTAGAAATACTGCAGAAGTACTGCAGAAAATACTGCAGGAGTACTGCAGAAAATACTGTAGAAATACTGCAGAAAATACTGCCGAAAATACTGTAGAAATACTGTAGAAATACTGCAGGAGTACTGCAGAAAATACTCTAGAAATACTGCAGAAGTACTGCAGAAAATACTGCAGGAGTACTGCAGAAAATACTGTAGAAATACTGCAGGAGTACTGCACTGATACTACAGGAGTTTAAACAGTAGTCACATGTTAATGTTATATTGTTCTGTTTCTTAAACAAACCAGAGTACTGAGTACTGCACTAAAGTACACATGTACTTCTATTCCATGCTACTTTATATTTCTACTCCGATTAAACCAGACATTTGTTTTTTTATAATATTATATACATTAGTATCTATAGACTGCCATTATACCTGATATGTCCCATAATGTAATACAATTTGTTATATCATAAATACCAACTGACATTTTTACTAAAACCTCCTGTGTAAATATTAATTTGATCCATTTTTATGAAAGAATATTGATTAGCGAGGCTTTAAATGTATTTCTTATGACAGAAAAAACACTGAAAGTGCATTTTTTACACATTTATCAACTATTGATGGTTCTGTTTTCACTTTATATATCCATTATTTATTTTTATTATGATTATTAATGTTATTGTTATTATTAATGTTATTATTATTAATGTTATTATTATTATTATTAATGTTATTATTAATAATATTAATATTATTAATAATGTTATTATTATTATTAATGTTGTTATTACTGTTATTAATATTATTATTATTATTAATGCTATTATTGTTATTATTAATGTTATTATTAATGTTATTATTGTTATTAATGTTATTATTATTGTTATTATTAATGTTGTTGATCTTTTTGTGTCTTTAAGGATGCATCTTTGTAACTTTTCTGTGTGACGAACAAAAGATGGAGCATCAAGAAAGGAGAGAGGAAGAGGAGGAAGAGGAGGGAAGCGCTCTATCAACGAGGAGAGAGGAGGAGGAGGAAGAGGAAGAGGAGGAGGAGGAGGTGATGAAGGTGGGCGTCAGAGACAAAGGGATCGGTAGACACACTACGATCTCCGCCTCCTCCTCCTCCTTCCCCTCCTTTCCTTTCCTCTCCTCCTCACTCTGCCGAGGAGGAGGAGGAGGCGAGGACGGGGAGGAAGACGAGGTCAGGGTTGCCATAGTGACCATCGAGGACGAGTCCTGTCCGTCAGAGCCCTTCGGCTCCGAGTCCCACCTGGAGACCACCGGGCGGATCGAAAGGACCTCTGAGGGAGAGACGGGAGGAGAGGAGGGGGAGGGGGGGGAGGAAGAAGGGGAGGGGGGGGAGGAGGAGGGGGAGGATGAGGGGGAGGGGGGGGAGGAGGAGGGGGAGGAAGAGGAGGAGGCCAACAGGGATGAAAGAGAGGAGGAAGAGGAGGAGGAGGTGATGTCACCATCACTTCACCTGCTGAGTCAGGTGAGAGACATCTGGGGATTGTTTACATTTGCAAGTACAAATTGAGGTACTTGTACTTTATTTGAGTATTTCTATTTCTATCAGAGGCACATATTGTACTTTATACTGTACTACATCTCAGAGGTACATATAGTACTTTATACTGTACTACACCTCAGAGGTACATATAGTACTTTATACTGTACTACACCTCAGAGGTACATATAGTACTTTATACTGTACTACAGCTCAGAGGTACATATAGTACTTTATACTGTACTACAGCTCAGAGGTACATATAGTACTTTATACTGTACTACAGCTCAGAGGTACATATAGTACTTTATACTGTACTACAGCTCAGAGGTACATATAGTACTTTATACTGTACTACAGCTCAGAGGTACATATAGTACTTTATACTGTACTACAGCTCAGAGGTACATATAGTACTTTATACTGTACTACAGCTCAGAGGTACATATAGTACTTTATACTAATATTAATCCCGAACCATCAGGCGGTGTGTGTCTCCCCCTAGAGGCAGAAAGGTGACGTTGCGTCCTCAGTTCTGAACACAGAGTTTAAACTGGATTGTTTTATTCTGTGATTCTGATCAAGACATTGAATTCTATGTAATATTTCCCTAAATATCCTAAAAACAACATCAGGGGTCCATGTGGACATTGTGATCATTCCTCCTCTTTATAATTAATATGTTTTATAATTCCCTTTTAAAGGAATACTTTAACCACAACATGGCTGTTTGTAGATCAAACACTCGCCTTGTGTTCTTTGCATGAGCTCCATTTTGGTTACTAGCTTTGTTGGTTGGTTGGTTGGTTGGTTGTTTGGTTGGTTGTTTGGTTACTTGCTTGGTTGGTTACTTGGTTGGTTGGTTGGTTGGTTGGTTGGTTGGTTACTTGATTGGTTGGTTCGTTGGTTGGTTGGTTACTTGGTTGGTTGGTTACTTGGTTGGTTGTTTGGTTGGTTGGTTACTTGGTTGGTTGTTTGGTTACTTGGTTGGTTGGTTCGTTGGTTGGTTGGTTGTTTGGTTACTTGGTTGGTTGGTTCGTTGGTTGGTTGGTTGGTTGGTTGGTTGGTTACTTGATTGGTTGGTTACTTGGTTGGTTGGTTACTTGGTTGGTTGTTTGGTTACTTGGTTGGTTGGTTACTTACTTGGTTGGTTGGTTAATTGGTTGGTTGGTTACTTACTTGGTTGGTTGGTTACTTGGTTGGTTACTTGGTTGGTTACTTGGTTGGTTACTTGGTTGGTTGGTTCTTGGACTTGGTTGGTTACTTGGTTGGTTGGTTACTTGGTTGTTTGGTTACTTACTTACTTGGTTGGTTGTTTGGTTACTTACTTGGTTGGTTGGTTGGTTACTTGCTTGGTTAATTGGTTGGTTGGTTACTTGGTTGGTTACTTGGTTGGTTGGTTACTTGCTTGGTTGAGTATTCTAATCTAGCTGCAGTACCCGAACAAACCATACAGTAAAAAGAATACAGCAAAAATAAATGTCAACTAAAAGCTCAGATATTAAAGAATAACCTCTTTTAAACAGGAGGAACACAGCGGGACAGCATCAGTCACAACAACCGCTGCCCTCCTCCCCCTTCACATACACATGGTTTTATTCTTTAAAGTGTCTGTGTGATGTCACATCCTGTAATGTGGATCCAGATAAATAAGCTGAGCTCAGTAACGATACATAGATGAGTGGAATGAGACTTTAAAGAGTTTAAAGGGTTTATTCATCCTGACAGACTGAAGGATGTGTGAGCAGCCAGCAGGGGGCGACGTTGCACTGTATCGCCTCGCTGTGAATGCACACACACACACACACACACACACACACACACACACACACACACACACAGAGAGAACACCTGGCTCGGTGTGATGCATTGTGGGATTTGTGTGTTTGTGGGGTTCAGGTACCAGCCGACGACATCTGTGCGTGTGTGTGTGTGTGTGTGTGTGTGTGTGTGTGTGTCGTCCTTTTACTCTTAATAATTAAAACACTCCATTATAGAGGCTATTTAATATTTGTTTCCACTAATAATGAACTGTTTTGAATTTTTATTTATAGTTAATATTCAACTAAAAGGAAGAAAACATAAATCAAAGTAAAAATAATATTGCTAAACTATGTTATTATTATTATTATTATTATTATTATTATTAAGTATTACAGACACACAAACACACAGTAGGTGTGTGTTCAGGAATGTGCAGCAGTCAACATTCCTCAGATTCCTCCATCGGGATTATGGGAATTGAAGTCTCCTCCCATGGGAACTGTTAGCTTATGTTAGTTTATGATACACACACACACACACACACACACACACACACGCACGCACGCACACACACACACACACACACACACACGCACACAGTCAAAGCTTCATGTGTGAAAGCTGCATTCTCTCTCCTGACCACCAGGGGGCAAAACTGATTATTGTAGATTGCGCGTGTGTGTGTGTGTGTGTGTGTGTGTGTGTGTGTGTGTGTGTGTGTGTGTGTGTGTGTGTGTGTGTGTGTGTGTGTGTGTGTGTGTAAACTAGGGCACTAATCTGGAGCTGCTCAGTAATCTAGGAGTGTTTTTCCTCTAGATTACGACACATGTAGGAGATTATAAACACACGAGAGCTGTCGTGTGTTTATCGGTATTTTCTGACGTTTTATGGAGAAAAATATGAATCGTCAAATCGAGAAGTCATGATCTTCTTTTTGGGATTAAATCTCATGTCGGTTGTTGTTGTCATGGATACAGAAGTCAAACCAAGAGGTTGATTTCTGTTTTTTTATTTTTTTTAGCTTTCGAAAAAAAACCTGGTTGGACCCAGACTGATCTCCATTTATTTTACTCACACACACCTGAACACACCCGTGTGTGTGTGTGTGTGTGTGTGTGTGTGTGTGTGTGTGTGTGTGCACGAGGTCACATTCCAGCTCCGGGCAGCTTTCCAGACAGTTAGGTCCTCCACACCGATCCCGCCGAGTCAGCGCACCTCACACACACACACACACACACACACACACACACACACACACACACACACACACACATTCCTGGAGCTGCGGCAGCATTCCTGGGGTCTTGTGCTCGTCAGCAGGACGGGGGTTTGAACCTGCGACCTTCCGGTTACCGTCTCTCCTCTGAACCTTTACTTTCTTCCTCCGCGAGTAAAGATTTCCTTTCTGTCCCGTTTCTTAAATATTAGATTCTTAAACAGTATTATTGTCTTATATCATATTATATCTTATTATATCATATCTTATTATATCTTATTATATCTTATTATATCATATTATATCTTATTATATCATATTATATCTTATTATATCATATTATATCTTATATCATATATCTTATTATATCATATTATATCTTATTATATCATATTATATCTTATTATATCTTATTATATCTTATTATATATTATATCTTATTATATCTTATTATATATTATATCATATTATATATATTTTATCATTATTATATATTATATATTATCACTGTCTTCAGAAAACTGGGGAAATAATAATAATTTTAAATATTATGTATTGTGTGTTTTTTTTATATCTTTATCATAAACATGATATCGATTTTTTTTATTTTTTACCACTAGCGTAGTGTGTGTGTGTGTGTGTGTGTGTGCGTGTGGTGTGGGTGTGTGTGTGGTGTGTGTGTGTGTGCGTGTGCGTGTGCGTGTGCTTTGTGTGCGCGTGTGTGTCGTGTTGTGCTTGTGGTGTGCGGTGTGTGTGTGCGTGTGTGCGTGTGTGCGTGTGTGCGTGTGTGTGTGTGTGTGTGTGTGTGTGTGTGTGTGTGTGTGTGTGTGTG
>JACSYO010001487.1:0-10000 GCA_016806645.1 Ophiodon elongatus
ATATATACTGTGTACATATCTATATCTATATCTAGATATATATATATATCTAGATATATATATATATATATATCTAGATATATATATATATATCTAGATATATATATATATGTATATATAGATATATATATATATCTATATCTATATATACATACAGATATACACATAAAACAGCCTGGGGTCAAATTGACCCCAAAGAACACCGATGCATACAGTATGTGTACAGGACATTGAAAACATATCATCATGTTAATTTTATGTTTACCAAGTTGTCTCCATTAAACTAGGAAAAGTCATGAAATATGAAGCAAAAAAAAATGATGTCAATCATTTATTTAGAGACGTTAAACATTGAATGGGGTCAATTTGACCCCAAAGGTAACAGGAGGGTTAAATGAAAATGAAAAAAGCAGGCTTATTATATCTGGTTTGATTGTAAAAATACTTTACAGTGAAGAAACAGAGTAAACTCATGAGCAACAACAGCTGAGGTGTCATCAAGTCAGCTACTGTTCCAATTGCAGAAAGACCGTACAGCGTCCTCCCGTGGACTCCCCAGTGGACGTGGGGGTCCACGGGAAGACGCAGTATTTTTTACAATCAAACCAATAATAATAAGCCTGCTTTTTTCGTTTTCATTTCAAATTAAAATATTTTTAATTATTATATATTGTGTGTACATATATATATATATATATATATATGTATATATACATATATATATATATATACACACATACATATATACATTTGTATATATATATATATATATATATATACATAATTGTATATGTGTATATTGTGTATAAATAAATAAATATATATATATATATATATGGATACACCATATACCAATTGCAAACAATTCAGTCAAAAGTAAAAAGACAGCGCTCTAGTTAAAAACTTTTCTTTGAAATTAAAATATTAAGTTATAAATCTTAACCTTGCCCTCAGTCAAACTGATTTAATGTCACCTGGGAACAAATAATAAACTCTGAGACCACTTATTGCTCGTTAAACCGAATTATGGACTTCACATCTCCGAAGTCGTCGCAGTATATTTATAAGCAGGCTGAATCTTGACAAACCGACCACAGATGTGATGCTTAAACAACTAACTTCTCGCCTAAAAAAAATCCTAAAATGACATTCCGTGACTCAACAAGTTTTCTCCTCCGCATTCTGGGATATTTGGCTGTCCCAAGTACGGACAAGTCCCCTCCGATGCATCCCCGGTGAAATGGGCGGATCAAGTCACATCCGGGCATTTGGACCGTTCTTGGCTCGATGCGGACTTTTGAATTGGAACAGGACCTGGGCCGCGACTGATGACGTTTCACGAGTCCACACAAGAACGCATATTGAGAAACGGCCTCAGTCTACGATCCCAACCTGGTAATAAACGCCGACTCGTGCTGACTCGTACTCTGAGAGTGAGCTGACCTTCAGGGTGTTGAGCACCAAGAGTGGAGGTCAGCTGTAATGAGGCAGAACGTCTCTGAGGCCATAAGAAAGCCAGAGGAGCAGATAAATGCCGGCGGTATCGAACCCACCTGCTTCTCTCTCGACCACATGTGGCTTAAATATTCTTTTTATTCTCCTCACTGGAAAGTTCTTTGAAGTTATGGCGCAGTGTCGTTAACGTTTATGCCTCCATCACTTTGATTGTCGCAGGGATTTACCGTGCTCTGGTCCCGTTAGGCCGCATATCTGCTTTAGTGTGCAGATTTATGGAGGCGGTCTTTAAGTCGTGCTCCTGCTTGGGTCACAGTCTGCATCTTTTATATTGATTGTTCGGTGATGTTTACAATGTGAGGATGCTACTGTCTTTTGTCACATTCGGTTGTCCACCCTGACAACCCGCTCACTGAGAAGTTCAAAGTGGGTTTAGTTGAAATATGTGTTTCATATACAAAAAAGAGACAGGTTGTTTTTTTTATTCTAGGTTTTCAGTCCTACTTCCATGAGTTTTTTTTTTTTTTTTAAGGAGCAGGAAAACCTCAGATCTCAGCTCAGTAGAGTTAAGTTTGAACAGGTCAGGGCAATTTCCCTGTTTCTTTCCATATGTAACGTGTGACGACATTGTCCTCTGGTTGTATAGAAGTCAAAGCTTCATGTGTTAAAGCTGCATTCTCTCTCCTGACCACCAGGGGGCGACTCCTCTGGTTGTATAGAAGTCAAAGCTTCATGTGTTAAAGCTGCATTCTCTCTCCTGACCACCAGGGGGCGACTCCTCTGGTTGTATAGAAGTCAAAGCTTCATGTGTTAAAGCTGCATTCTCTCTCCTGACCACCAGGGGGCGACTCCTCTGGTTGTATAGAAGTCAAAGCTTCATGTGTTAAAGCTGCATTCTCTCTCCTGACCACCAGGGGGCGACTCCTCTGGTTGTATAGAAGTCAAAGCTTCATGTGTTAAAGCTGCATTCTCTCTCCTGATCACCAGGGGGCGACTCCTCTGGTTGTATAGAAGTCTATAGAAAATGACTCTACTTCTCTCTTGATTTATTCCCTCAGTAAACATTGTAAACATGAGTTTATGTCTCAATCTCTAGTTTCAAGTCTTCTTCAATACAGCATGATGTTCATTTAGTAAATTATGGTCCATTTAGAGTCAAACAGACCATAAAGAGGGGATGCTTTAGGGCGGGGCTAAAGGGTGATTGACAGGTCTCTACAAGATTACTTGCAATTCAAACAAGAGTCAAGATGGACACGTCCAACAGAATCCAGAACAAAGAGTAAAAAAAAAAATCACATCACTTTTCCTCCAGGTATTTTATTTAAGGTTGTAAACCAACGACTAGAAGGTTTAAAACAAGCTGACAAACACACAGTCTGGTTATAAAGTTGACTTTTTCCACATTAAGCAGACACAGAGTGACACGATCATCTCACTGAGGTCGTGTTGGTTTCCACCTGATGAATGTTAGTCCATTATTCTCTCTTTTAGCTCTGTTTTTGGTCTCCACCGCGGTTTAGATAGTGAACGGTGGCTTTTAACGGCTTGTTTGATGAAATCCGCTGCTGGAAAACGAGGCGGATGGAACTGAACTAAAATATAATTTTTTGGAAACCCAAACTATGAGCTAAAAGAGGCTAAAAAGCTCCGTAGAGCTGCTAAATCTGTGTTGATTCTCGGTGGGTTAGCATGACGAGAGTCCGTTTCACACTACGTTACTAATTTAAATTTTACTGCTAACGTAAAAATATCCCTTATTGGCATTATTCCCCCAACAAATCTGCTCATAACTGGTTCATTAAAAACTTCCATAAGTTCACTGCGGCATTAAAGCAGTTCCAACACACAGATATCAAGAATATAAACAGTTTAAAAACTATGTTTCCAGGAGAATACAACCAATGCATATGAAATTGGTCTCTGTACATCTGCATGCGTTGGACCTTTATTTACAGGCCGAAGATGGTGGCGATGAAGAGGAGGAGGAGGAGGAGGAGGAGCAGAGCCGGTGTGGTTTGGCTGCCGTGTGACAGAACGCTGTCGTAATAATAATAATAATAGTCCTCCGATCTGCACCAGCTGCAGTCGCCGCCGCAGAAAAGGCAGGGCGACATGTGTCCTCGCCACCGAGACCCATACGTCCTCGCCGTCCTGCGTCCTGAGAGAGAAGGTCAGAGGTCAGAGGTTCAACGTGTGTCTAGCTTACGGCCTTTGTCTCGTCGATGTCCTTCAGTTGTCCTTCTGTAATTTAAAGTGTCAGATTTCAGCATTTTCTGTGTTGGTTTTCTTTTAAAAGATGCGTCTCTATTGTGGGAGTTAGATTATGGAACAACGCTAACATAAATGTAAAAATGGTTAATTCATTTTTGGTTTTCAAGAGGATTGTTCATAAAGCTATTTTTGTGTGAATGAAATATATATATTTCTTTTCTTTTTTCTTTATGTCTAATTATCTTGAGGGTTACTTAATTGATCAGAATTTAGGATATGAATATATCAGCATTATGCTTCTGCCTATACCTTTTCAGTCATATTGTTTACTAGATTGTATTTGGCTTTACTCATTGTATTGTATGTGATGACTACTACTACTTTTAATGGGTAAACCACAAGTTGTTGACCAGTCAGTGTGGCGCTTGGAGTTTAAATGTGTCTGTGATTCAGTTCAGACCTTTATGTCCCTCAAGAGGAAATACTTTTTGCACCTTAAAAACAAACATAACACAGGAAACGGAAAAACAGTGAAAAATAAAAAACACATCAAACTTGTTTGATGCCAATATTGCGCACTCAATTGACCCTCGTCTACGCCCCGCCTCCCACTGCTACTTGGAGCCATGGAGCCCACACTGTCACTAACTGCACTCCCTGAGGGATATTTTCTAACTTTTGTAAAAAGGGAAAAGTTTTAGAGAGAAGCAGACAGAAAGATCTAGAATATGTCTTTTAACCCTCTCAACCCCACAACCCACCGGCGGGATTGAAAAGTAAAGTTCTCTTTAAACAACAAACCGTCACTATCCTCATCTTCACCTTTCCAACGGTACCTGAAGGCATCGTGTGTGACGAACGCTTCCGAAACGAAGCTTAAAATTCTGATATTTCATCAAAAACAATTTATTCTACACGTCTCACCACAAATAAACCGTCTGCTTTAACCAGATTCTATAAAAAACATTAACTTCTGAGCTCCTCGGAGCAACTAGGAAGCCATGATTGATTCATCTGAGACCAACAGTCATGTGACAACTATTATGTCATTCACCCCTTCATACACTGATGATTTCTGTCACCTGACGGATGAAATAACGATAAGAAAAATAAAAAATGCTGAGCTGAGTTTATAATATATAAGAATTAAAAGTGCTTATAACACGTGGGATGGATTATGAGTAGTAGTTTATATAAAAGCATTTAAAAGTAGGAATGGAGGTCTTACTTGGTTCATAATAATCATAGAGGACGACATTCGCCTGCTGGACTTTGCCGACTTTATACTCCAGGACCAGAGGAATCAGAAGACACGCCTCCTCCGTCGTCACCTGGAAACACAGGTAGAGTTTCAGCCTTCAGTCGGACGCAGGGCAGCGCGTCCATGTCTGTGTTTCAGGGGCGCTCACAGAGTCCAGGTACAGGATGACCTTCCCCGGCTCCGTCTCCACTCTCATCACGACGTCGCCGGTCGGGACGCCGTCCGGCGGCGGGCTGAAGCCGCTCAGCAGACCCACCTCCATGATGGCCATGCCCGTGGCGTTCAGACCCACGGCCTCCGACAGACTGCGGGACGCAGCGAAGACGTTGGGTTTCAAGTCCTACTGATCTCCCCTAGTGGTTTGTATATTTCTACATATGTGATTTTATATAAATCCCCTTCTGTTTGCATTTTGAAAAGGTTTGTATTGTATTTAATTACGTGTATTATCTCGGTGATTTGGTATGTTCGATGTGTCTTCAATAAAAACTAAAGTATGTTTCACTTATCAGGTACAGTGAATTAACAATAATTAATCTTTGTCACACGTGGAGGAACAGACTGAAGGAAATACTCTGAAAAACAAAGTAATACGAAAAAACTACTGCTTTATATTAATTTAAAATATCAATTTTGGTGGTCATATAAATATAGGTACACACTTTATTTGTATAAAAACATAATTTCAATAATAATGCATATATATATGCTTATTGTTTTAAAAATATATTTAAGAGGATTTAATTTTTTTTCTTGTGTGATTTATTTCTATTTCTTTTTTTCTGTTTCTTGTTGATAATAAACTGCACATAAATAAAAAATAAAGTGTATTGAATTACAATTAATAATTATTAATAATAATATATACTATTTATAAAATATTAATTAATACAAATAAATATGAATATGCCATTTAAACAAAACATTTTTATTATTATTTATATTTGCCTATGATTAATCTATGGTCTACAGAAAAACATGATCAAATTGTTTATTTTAACATTCAGCTGATGATAACATTTATTTAATTGCATACAAAATAAAAATTAAATACATGTATGTATTAAATACATGTATGTATTATTAGTCAATATAAATAAATAAGAATAAAATACATTTTAATATTTAAAAAAACAAATTTTTTAAAAATGTTGCACAAGTATACCAGCAGCTTAATTTATCAGATTAAATAATAAATATGTTATAAAATACGTTTTATGAAGTAAATCTTTCCATATATAGTAAATGGATATTTGACATACTAACTATTTGTTTCGGTGTATTCGTGTTCCCAGATGGTGTTTTTATTGTATCGTTTAATTGTTTTTGACTGATTATCTTTTATTGTCTGTAAACGTAATTATTAAGTCTGACGGACGCCGTCGGCCGACCTGCTGACCTCCGAGCTGCTGGTTCAGTCGCGTCATACGTGACACGGCGTTACCTGCTGCAGATGGACAGGCGTGCCGAGTTTATCTCTTCGTCAAACAGCTCGACGTTCAGGTGAAACGCCTCGCGGTCGCCGGCGCGTCGCCGCCTCCTCGCCGGCTCCTCGTTCCTGACGTTGTAAAACACGTTCAGCTGAGGCAGAAGAAGAAGAGACGCGTTCACGGGGAGAAGGACCAGCAGGAGCTTTAAGCCACCGGGGGTTACTACGGGGTGTCATGTGGAGAAAACGGGATTAAATTCATTGTGATATTACACGAATGAGTTGTTCAGGTGCCCAGACATATCTGGTGTCTGTGTCAAATAGAAAAGAAAGTGTTCAGGCTATAAGGAAATATTTTATATATATTCAAACTTTTCTGATCATTGAAATTACACTTTGTTTTCATTAATGTTTTTTTTTTTTATTATCTCACGTAATTAAAGCCCATTCCGATATAAAAATAGCTTGTCACCTGTTACCTAAAGAAGAAGCCAGGCCCCCTTAATTATGCCTAACTTTAAGCCTTAATATATTTTAAACAGGTGAGTTTATAAAGATTCACGCCCCGTATTGTTGTCATTAATGATACAAGCTGTAGAGACCAAAACCCACGTTTTGTACCCGGCTGCAAACGTGTTTATTTCTGCTGTGAAGTTGTTGATTTTAACATAGAGGTCTATGGAGATTGACTCGCTTTTGGAGTGTCATGTGGCCATTTGAGGAACTTCCTCATTGGCTTCGTTCATCATCCCCGGAGTTTACCGCCAAGCCCAGGAACAGCGCCAGGCTATGAAGCCAATTTTACATATTTCACAACTTCCTAGTCCGTCACGTGATGCCACGTGGCCCGAAAATACTTTTTCCCATAGACTTACATTGGCAAAAGAGACATCTGCAACTCAACGTATATATATATACATTTTAGGTTCATCTGCTGACCAGCAGGGGGCGCTGCTGAGCGATATAGTCAGTCCTAATAGTTTGAACCTGTCGTACCTGAAACAGAGCGAGTCCTCGACCTTCTGCAGACACCTGCAGGTTCAGCTCACCTGGATCGATCTGAGAACAGAGCAACACGTTACGGAGCCTTCTTCCATCTATGGGAGGGATAACTGATCTTAAAGACAGTTATGTTATTTTATTTTATTTTATTTTATTTTATTTATTTTATTTATTTTATTTATTTTATTTATTTTATTTATTTATTTTATTTATTTTATTAATTGTATTTATTTTATTTATTTATTCTATTTTATTTTATTTTTTATTTTATTAATTTTTTTTATCTTTTTATTTTTTTCAACAATTTAACTCCTTTACTGTCATGGCTTTTATGAGATCAAGAAGATGGAAAAACAACTAGTCACAAAAAATACCTTTGAACTGTTTTCAAAGGGCTAAGCGAGGTCTGAACAGATAATGCAGAATGGGTGAAATTCTATCTCAGACCAATTTCATTCATTTGTTTTAATATTTAAGACATTGATATGAACATGTTAGAAACCCTGACATATTATGAAAATGGTGAAATTAAAATAAAATGTTAGCTTAGAAACTTCTTTCAATAGTGTTAGAACGAGATCGGAAAATAAGAAAATCTGTTAGCATGCAAACCCCAAATTTCCCATATTTTCACTTTGACTTTTGTCTCAACTGATTTCTTATTTATTGCAAATGTCAAAAAGAAATAACAATCGGGACATATCTGATAATAATGTAACTAAATTACTGACTCAGCCTGGAATACTTTATTTACAGTTGAGACTGTTATGCATTTTGAAAAGGTTCGTATTGTATTTAATTACGTTTATTATCTCGGTGATTTGGTATGTTCGATGTGTCTTCAATAAAAACTAAAGTATGTTTCACTTATCAGGTACAGTGAATTAACAATAATTAATCTTTGTCACACGTGTGTAGGAACAGACTGAAATAAATAAGAAACAAAGTACTAAGAAAAAACTACCGCTTTATATTAATTAAAAATATTTATTTTATTAAGTTATTAAGTGGTTGACATCATATAAATATAGGTACACACTTTATTTGTATGAAAACATAATAATAATAATTTCAATAATAATGCTTATATATGCTTATTGTTTTTAAAATATATTTAAGATTTAATTTTCTGCTTGTGTGATTTATTTCTATTTCTTAAAATAAAATAAAGTGTATTGAATTACAATTAATAATTATTATTAATAATATATTATATAAATAATTGGTAATTATTTATATGATATATTATTTATAAAATATTAATTAATTAATAGAAATAAATATGAATGTTATTTTAAGAGTTAAAAGTCGGGATGAACTGGATGTTCTTTAGTTGACCCTGAGCCCTGGAGGTCGGTGGTACCTGCTGGCTCTGGTGGAGCAGGTGGTTGCCCCGGGCGATGTGGAAGGAGGCCACGGCGGCGGAAGCGCCGGCGCTCACCGTGACCCCGAGGTCGACGCTCTGAGACGTGAGCGCGGCGAACTGGGACAAAGCCTGCAGAGCCACGACCGTGTCCTGAGAGAGGGAACACGAGCAGGGGTCAAAGCCCAATCTCAATCTCCCCCTAAACCCTCAAACCCTGAGCCCACAGGGACTCAAACCCTGAACCCCCATGGACTCAAACCCTGAGCCCTCAGGGACTCAAACCCTGAACCCCCATGGACTCAAACCCTGAGCCCTCAGGGACTCAAACCCTGAACCCCCAGGGACTCAAACCCAGAGCCCTCAGGGACTCAAACCCTAAACCCTCAGGGACTCAAACCCTGAGCCCTCAGGGACTCAAACCCAGAGCCCTCAGGGACTCAAACCCTAAACCCTCAGGGACTCAAACCCTGAGCCCTCAGGGACTCAAACCCTGAACCCCCATGGACTCAAACCCTGAACCCCCATGGACTCAAACCCTGAACCCCCATGGACTCAAACCCTGAGCCCTCAGGGACTCAAACCCAGAACCCTCAGTCCTTACTGACGTCACCTGTTCAGTGGTTGAGTGTGAGAGGCTGTGAGGGCTTTTGGTGCAAATAGGAACGGGACAGCACTTTGCTGCAACATACCACGTTACCATGACAACGCCAAAAAAACATTGTGTACAATTGTGGGTATTTATTTTATACTTTTTACTCCCTGATTTGAACGTCTTCCAGGCTCTTTTCCTCACAAGATGAACGTCATATACGTATATATACATACATACATACATACATACATACATACATACATATATATATATATATATATATATATATATATAATATATATATATATATACATACATACATACATACATACATATATATATATAGTCTCTGCTTGCATTCCTGATTTCATGTGTTTTCATGTCTCATCTTTAATATTTAATGTTCTTGTAAATGTAATATATCCGGCTGAACACCCACGTGTCCTCTTTGTTTACCTTTTTCTTTACGGCTCCATGCTTCCATGGTAACAGCGTGTTTAACTTCACATTGCTATGAATTGTGGGTAATTCCCTCGGGCAGAAGTCTGCATGTAAAGCTGACTCACTAAAGGGTTCATAAAGGACTCAACGTGTCTGAGAGACTCAAACCCTCGACGATGAGCCAGAGGGAGATGAGATTGGGCCCATCTGTCTGCTGCAGAACATCCCCGCCGACGGACT
>JACSYO010001487.1:15000-67500 GCA_016806645.1 Ophiodon elongatus
AATCAAACCTCAGGGGGCGGAGTCAGTGATTATTTTATCAAGCTGCTGATGCTTTTAGACGGTTTCTGTTGCGAATGAATGATGTCTGTAGGATACAAAGGATCTAACATTGGCTCCACATTAAAGAACTACAACATTAAATCACCCTTACATGTGTGTGGTGGTGATAAAAACTGAATATTATAATATTCAGTTTAATAAAGGAACCACTCTGCATACTTAGCATTTTTACTTTTGATACTTTTAGTACATTTACTTTAAATTAAGTGGCGTTTTTTATCTCATTAGAGAAGTCCTCCGTGTGTTGGGAGGCGTGCTCACAGTAACCCATGTTGTTTAGCACACGCGTGTCCAATGTTCGAGACGTGCTGGAGTCCACATGTGAGCGACTTTGTGCTCATTACTTCTCATTGGCTGCAGCTGGTTTCATCGCTGGTCACGAAGTCGTCATCACATTTAAATTCAACTCTTCTAAATTAATGTAAAAAACATCTTAAAAGTAGCTCAACGAGTTATTGTTGCAGACGGAGAACACATTCATTCTACAATATTTTGTGATGTAAAATTAAAAAAAACATAATTGTTTAATTAATTATCCGCTTGAAAAAAAAATATTTTAGATGAAATCTTGTCATTAAAACTACCTTCATTTAAAAATCCATTATTTCTGAATATTAAAGAGGACTTGTGGTGCTTTGATTAAAGTAAGAAAAGTATATGTGGTACCTTTTAATTTCAATAATTTAAGACTATAGATGAAAGAAATTCTGCAGATTTTATTCAGCAACCCAAACTTTGGGAATGACTGTTTTAGACTCTTAGTCTTAATTTCGGATTTTGTACAAGAATTTCTTATTGTATTGTATTTAATTTACACATTTTGTGTGACAGCTTTCATTGCCTGATTATTTTTCACTGTTATCAGTAAAAAAATCTAAATTAAAGTCATACTATATGTATAAAATTGTCATTTTGCCCCTTGGATTGTGTGTTGTGTTTACTGCACATAGAGTAAATCTTTATATTAGTTAGAATCGAATGTCTTTTAGAGGCAGGTCGTCACTTCAGGTGGTTTCCCGTGCGTTTACGTACCGACGGCCGTCACCGACGCTCTCTCGCTGCCCTCCACAACGTCTGCCGGGAAGGTGAAGCCGACCTCTCGGGTGAGACGGGACCGCGGAGGAGAAAGCTCAAAGAGCAGCGAGGCGGAGAACGACTGCTCGAGTCCTTCGGCCTGCGGGACTCAACAGAACAAACATGATTAGGAAATAAAAGATGTGATTAGTAGTTTTAATGATGTATTATAAGCTGCTTAGAGATCGTGTTAGGACGTTTAACGGCTCATAATTCAGCTCTAATATCAAACTTTTACGTCTTCTTCAAACAACTGGATTTACTCTTATTCACGCTTATTCACGAAAACTACATTTTACAGGATTTCATTTGAACACATCATGGTATGGTTTTATTTTACATTTGCCCAATCATCACTTTCACTGAGCAGAGCCTGAACGCATCATAATGTAACTCTATGGAACCTCCGTACGTTAGCCGTTAGCGGTGCTGCTAACGTTACTAGCTCTCCTGTCAATAAAAGGCATTTATGCCGATTTCCTGATCACATATTTTATTGAATGTCAGCGGATATTCAGTGTTTTCCACATTGTGATGGTTAAGATGAAACTGTTTAATTAATCCACGTTTCATATGCATGGTCAACCACGAGTTGGGATCGGTATCTTATTGATAATCTATTATTGTTGTAGCTCTTATTCGCACTCTTTCTACTGCAACTGCTGTAAATAAAGTTCTATCGTGTCTTCTTGTTCTTGTGTGATAGCAGAGAGTGTTACCTCTCTTATTTAATTATTAATAAGTAATCTGAGACGGTACAATGTCACCGCGGTATTTAAACCTCCCCGGTTCTGTGAGTGTCACCTTGACGAGCAGCGTCCTGCGGACCACGTCGATCCCCGCGGACGACTTGGCGTTCACCAAGACGACGATCTCTCCGAGGACCAGCGGCCTGATGGGAACGAGGACGGATTCGCCGCTCTGACTCCCCACGGGCACCTGGAGGACGCCGGGCATGGAGAGCTCCTCATTGTCCGAGAGGATGAACTCAAAGGTCTCACTCTCTGCAACGATTATTGTGAACTGACAACAAAGAGCAGAAGGAGAATGCAACCCGGGTTACACTGAGCAGAGGTCTGACAGTACAAAGACTGTGGGAGGAAACAAAAGAAACATGTCGTTGAAACCAAATATCACATCAAAACACAGATTCTAGCTTTTGGGAACTCTTTTTTTTTAATGAAGCTTTTATGTGTTGAAGGATTAAAAGTCCACAGAGGTGACACCAGAGTGGTATAAGATGCTAAAACCACTGATGCCACGTTAGATTGTAGCAACCTGACGCCTGAATAACCCTGTGAACCGCATTCACTCCAAAAACTTGTAATTCAACACCTGCTGTATTCAGCTGTTGGTACACGGTGTAATATATATCCACTCTGTCAACAGACTGATTTAAAGCAGATATGTCTCGTAGTCTGAGTCGTCCAGCATCACTTCAGTGACCTACATCACGACTTTTAAAACACAGACTGAACGACGTTGTGTATTTAACCAAAATACACAAATATAGAAATTGCTGAACTTGAACTCTGAATTGGTGACACTATAGTCAGTAAAAGAGAGTTTAGAGAGTTCTTGTGAATGAAAAGAATTGTGGTTCACAAGCTCACCAATAAAAGCCAATGAATTGCAGCTGACTACTCAATCCACCTTCATGACGTCTCTTTTGATAACGGCTGAGCGGTGCATTCCTATGCTGATGATACTGTGCTTTAAATGGAGCAAAACAAAATAAATGCAATTCTATACCTCGCTCTATGAAGACAATTGGCTTCAATATTTACACTTTGGATGGTACTGAAATGTCTTCCTACAAGCACCTTGGGGTATTTATTAATGAAAACTTTAAAATGCATGTTTATGAGCTGGCAAAAAAAGTGAAAGGTTCTTTTTTGGAAAATAATTGATTAACTCAGTAATTATAATGCTGTTTTTTTTTATTCCAACTGCAGCAACAAATGTATATTTGTCATAAATGTCATATTATTTATCCACCAAACTTGAAAGATGGGAAAGAAATTATTTCTTCTTACAGCCACCTTTCAGGTGTGCAGGAGGAGTAAGTACCACTTTCAGCGTTTCCAAACACTAGCTGGCTCCTGATTCATCCGGGATTAAATCATTTTACATTTACAATATTGAACCCTGTGTGAGAATCGAGCCGATTTTTTGGAGACCACCCTCTCTTATACTTATAGCTGTGTGAGGAGGAGCACACCGACCTCCAGCCGCTGAGGGAGGTAGTTGAACAGGATGATCTCCAGCAGCAGCTCCTCTCCTCGGATGATGTAGGCCGGGAGGTTCAAGAACAGGAAGAAATCCTGGAACACTTTGAGCTGCAGGGGGAATCACGTGGAAACTTATATTATCTCATCTAAACACGACATTATACTAACAACTTAGAGCAGGACTGTGTGTAACACAAGAAGTCAAAGGGTTGAACGGTGCTTTAAACCAAAGGAGAAAAGAGGGAAATAATACTGAAACAACAAAGACAATTCAACGCGATGGATAAAAAAAAACAGAGACAAAAGATACATTTTGTTTTCAGGAGTATTATTTTGATGTGAATACCTCTGCAGGCTTCTCTACGATGCCGAGGCCGAGGTTCTCAGACACAACGAAGGCGGTGGCCGTCCAGGTCGTGATGCTGTCCGGTACAGTCAGAGTTATCTCTGTTGACTCGGAATTACTGTGAAAAAACAGATGAAAGTGATTTTTGTTATCAGTTTAATGTTTGGATCTGGAGCCACTGACATCCGTGTGATATCTGCAATACACCACGGGAACTCTCCGCCATTTATCCAAAGCCAAAATGTACAATTTCATCTTCCTATACCCTCTCCACCAACACAGTCAGCTTTGTCGCATCGTTAACTTACAAGGCGAAGTGGTCTTTAAAACTAAACACGTCACCAGATTCTGTTCTCGTGGTTCCACCGTGGTTTCTCTCTGAGGCTCTACCTTGTGTTGGTGTCCATCCATATCCAGGTCTCTGGGAAGTCCCAGCGCTCTCGTGGCTCCTGTTGTGGCTCCTGTTGTGGCTCCATGTGTGAACCGTCTGTCTGGGTCAAGTGATTGATTCCCTCCCCTGTTGTTTGAAGATGATTATCAGTTGTTTTAGCATGGCATAGTCGGCATAGTCGAAAAGTGACCGTGAAAAGGCAAGACTTTTATTAATGTAGATTGTTTTTAAACTTGCGAGATGTAGGTGTATGCAGACTTTTCATCTCGTGTAGACCGGCGTCAGTCAATGCCACAAGATCACATTTCTGCACAAAAAATACACATTTCACTCAACATTTGTCTGGAAAGCTTATTATGGGTTAGTACATTAACAGAGTCGACAGCTTCAACAGCCACGTTTAAATGCAAAGAGAATTAAGAGTTAAAGCAAGGGTGTTATCGTCTGTCTCAAATAAGTTTTCTGACCTACTATACATGTATCCTCCCTCTCCATCATCCCTTCTGAGGGTCTGTACCTCCAGAGATCCTGCCCTCTGCCCGGATTTTATTATTTAGTTGTGTTTGGGACATTTCAGCCTCTATTGAAACGTAGCGACCAGTTGCCAGATTATAAGTGCGTATCCAAGAGAAAGATATAAAAATGGTGGAGTTGCTCCGATAACCGACACCGGGATCCAAAACGCCTCCGATGCGTCCAGTAACAAGTTATCAGCTCATTTATGCTCCATAGAACCCGAACCGTTCATCCTGCCTGATCTGTACCGAGCATACGTGTGCAAATTCTAAACACAGATAAGAAAGAATCATAAGCTCCGGAAAAAAAACGATTGCTGCGTCCAAAATTGATTATGGAAGTTAGCTGTCAAGTGAGCCATCTTCCTTCTTTCTCATCTCTGTTGTGATGCGAGAAACTTCGCTGGAAAATCCCACCGGTAAAACGACGACATGTTTTTAAACGCGCTGGTCTCGGAACAGCACCCGGTATCAGCCGATGTGCAAGTTCGGGTCTCGGGATTGGTGTCGGGAAGGCAAAAATGGTATCAGAACGTCTCTGATTTTAACTTTAATTACAGATTTTGGTTGAGAGACGGCAAACTGCATCTGTATCCAGGTGACCCCCAAAACAACGCAACTCCAGCGAGGTCGAAGCTCGTTCCAAAACGAGAGCGAATCTAGGGTTGACCCCGAGGAGCACCGTCACCCTCGCTTTTGCCGGGGCCAACTTTAAATGTTTGGTTTCAAAATCCTTCTCATTGTGTCTCTAACCCACGTAACGTTCGATTACAAAAACGGTTTTATTTGGGGTTTGAGGATTTGTGAGGATTTGTAACAGTTTTGGAAATGATGTCATCCATGCTGTTCTGACAAACCGGGAGGACTTGTTGCCATCGTAGTTACTAATTTGTGTGTACCAGCGTCCACGCATTCATATTTTGAAGAGAATGTATAGTAAATATATTTAAGAACAATAACAAAGTCAAATCAGGGTACGAGTTTAAAAAGCTCGACTTTAAGTGAAGAAGAAGGATGATCAAGGGCGATTGGCTACTGCCCTTAAACAGGAAGTCTATACAATACTCTACGTTGTTGATAGATCATGTGACGTGTCTCTGGCGAGGCTCACCTTAAAGACGGAGTATGGATCTCCCATTGTCATCGTGTCAGAGTAGACGTCGGCCATGGCAACGCCGTAATCTTTCATCTCCTTCACCACCTGCAAAAGCAACACCAAACATCCTCAGAGCCGCTACTGTTGCCGCTCACAAAGAGCAACACAACGAACCGGGGACGGTGAAAGAGCACTTATTGTTTAAAACCTGTTGGACGGAGCTCGGATGAAAATAGTTCACGGTGCCTCAGTGGGCGAGACAGATTGGGTTTCATAGAAATACCTGCTTCGGATGTTGGGAAAAATATGGGTGGATATGGAAAACTGTTATGAGGTTAGGAGACAATCAACTGTCTTTACAAAGCAGGAAACATGTGACCCGAAGCATCGAGACGTATCTCTTTGTCTCAGGGTCAGACTGAAGTCACAGAGAGCTTTACTGAAGTTATTTCTCAAAGTTTGGGGGGATGTGAACAAGCGATGACTCGCCTCGGTGATGTCATTGTACGATCCCTTCCACTTTGTTGCCTTGTCGACCACCAGGATGGCGACCAGAGAGGAGGGGTCCGCCACCGTGACCTTCAGCGTGACCTTCTCAGCTGGCCTCCTCATAACGTCGCTCCAGCTCAGAGATACCTGCCAACCACATACCATAAACACGACCATAAACTCATGTTTACAATGTTTACTGAGGCAATAAATCAAGAGAGAAGTAGAGTAATTTTCTATAGACTTCTATACAACCAGAGGAGTCGCCCCCTGGTGGTCAGGAGAGAGAATGCAGCTTTAACACATGAAGCTTTGACTTCTATACAACCAGAGGAGTCGCCCCTGGTGGTCAGAGAGAGAATGCAGCTTTAACACATGAAGCTTTGACTTCTATACAACCAGAGGAGTCGCCCCCTGGTGGTCAGGAGAGAGAATGCAGCTGTAACACATGAAGCTTTGACTTCTATACAACCAGAGGAGCGCCCCCTGGTGGTCAGGAGAGAGAATGCAGCTTTAACACATGAAGCTTTGACTTCTATACAACCAGAGGAGTCGCCCCCTGTGGTCAGGAGAGAGAATGCAGCTCTAACACATGAAGCTTTGACTTCTATACAACCAGAGGAGTCGCCCCCTGGTGGTCAGGAGAGAGAATGCAGCTTTAACACATGAAGCTTTGACTTCTATACAACCAGAGGAGTCGCCCCTGGTGGTCAGGAGAGAGAATGCAGCTTTAACACATGAAGCTTTGACTTCTATACAACCAGAGGAGTCGCCCCCTGGTGGTCAGGAGAGAATGCAGCTTTAACACATGAAGCTTTGACTTCTATACAACCAGAGGAGTCGCCCCCTGGTGGTCAGGAGAGAGAATGCAGCTTTAACACATGAAGCTTTGACTTCACTCTTCAGAACCGAAGGTTTTCCGCCTGTTTTTTTACCTAAAATATGGTCAAACTTTCGGGCAAATAAGGTTAGCTGCTGTAAAAACAACATAACCCCACAAAATCATTCATTTAATTGACAAAGATGTAACGGAGAGCTTCGAAAGATGTGATCCAATGTGTTTATGTTTTAATTCGAACTGGACTGAGGACCTCTTCCATAAAAAAACACCTCAAAGGGAGTTTTCTAGTCCAAACCAGACAAATTCTGATGGCATGACGTATTTTGCAATCAATTTAGTTCCTACAGTCTATCTCATAAATATGAAAATGTCTCTGATTCTCTGAGGGCCTCGCTCTGTCGAGATAGCAGCAACTGAAGAATGTCAAATTTGACCTCTAACTTCCAATTTTTCCAAACATTTCACAAGCCAACTGTGGGTGTTACTTTAAAGGTAATTAGCATTATCTCCACTTTTCTCCACTCTGGTTTCACCATCTTTATAGGCAAGGCAAGGCATGTTTATTTGTATCACACATTTCAACAACAAGGCAATTCAGAGTGCTTCACATAAAACCATTAAAAGCATCAAAACATAATGCAAAAGATAAGAAGATTTTAAAACAATTAGGAACATTAATTTAAACTTTAAAAACAGTCAGTAAAACACATCACACTCAGAAATACTCAGAATCACACTTTTTTAATCGAGCAAAACCATTGAAAAAAAGGCAATAAATCACCTTGTTTTGTAAGGTTTGCGCGATGGGTAGCTGCATCATGTCGTTGACGATCTCGCCGCCGGGACGAACGCAGTAGACGACGACCCAGGCCAGAGGAGCCCAGGTGGCTTCTGGGACCAGAGAGAGAACTCCTCCCATGTTGCTTCCAGCAGAAACCACCTGAGCTCTGGACTTCACCTTCACACGCAGAAGAGAAGACGTGAGCCCTTCATTCTTTAAGTAATGGATTTTTATTGGCCACTAGGGGGCAGACAGACTCCAAAACAATTTGATAGATATATTGGTGACTTTCTAAAGTTGGATAATAAACTGTAATGATATATTACTTGAGTTGCACACCACTACATGTCGAGTAAAACAGAGAGCATTGCATACAGATACTGAAAAATAAAGATGAGAATAAATAAAGATCAAACTATGGCAACAGAGAATGATCTACACCGGGAATTATTTCTTCTTTTTTAAATCGTACACATCTAATCTTGATAAAGTGAAAAATTCAAGTTTATTCTACAGTTGAGTCTCAGACGGTTGAATTAAATAATTTTATATATAAAATAAATGAAGCTTTGAGTGTTATAATGTTGAACTCACCACATAGTGAATCTCAGTCATTGGGAAATTCCCCTCAACGTGCAGCAGGAAGGGGGAACCAACCTGAAGGAAGACCACGTTGTGATATAACATGTTTAATGTATATCATTGAAGTAAATGTGCATCCGGTTGTTACTACTTTTCCCCAGCAGTATTCCCACAGTCCTACCAGATAAAACCACGTGATACAGAAGTTACTACGCTCTTCGTACCTCTGGAGGACTGGAAGGCTTCTGGATCTGCAGGTAGGAGCGACTGGGGGATGTGTAGCTTCTGTAGAGCTGTAGCGTGGCGTGGCTGTCCTCAAAATAAGCCTGAAAACAAACACATCAACAACAAACATTTGAAAAAGTCTTCTCTCCTGGTGTTAAACCATTTAACTATAAATACATTCGGCATCTACGTCATCCACAGAGGACCTTTAAAGCAGCTGTACATTAAGTTGACCTTGAACTGGGTTACAATAAGCAAAAGACTGATAACGGATGAGTTTTATAAAACTGATCCCAATCAATCAGAAAACGCTTTGATTGACATTAATTGGCTCTGGAAGTTTGGAAACGGTGGATTTTTGTTTCCCATCTACACAGACGATACACCGCTTTATATTTCAATTAAACCTGTCAAAAAAATGAACACTATGTTCAAATTCCACACTAAACATTAATAGTAACAATAATCCTTAAATTGTAGACATTGACATACTTTAAATACAGAAAATGTGCCGTGAAACCTCAATGAAACCGCATCAATGGACCGCTGTTGAATAATATAGGAAGTTTAAAGAAAATAACTATGCAATTTGATCTGAATAAAATGCTATTTATCTATTTACAATTGGAAACTTTATTTTTCATGTTGAACTGTGTGTTTACCTGCAGACAACATTGTATTTTCAGCTGTGCATCAATTGCTCCGTTGCATTAAAATCCATAATTCTTTCACTTTTCTTCTCGCTGTGAGTTCTTTCTCTGTTTCCTGTTTTAGCATCGTACCGTGACATTCAAAATAAACTTATTTCATCCTTCATTCTGGCATTTCTATGTATTTTCTATATATTTTTTAGTCAGACCGAGCACACGGTCAGGATGAAGGCCGAGTTTTAAGTCGCGGAAAACGATCATCTTACGTCAATCGTGAGTGTTTCCGTTTCGTCCTGGAGCCGGATGTTGAGGGCGATGCGTCCGTCTGCAGGGACGGGGAACTCCATTTCTTCAGGTGGCGCCTCCTCAGTCAGAGGAGGCGCGACTCCCCAAAGGAACGACTCGTTAGATGGACGAGGCCCTGTTTCTTTTTCTTTCACGTCCGTTTCCCGACTCCACGGACTTCGGCTTTGCTTTTGCTGCGTCACCGACACGCGAACCGAGCTCCGCTGATCCTCCGGTGACAGCGGCCGATCGTTGTACGTTGATATTTTCAGCTACAAAATCAAGACAACTGTTGAAAATACGCTTTTTGTGTGTAAAATCTATTGTGTGTCGCACAGAATGTGAACGTGGATGGAAAAAGAAACGGTCCTTCATTTTATACTTTGTAATGAGAACTAGTTGTGTTACTTATCGTAGTATTTGTTATCATAAAATACCAGTTTTAATAACTGTTATAAATGTTGGATTAGCAAATAGCTAATTTGCACCCATAGTCTTAACAACTTGACTACTTTTTACCCGATAAAGGAAATTATATTTAATGAGAACTGGAAACGACAGTTGAAAACTTTATAAACAAATTAGATTAAAACTACAGAAAATATTTGCTTTCCTTACCATGGCAGCGAAGTTCAGAGTCGGCCTTAATATTTTGGGATAGCCATCAAAGGAAATTGTATATCTGTACTTTGCCACAGACACCTTCGCTGTACTGTTGTATGTGAGACCTGAAACATGGAAAGCATCAGGAATAGAGACTCTCCTCTCCTAAACAACAATCCCACCTACCTACCTACCTACCTACCTACCTACCGCCCTCATCTATCTATCTATCTATCTATCTATCTATCTATCTATCTATCTATCTATCTATCTATCTATCTATCTATCTATCTATCTATCTATCTATCTATCTATCTATCTATCTATCTATCTATCATCTATCTCTCTCCTCATCTATCTATCTATCTATCTATCTATCTATCTATCTATCTATCTATCTATCTATCTATCTATCTATCTATCTATCTATCTATCTATCTATCTATCTCCCTCATCTATCTCCCTATCCATCTATCTATCTACTTCCCTCATCTACCTACCTACCTACCTACCTACCTACCTACCTACCTACCTATCCATCTATCTGAGCTGGAGGTGCAGACTGACTACCTGTGAGGTCATCGGTCACATGCACTACGGCCGTGAGAGACTCGTCGTCCACGTATCCGCCGTGGTAGACCATGCCCGGAGCTCTCCTGCCCATCGGCCGGTAGTCGTAGTTGGGAACGTCAAACATGATGTCTGCGGTGCCGTCGATCTAAAGCGAAGCAACAGGGATGCCATCGAGGATGTTTAGTTGATATGTTGATTAGACTTGTTGGTTGATTGATTGGTTAGTTTAAAAAGTAAAAAATAATGATAAATATCCATCTTTGTTGAGCAGATTCATCAATGTGATGTCTTAATAATTCTTATTTTATTTGACCAACAGAACGAAGTATTTTATTTATCCTGATGTAAAATGCAAAAATAATTCGTAAATCCTCAAATACTTAATACTTTTTACTTAATAAATTACTTTGAAAGCACTGGATGCAATTTGGACAAAACCTGTGATTAACATTTATACAGAAAAGGGCAGATAACATGATAATATAACTTTATGATGAGATGCTTTATTCTGTGACTCTTAACCTCAAGATCATTTTTACACCATTTTTATTTCTGTTTAATCAGATTATGATGAATATTCTCCTCAGTCCTTTAAATAAAAGCACCCACCTCTCTATGTTCATCGTACGCCTCTTCAATACCATGAAAGTTATGGAGGAACGTTATATTCATGTATCCATGAACAGGCATGCCGTACATGTACCTGAGGAGGAAAAACACAAACATGTAAATATATATAATAATAATATATGTATATATATGTATATATATATATATATTATATAATAATAATATATATATATTATTATTATATATATTATATATATATATATATATATATATATAATATATATATATAAGTATTTAAAACTGTGTTGACGCAGAAACAAAAGCTCTCACTTTGCCGTGACGGAGCCCCACAGAGTGTCTTCATGATGAATGACATGCGGAGCTTCTATCACAACTTCAAACTTTGGCAGCGCTGCAACCAGACACACACACACACACACACACACACACACACACACACACACACACACACACACATCAATCATCCAGCTTTCACTGTACAGAACAAAGAGGGAAGAGGAAACGTACGTACTGTAATGAGCCACGATGAAACCCTTCTCACTCGAAACACTCTATAAAAACACACAGACAGATTTCATTTAAATAACATGATCTTTGCTCTGGTGCCACAAACCTTTTCACACACTGTTGTGAAGGAAAATAATTTTGTTTTTATAGTGTGTGGTGAGCGTTAAAGTATCTGTATCACTCAGGTATTACTTGTGTATCTGTAGACTTTTAGGCTTGTTGAAGGGTCATTTCTGTATTTTTCAACCTAACCGTCAATTTACGTCCACTGAAATACTTGTTGTTGCCACTGACAGCCTCAAATTATATATATATATATATAAATAAAATATAAAAAATAATATGTGAAATATATATATAAAAAAATAAAAAATAAATAAAACATAATACTATATATATAGTATTATGTTTTATTTATCTTTATTTATATATATATCACATATTTATTTATTTTATATTTTGTTACATATTTAATTTTTCTAATTCTTAATATATAATTTGATAATACATCTAATATATATATTATTATATTTTATTACATATTTAATTTTTTTTAATTTTGTATTATTATTATTATAATTATTTTGTCAAGGATATATGTGTTAATGCTGGGACAACATTTCATTTGTTGTTAATTTGACCATTTATTGTTTTTCTGATATGATCCGTTTTGTTGTTTAAAAATAAAAAATAAAAGTGGGAGAAATAATAACAATGTGAAAGAATCTGGCAATAGGGCCAAAAAATAAATTTAAATATCTGACACCATTTCATAAATATTTTCCTGGAGACATATTGCTTCATGTTATTTGATATTTCCTTAATCATTACATTTTAAATAATATTGTTTAATATAATTAATTATAGCTGTTGAATTGGTCCTGACATCTTTAGGTGTGATAGTATTTTTCATTATTTATGATCAATTAATGCTGTCGCATGGTGTTCATGATGTAAAAATAAATGCATTTTGACAAAAATAGAATAAAATAGAATAGAATAGAATAAAATAAAATAAAATAAAATAAAATTAAATAGAATTAAATTTAATTAAATTCCTTCATAAAATTGTGATTTTAAACATCTAATGGGTTTTATTTGTGCAGTTACAGACCAGGAAGTGTGATGTTTTCTATCCAACAGGGTCGCTCAGTGTTGCATTGGGTGAGATGGAGCAGACTTACGCCCACCGTAGTGACGATGGTCCATTCACCCAGAGGAGGGTTGTCAGACAGCTGATACTCTTTGGACACAACCCCGAGGACGCTGTCCAGAGACAGCCACTGTCTGAGCAGGTTTCCCCTCGGATCCTGGATCAGGTGCAACATGCAGACGGGGAAATGTAATCATGCTTCATAATGCAGCACAGAGCTACGTCAGCGTCTTGTGCAGGAAGAAGTTCTACCAGTTCTAATGTTGCTGCTGATCACCAGTAGAGGTCCATCAAACCAACAGGCCACTTGTGATTGACCTTTAAAGGAGCAGTTCACCCGAAAATATGAAGTTTGCAGGTAAATAATGTGACGTAATCATTGTAGCTAACACACTGCTGTTGTGTTGAAGGCCGACGTCTCCATTTCCATACACAAACATTTTTTACGATAAATAACAGCTGAACAAATGACCATATATAAAAGAATATAAAATACATGAACAGCAGGGATTTGGATTCATACATTTCTTTTAGCGGTTTCTGGTTGCGTGTGTGTTTTGTGTTGATAAATGTCCGTTGTGTAAAGTGCGTGCTGCTGTAAAATGAGAATATTGTGGGTTTTTATGACGAGATAACGACAACAGTTTCATTTCTTGTTGGGGTGAACTGACCCTGACGGTGACGTCCACCGGGCCGACGGAGGGCTTCCCGTCGGGGAGGATGGAGACCACTCTGATCCGCACCGCCTGCCCGGGTCGGTACTTCACTTTGTCCGTCTGGATGAAGCTGGAGTGGCCTTTAGGGTCGAAGTGCAGCTGCGTTGAGTTGGAGAAAACCTCGACGCTGCCCACGTGACCCTTGACCTCCAGGTTGTAAGGGTAGACGTGGCTGGACTCGCTCTCCTGGATCTGCAGGGGGTTTACGGCATTCACAGGTCGAGGTTTAACTCGACCAGAGTTTTTACCTCAGAGAAATGTTTGTGTTTCTCCTCTTACTGTATTCAACCCTCTGGGGTCTGAGGGCATTTTCCCGATTTTTACATATTTTCTTAAATTCACCTTTAAAGGTACTTCCATTTGAGACATACCCATGTGTTGTATATGATAATTTGCAGAACAATCTCATCTATCTGACGAGGCACCAGTTGTCCTAAGGAACTGTGTAAAGAGATAATTTTGCCCTAAAGTTGAAAAATTGAAGTCCGATTTTTGAAATTCTTCAAATCTCTTGTGAAAACATAACTTTACTCATGTGAACTGTTTTGGTGCTTGAAATTGGTTTACCAAAGTCTTAGGTTCACAACAGTGGTGGAATATATGGATAAATTGGTTAGTTTCATACAAAATGTTGACGGACACATGAATCCACAAATGAAGCTGAGAGGCGGAGCTCGACACACACATATCACACGACACGTCGGTGCTCCTAGTTCGATGTGTGAGTCACGTACGATCTCGTGAGAACTAGGACACGGAAGTGGAGAATCTACGATTCCGACAACATCTCAACCATATCTCTGTGCTGTATTATCGCGGAGCAATTCATTTAAACATCGAGTAAACACCACGTAGACGTGCTGGTGCGTCTGTAGACCCCAGAGAGTTAATAATGGAAATCCAAGAGGCTTTAACTTTGTCTCACTTTGTTTTTATTTTATTGTATTTGCATGTGTCTCTGTTTAAAAGTATCAGTTCACACCTGGAGGGGACGGCCCTCCGCTCGGCGTTGAAAGCTGGATATCGGTTCTAGTTTGTGGTTTCATTAAGAAAAACTCTTCTCAGTTTAACCAACAAAGTCCAGAAGCAAAGCATTCAAAGCATCTTGTGAGCCGCTCATGAAGGGGAATAAACAGCTGCTCGACTGTACCATGCTCTTAAGTTTAGCTTGTTAGCATGTTAGCATGCTGACATGTTCACCAGCTTATTTTAGCTTGTTATCTTGCTAACATTTGCCAATTAGCTGAGGCTGCTGGGAATATATTCAGTTTTGCAGATATTAAACCAAACTATTGGACAAAGTAAAACTTTGACCTGATGGTGGCGCTAGAACGTCGGAGGATTTAGGGTTCATCCTCTTGGGATCATCAACTTCTTTGCAAAAATAACAAGGCAACCCAGCAGGTGTTGAGGTGAATACCACTCTGCCCCGTTATAGACTGAGCGAGGCTAAAGAACTGGGAATGAAGACGTACTCACAGGCGGTAAAGTCAGCAGCTCGGTCGAACCTTTAAAAAATGAAGAAGTACCGTAAAGTTGTTTAGTTGCTCTGCAAAGGGATTCAAACCAGACGCCTGCTGTCGACGTTACCTCCGTCCACGGTGGCTGAGCTGGAGGCCACGCTCCGGTCGCCGTGGACGATGTGAGCAGACACCGCGACCGGAGAGCTGGAGAGGATGGAGACGGACACCGATGTTGGGACGCCGGGACGGAGGGCTCCGGGGACCAGCAGCAGGTAGGAGGGCTGAGGGCCGGGGGGCCTCAGGATAAAGAGTTAGTACTCAGAATAAAGACTTAGTACTCAGAATAAAGACTTAGTACTCAGAATAAAGACTTAGTACTCAGAATAAAGACTTAGTTCTCAGAATAAAGACTTAGTACTCAGAATAAAGACTTAGTACTCAGAATAAAGACTTAGTTCTCAGAATAAAGACTTAGTATTTCAGAATAAAGAGTTAGTACTCAGAATAAAGACTTAGTACTCAGAATAAAGACTTAGTACTCAGAATAAAGACTTAGTTCTCAGAATAAAGACTTAGTATTTCAGAATAAAGAGTTAGTACTCAGAATAAAGACTTAGTACTCAGAATAAAGACTTAGTACCTCAGAATAAAGACTTAGTATTTCAGAATAAAGAGTTAGTACTCAGAATAAAGACTTAGTACTCAGAATGATGACTTTCTAAATAAAGCATTTTCCTGTGTGAGTTTACCTGTGTGTGTGTGTGTGTGTGTGTGTGTGTGTGTGTGTGTGTGTGTGTGTGTGTTTACCTGTGTGTGGTGCTCTGGGCGGCGGTGAGGACGAGGAGGCTGAAGAAACTCAACGCCTGGAGACGCTCCATTTGCAACGACTGAAGCTCACTCCACCCGGGCTTCACCCAGAGGACCTTCATACCTGCAGACAGGGAACTACTCCTCCTCCTCATCCTCTTCCTCCTCCTCCTCCTCCTCTTTCTCCTCCTCCTCCTCGTCCTCCTCCTTCGTCCTTCCTCCTCCTCTTCCTCCTCCTCCTCCTTCCTCTTTCTCCTCCTCCTCCTCCTCCTCCTCCTCCTCCTCCTCCTCCTCCCTCCTCCTCCTCCTCCAATGTGTGTGCGTCTTTATTTCACGG
Source organism: Ophiodon elongatus (assembly GCA_016806645.1). Classification (NCBI taxonomy): domain Eukaryota; kingdom Metazoa; phylum Chordata; class Actinopteri; order Perciformes; family Hexagrammidae; genus Ophiodon; species Ophiodon elongatus. Next base: position 31,317 of record JACSYO010001487.1, read on the forward strand.
CAATCCATCCAACAGGTGTTGAAATGTTTACACTTAAAAAAACACAAAAAAAGGAGGAGGAGGAGAAGGAGGAAGAGGAGGAGGAGGAGGAGGATGAGGAGGAAGAAGAGGAGGAGGAGGAGGAGGAAGAGGAAGAAGAGGAGGAGGAGGAGGAGGAGGAAGAGGAGATAAACTCACAGGGAGACACACATGCTCTAAAACTGTTTAAAAATAAAAAACGTAACATTCACTGTTGTGTCAGTATTATTATCTGTATCAGTTGTTACTGTGCCTAATAAACTGGCCACTGAGCGGATCAGCGCCTCATATTATTTTACACTGTAGTACCTCCGCGCCGCCAGGGGGCGCTACTCCTTTTTAAATGAGCTTTTAAAGGAAGCCGATGTCTCTCTTCCTCCGCGAGGTGGAAGGACGCGCAGCAGCAAGCCGACATGACAACACTGAGGCCGTTCACCTGCGATGACTTATTTAAATTCAACAACATGTGAGTGCGGTTCGGTCGGTTCTTACCGCGCAGCTCGTGTTGACTGTAGAGCCGTCTCCTGTGTGTGTGTGTGTGTCTGCACATCATGTGTGTGTCTGCACGGCATGTGTGTGTGTGTGTGTGTCTGCACATCATGTGTGTGTCTGCACGGCATGTGTGTGTGTGTGTGTGTGTGTCTGCACATCATGTGTGTGTCTGCACAGCCTGTGTGTGTGTGTGTGTGTGTCTGCACATCTCGTGTGTGTGTCTGCACTGTGTGTGTGTGTGTGTGTGTGTGTGTGTGTGTGTGTGTGTGTGTGTGTGTGTGTGTGTGTGTGTGTGTGTGTGTGTGTGTGTGTGTGTCTGCACAGCCTGTGTGCGCCAAACTCCCTTTTTAAAAAGAGATTTTATTTGTCTCATAGTTTCCTGCAAAAGGAAACGTGTCCTCTGGACCAATCGGCTCACATTTAATCAGTCAATGACTCTCCTTTCAGTCAGTAACTCTCCTTTCAGTCAATAACTCTCCTTTCAGTCAGTAACTCTCCTTTCAGTCAGTAACTCTCCTCTCAGTCAATAACTCTCCTTTCAGTCAGTAACTCTCCTTTCAGTCAGTAACTCTCCTCTCAGTCAATAGCTCTCCTTTCAGTCAGTAACTCTCCTCTGTCAATAACTCTCCTCTGTCAGTAACTCTCCTTTCAGTCAGTAACTCTCCTTTCAGTCAGTAACTCTCCTTTCAGTCAATAACTCTCCTTTGTCAGTAACTCTCCTTTCAGTCAGTAACTCTCCTTTCAGTCAATAACTCTCCTTTCAGTCAGTAACTCTCCTTTCAGTCAGTAACTCTCCTCTCAGTCAATAACTCTCCTCTCAGTCAGTAACTCTCCTTTCAGTCAGTAACTCTCCTTTCAGTCAATAACTCTCCTTTCAGTCAGTAACTCTCCTTTCAGTCAATAACTCTCCTTTCAGTCAGTAACTCTCCTTTCAGTCAGTAACTCTCCTCTCAGTCAATAGCTCTCCTTTCAGTCAGTAACTCTCCTCTCAGTCAATAACTCTCCTCTGTCAGTAACTCTCCTTTCAGTCAGTAACTCTCCTCTCAGTCAATAACTCTCCTTTCAGTCAGTAACTCTCCTTTCAGTCAGTAACTCTCCTTTCAGTCAGTAACTCTCCTCTCAGTCAGTAACTCTCCTCTCAGTCAGTAACTCTCCTTTCAGTCAGTAACTCTCCTCTCAGTCAGTAACTCTCCTTTCAGTCAGTAACTCTCCTCTCAGTCAGTAACTCTCCTTTCAGTCAGTAACTCTCCTTTCAGTCAATAACACGGCTATTGTTATTGCCTTTTCAACGTCAGATTAATAACGTTAACTTTCAGGGTTTAATTAACTGTTTGTTTTGTCCAACAGCAACCTGGACCCTCTGACGGAAACCGTATCCTTTCTGTTAGAGATGAACACGTGAGCTCGTCATTGTCACGTCTTTAATATAAATGACACTTATTAATATGCATCAGTCGCCTGTGGTTTCCTTTGACCTTTGACCTCCAGTATGGGATCCCGTTTTACCTGCAGTACCTGGCTCACTGGCCGGAGTACTTCATCGTTGCTGAGGCTCCTGGTGGTGAACTGATGGGCTACAGTACGTTTATTAAAAAATATCTATATTTTATTGTCTTTTACAAGTTTGTTTACTTTTTAGTGAATTAGTTTTCATTACAGTGCTGCGTCAAAGTATTTTATTTTGGTGCGCATTAATCTGAAAAGTGCGCAGGTGCATTTACCTGTTGGTCTTTGTCTGTACACGTGTTATTAGCTTTAATTTCATCAAAATAACAGATCATAAAAGCCTTATCTATTCAAGCTCTTATAAGAACAATATCGATAAATAAAAATAATTAATTTTAATAAACTAATGATTATATATAATAAACTATTACATGTATTTATATATACATATATATTATTTAGTTATATATTTATTTATTTATATATATATATATATATATATATATATATATATATATATATATTTATTTATTTATTTATTTAGCACGTCACCATGACGATAACAATCAATCTCGGTTCAAGTCTCCAGGAATACATGGAAGTCAAAGCAATGTCCCCACAGACCTCTGACTCAAGTAAATGTCTTCACTGCCACCTGGTGGTCAGCTGGTGTAACGACATCTGAATCAGAAAGCACCATCAAAATAATTAGAATCTCATATTTTAGACGTGTATATGACCTTTCACGTCTAAATAATTCAGTTTAATTTGATTTAATTTGTCTTACTGTAATCAGTGACGCCTGTGGAATGGGGCGTGGTGGTGTTGTTGTTGTTGTTGTTGTTGTTGTTGGTTCTCAAGTGGAGCTCGTGGGACTTGTTTCTTGTCTTGCAGTCATGGGGAAGGCGGAGGGATCCGTGGCGCGGGAGGAGTGGCACGGCCACGTCACCGCGCTCTCCGTGGCCCCCGAGTTCAGGAGGCTCGGCCTCGCGGCCAAACTCATGGAGATGCTGGAGGAGATCTCAGAGAGGTGGGGGCACCACCTCGGACCCAGGAGGACTGACTGTTACTGACTGACTGACTGTTACTGACTGACTGTTACTGTTTGTTACTGACTGACTGTTACTGTTTGTTACTGACTGACTGTTACTGACTGACTGACTGACTGACTGTTACTGTTTGTTACTGACTGACTGTTACTGACTGACTGACTGTTACTGATTGTTACTGACTGACTGACTGTTACTGACTGTTAGAACCTGAAGGCAAATACTGTGCCAGGAATCTGTTTAGAGGGACTTTTACCTGAACCAGTCTCAATGTAGTCCTGGTCCTCTATAGACCTCGGTCTAGTCCTGGTCCTCTATAGACCTCAGTGTAGTCCTGGTCCTCTATAGACCTCAGTGTAGTCCTGGTCCTCTATAGACCTCAGTGTAGTCCTGGTCCTCTACAGACCTCCATCAGTAACCAGACCACCAGGGAGAAGATGGTCTGGTTCTAGAGAGTTCTTCTTAAAGCTCCTCATGGGATCAACACCCAGGATACATGTGTATTTTAATACATATTCCCCATGACCTATAAAATGCGTAGTTTTGATGCCTCCTCCTCTCCTCTCCTTGCCTCCTTGCCTCCTCTCCTCAGGAAGGGCGGGTTCTTCGTGGACCTCTTCGTGCGTGTGTCCAATCAGGTGGCGGTGAACATGTACAAGCGTCTGGGCTACAGCGTGTACCGCACCGTCATCGAGTATTACTCCGCCAGCAACGGGGAGCCGGACGACGCCACGGAACGACACACACCCCCTCCCGGTCGGGCACCCCCCCCCCCCCCGGGTCACCGGCCCCCCCTCCTCCGGGTGACCCCAGTCCGACGTGTCGCTTTAAGAACATTTTTATTTTGAATGGGATCCTGTGGAGAAAATCTTCAAATCCTCTTAAACTTCAAAAGCTTAAATGTTCTGCATACTTTCAGCTACAGACTCCATTTAAACTTTTAAATGTTGACAAAATATTCAAATATTACTGTTTGATTCAGCTTGTTTCCCTTTTTTCTTTAAAATATTTTCAGCAGTTTTTTGTATTTTCAGAAATTTTCAAATATTTCAGCTTCAAATTTAAACTTTCAGCATTCCAAAGTATTTTCTAGTTTTAGATTAATTTCCTTCTTGATTTAGTCGTAAACGCTGATCTTTATTCTTTTGGTGACGTAGCTGAGCCGCTGTGGTGCGTTCAGGTGCTTTAAAAACAACCGAAAGCTGCGTTGCTCTTACGGCCACATTAACACTAAAGGTTTGCATGTGTAAAAATAATAATTATTAAAGGTTCGGTTGATGTGGACAGAAAGCCAAAACTAAGCGATAATTGTGTTAATGATAGTAAATGAAAACCGTGTGAATAAATATGTAATTCGGCATTTAAAGGGCCAGTTCACGCAACTTGATTTAAGTTTCTGCTGCTCAAAGCATCAAAAAAAGTTGAGTTTGGATAATAAATAAAACACATTTTCATATGAACTGCTAATGAAGAAACATCGTTCTGCAAAAGACGTTTTTATTTTCAAAGCTTTGAATTTAAAGTTTCAGAAGAAAAATCTCAAAACATGGACAAAATAAACTAAATCCCATTTTTTTTTTTTTTTGTTCAATGTATTTTGATGAACTGACCCTTGAATGACTTTCAATCAGCACCGATCATAAGTAGTGTAACTAAAAGGCCTCTTGTGCTTCCCGGCGGCCACCAGAAGGGGGCGCTGCTGCTTAGAAAGACACTGATTGATTGTTTCCGTCTCCTTGTTGCAGACATGAGGAAAGCTTTGTCCCGGGACACGGAGAAGAAGTCCATCGTCCCACTGCCGCATCCCGTCAGACCGGAGGACATCGAGTGACCTGCACCCTCAGAACGTTGTTATTAATAATAAATATTATATATAATAATAATAATAATAATAAATATTATTATATATAATAATAATAAATATTATTATATAATAATATTTATTATTATTTATAACAATAATAAATATTATTATTATATATGACAATAACAAATATTATTATAAAAAAAAAAAAAAAAAAATATAATATAATTAATATAATATAATAATAATATTATTATATAATAATATATTATTATTTATAACAATAATAAATATTATATTAATACAATAAAAATATTATTATTATTTATAATTATTATATATAATAATTATATTAATTATAATTAATAATATAATTATTATATATAATAATTATATTAATTATAATTAATAATACTATTATTATATATAATTATTATTTATAATTATTATATATAATAATTATAAATAATAATTAATAATATAATTATTATATATAATAATTATATTAATTATAATTAATAATACTATTATTATATATAATATGACAGGCTTTTCACTTTGTACATAGTCAAACTGACCGGTCAGAGCCACGCTGGACAAAAAGAGGATCAATCACTCGCTTTCATTTCCTGTAAATTCGGACGTTTTCTTAATAAAAAGAAGCACAAAGAGCGAGTTGGATGATGTTTGTATAATATGCAGAAACACGTCGTACAATAAAGATTCAGCCGCCGCTGGTTTGTTAGAAAAAAAGAAGAAAAAGGAACAGATTGGTAGAAAAATGGCTCCAGAGCGGAGAGCTACTCTTTCTCTTCCTCTCCGCTCTCCTTCCTCTTCTTCTTCTTCCCTCCACACACACACATCATCATCATCATCCTCACTACTGTCACTCTCGCTGCTGCTGCCTTCGTCGTCTCGGTCAGCGTCCGTCGTCTCTGCGTTCCTCTCCGGCTGCTTCTGAGGAGGAGCGGAGGGTTCGTCTGACGACGGCGTCTCTTCGGCCGCCGCCGGACTTTTCTCAGGACTTTTCTCGGCCTCGTCCTCGTTGTTGTCGTCGCCCTCTTTTCCCTCGTCTCTCTCCTCGTCCTCGTCCCTCTCCTCATCCTCGTCTCTCTCCTCGTCCTCGTCTCTCTCCTCGTCCTCGTCTCTCTCCTCATCCTCGCCCTCGTCCACCATCTGCTGCCTCTTCCACATCTTGGCCATGGCCAGCAGTTTGAGGTTGGGCTGGTTGGCGGCGTCCTCGGGGAAGATGTAGTCGTAGTACTCCTCCCAGCCGGCGTCCGACTGAAAGACAACACGAGGTCATGTGATCGCTTCTTTTTCCTTTGAGTAATAACCTAGAATATTAATTGATTGTCAAGCTCGTGCTCAGTTTGATAGTTTAACGCAATTAAGTACTTAGTTTATTTTAGTTTTCGTTGTTCCATCAGATCAAAGCAAGACGAAGACTTTATACAAACAGGTTTTGAGTTATGCATAAAAAAAAAAAAGATGAATATATTTGTTGATTTAACTCTGGTAAAATTAAACCCCTGGTATAGGAAAGCAAGTACACTTATTATCTTTGAGATGAATATTTAAATTCCCGTATTTTAATCATCTGGCAATAATAGTTTGTTTTTTAAAATAATTTTAGAAGACGAACTGGTAAGCGTAAAAATAAAATAAATCCACTAAATCATCATCAATAAATCAAAGGGTTTCAAAATCAAACAGAATTAAACTTTCTTTTAAAAAGAGGAGCAGCTCAAATGCATCAAAAGGTTTGTAGAGCGTCTCTTCACTGATGCAGAACATAATAACACATAAACCACTTCTTACCCCGTCCTCGGCCGTCAGCTTCCTCCTCTTCTTCACTTTGTCCGGCAGCAGCTTCCTCACCCGCTCCATCGAGCTCTCGGAGCCAAACTCCCTCTCGAAGTCCCTCCAGGACTCCAGCAGCATCAGACGCTCCTCCTTCTCCTCGCAGCTCCTCATGCCCTTGTTGGCCTCCTCGAAGATCTGACGGCACTTCTGCAGCCGGTCGGGGCTGTTGATGGACAGCTCATACTTGGCGTAGCTGATCCAGACCTGAAGAGGAGGAAGAGGAGGAGGAGGAGGATAAGAAGTCAGAGTTCATCGTCTCACAGTGAATGCTCGGCTGGTGGAATCAGGCGACGACCTCCAGTTCTGAGGAGTGAAGTCTATAAAGCTGCATTCTCTCTCCTGACCACCAGGGGGCGACTCCTCTGGTTGTATAGAAGTCAAAGCTTCATGTGTTAAAGCTGCATTCTCTCCTGACCACCAGGGGGCAACTCCTCTGGTTGTATAGAAGTCAAAGCTTCATGTGTTAAAGCTGCATTCTCTCTCCTGACCACCAGGGGGCGACTCCTCTGGTTGTATAGAAGTCTATAGAAAATGACTCTACTTCTCTTGATTTATTCCCTCAGTAAACATTGTAAACATGAGTTTATGTCTCAATCTCTAGTTTCAAGTCTTCTTCAATACAGCATGATGTTCATTTAGTAAATTATGGTCCATTTAGAGTCAAACAGACCATAAAGAGGGGATGCTTTAGGGGCGGGGCTACAGGGTGATTGACAGGTCGACACCAGAGCCGTATGAAGCCAGACTGCAGTTCTCACCTTGACATGTTGGGTGCGCTGCAGCAGCCGTTGGTAAAGCGTCCTGGTGTTTTCAAAGTCCTCCTGCTCGATCTCAAAGTCGATGTAGGATTTCCACAGCACCTGGAAACACGACGACAAAGATCAGCCCACAGTAATATTATTACTATTATTCTATTTTAATTAGATTCCAGTGATTGCGTAGGATCGTTCCCAACTCCAGAACCTCGTTGGGTCCAAAACTCAACATTTACTGAAAAAAATGTTTTTCGTGTAACAAAATATTCTGCTTCAATCCATGTTTGTTGGCTTTTAGCCTTTAAAAAAATAAAATGTTCACTGAGTATACGAGGCGGTCTAACACCATGAATAATATTTTCATGGTGTTCGAAAACTTAAACAGAAGCTTCAAACGTTAACATTCGGTGCGGCTCCATATTCAGCATATGGAGTTATTTGTAAGTCTCCTAACCCACTGAATGCATTTCACATATTAAAATAAGTATTTTGAATAAAAACGTGATTTTGTACTCGTATAAATGTCTTTAAGATGAATCCGTTTGATTTGAATGTTTACGTCTGCGTGGAGACGATGCAAAAATGTTAAATAATAAATACATTTAAATGATTTAATTGTTGCATATTAATAAATAAATAATAAATAATATATCATAAATATAATAAATGTTTTCTAACTTCCTTCAACGAAAGGAAAAAGGGATGCAATAATGACAAAAAATAATAATAAAATAAATAAATAATAAATATTTTAAATGATTTAATTGTTGCATATTAATAAATAAATAATAAATATAATAAAAGGAAAAAGGGACGCAATAATGACAAAAAAAACCCCTCAAATAAATAAATTATAAGTTGAATACCAGAAAAAAGGGGATATTTTAGATTTCTTTCGTCTGAATCCCGTAAAATAAACCGGCGTGAGCTGATACCTCGGGCATGTCCAGCCGCGGCTGCCCGATGGCGAGCTCGAAGATGGCGCGGGCCCTCTCCACGTCCCCCAGGATGGTCTCCAGCTCGGAGAACTTGATCCAGGTGGTGCAGTTCTCCGGGCTGAACTCCAGGTACTTCTCGTACAGCTTCCTGCACCGGTCGAACTCCCGCAGCTGCAGCTCCAGCTCGATGTAGCCCTTCAGCAGCTTGTTCTTCGGGCTCCTGCCGATCGCCGTTCCCTGAGGAGGAAGAACCGCCACCATTACCAACGCACCGCCACCGCCACCGCCACCGTAACCAACGCACCGTCACCGTAACCAACGGACGCTTTATTTACGCCTTCTGTGCCGTTTTTAAGCCATTTCCTCACCTGAAATAAGCCTCTTTATAAGGTTCAAGGTTTTTTTATTTGTCATTTGTGCATAGACCAACAGTCCAGACACGTTGGAATTCTCGTGCAGGGCTCAGAGTCAACGGTTTAGGAAATAAAAACACACTATATATAAAAAAATAAAAAAATTTGTGAATGCGAGCCAAAACTTAAGTGACGCGTTTATATTTTTGTTTCGTGGTCGTAGTAGGAAGTGGAGGAGGAGTAATAGTTTGTTTCATGTATATAAACAAGCCCTCATGTCTCTATAAGCCTCCGTATAAACATTGGTAGAAGAGAAACATGTGTAAACAAAGATTGTACATTTAACATTACAATGCAAACAGAAAAGCTATAACAATAATAATTAAAGCTGCAGGCAGCAATGAACGGGTCCGAGTACCTTTGCATGGAAATGGTGGAAAATGTAAGTAGGCGGAGCTTAGGGGTCTGAGAGGCTTTTATGGAGAACAGGTGGAGATGGACATGTGTGTCAAATTTCAAGTCAATCGGACAAACTGGCTGAGGGGCGTCGCCTGTACAACTTCTAGGGGGCGCTAGAGAGACGTTTATTAATACACAAATATGACGCCTATATCAGATGTCTATTTTCACCAAGCCTGACGAGCGTGCCAAATATGGTGAGTTTTGGAGTACCCCAAATATGCGGCCAAACATCGAAAATAAAAATCATAAATAAAAAACCAGACTAATAATAATAATAATAATAATAATAATAATAATAGAGCCCCAGAAAAGGCCTTAAGGCAGCTTAAGTCTTCAGACAGTCTTTAGAGAATCAGGTCCCGAGTTTGTGTGAACGGGGTTAAGAACTGTTTGTGTTTGTTTGTTTGTTATTTATCGTATCCAACGGTAACCGTGACAGTAAAACCTCCAATGAAAGCTTCACGTCGACTACGCGTTGATCTAAATACAAACAGGGACTCTCACCATCACCCTCCTGGCTCCCTGCAGGTTCTTCTGCCGGATCTCAAACTGAGCGTAGAGCAGCCAGATCTTAGCGAAGGTGAACTGAAAGGAAAAACAAGTCGGTCACGATCTGGTAAACAACAACAACAACAACAACAACAACACCACCACCGCTCTGCTTTCAGACTTTACCGTGAGACCAACGACAGAGGATCAAGAGAGGTCACCTTTTTATGTGGGATGAGGTCCAGAGAGGCCTGGTACACCTGCCGCGTCTTCTCTGGGTCCTGACAACAACAACAACAACAACAACAACACAAATGTTTTTAAAATAATAAACACAGCTTTTCTTTTTTTTGCATTGAGATAACATCTTGATTCTCCTTCCATCACTACAATCATTACTAAAAGGACTTTATTTACTAAGTTTATTTACACTTCATGGATGTTATAGTAAAACATCTCAACCTGTAAACTTAAACTTATATTTTCAATCTTTATATTACAGCAAAGTATTTTTGTTTACATATCTTTTTATCAAGTATCACTATGTACATTTAAAAAGAGAATCTTTGGCTTCTCACCTCTCCCGCACGATGTTTAAGAAAAGGTTTTTTTCCGTCTTTTTATTTACGTGTATATGTGAAGTTAATTAAATGAATAAATCTTGAATTCCTTTTTCTCTTGACTTTCCGAACTCATCCCCAGGATTCTGTTCTGAGGACGAGGAGCAGCGGGGGACCCACCTTGACCTCCAGCTCCTCGTACAGAGCGTAGTTGATCCACAGGTAGATGTAGCGCTTCCAGTGCCTCTTCTCCTGGATGGGCGGGATGTTGGCGATGGCGCGCTCGTACACCTCCCTGACGGTGTCGGGGTCGGCGTCGTTCTCCACCAGGCGGAGGTAGTCGAACCACGCGTCGTAGTTGTGAGGGTTCGCCTGAGGGCGGCAGGAAGTAACGTTTTCCGTGAACAGGAATTAACGTTTTCCGTGAACAGGAAGTAACGGTTTCCCCTGAACAGGAAGTAACGTTTTCCGTGAACAGGAAGTAACGTTTTGAACAGGAAGTAACGGTTTCCGTAAACAGGAATTAACGTTTTCCGTGAACAGGAAGTAACGGTTTCCCCTGAACAGGAAGTAACGTTTTCCGTGAACAGGAAGTAACGTTTTGAACAGGAAATAACGCTTTCCCGTGAACAGGAAGTAACGTTTTCCGTGAACAGGAAGTAACGTTTTGAACAGGAAGTAACGCTTTCCCGTGAACAGGAAGTAACGTTTTCCGTGAACAGGAAGTAACGTTTTGAACAGGAAGTAACGCTTTCCCATGAACAGGAAGTAACTTTTTCCTTCCCGCTGGTCAAAGGGACTGAAAAGAAAAGTGTCTCACATTCAGGCCGACTTGGTATATTACTATAACTCAAGAAAATAACACCAGATTCTCGACATTTCACCTTTTCGTCCGATTTTTAAACTGAAACTAAAACGACTTCACGACTCAATAACAGAACGAAATGACTCTGAATATCCCTGTGAATCCAAGAGGAAGCTACCTTGACTTCCTCCTCGTACTGGAACCGCCGCTTGCTGACGATCACGTCCTCGATGCCCCTCCGGTCTCCGAACTTCTTCTCGAACATGGTGTAGAACTTGAAGAGCTCCTGCGCCTGCTGCTTCGGGATCCGGTCCAAAGCGTACTTGTAGATCACCCGGACGCGTTCAAACTGAAAAAAAAAAAAAAAGGGACATTTCGTAAAAAAATAAATTCAACAAGTAGCTCCACCATCTGAAGACAGACGATGGAAGCCAGAGGGAAGCCGAGGCTCCTCGGCTGGGTTTCTTTCGAACCTCCTTCTGCGTCTCCTCGAACTTGGCGAAGGCCACGAAGAGGTTTTCGTCCACGTGGTCCTCCCCGAAGAACTCCACCGACCTCTCGAACACCTTCCTGCTGTGGGCGATGTAGCCGTGCTTCTCTTCGAAGCGAGCGTACTTGATCCAGTTCTTCACGTCGGGGTGGACGATGACGAGTGCGGCGCAGTTAAGGACAAAACTAATGAAATCACAGAATATTCTCTGGTTCCAGTTTCTGCTTCTCTCCGGTTCACATCATCGGGAGTGAAGTATCTTTGGGTTTTGGACTATTGTTTAATTTAATATTATTATTCTATTCTATTTGTTGTATATATTGTGCATTTTTCTTATTTTCTTCTTCTATTTTGTATATATATTGTTCTTTTCTTATGTAAAAATGCTGCTGTACCGAAAAAATGTCCCCTTGCGGGATTAATAAAGTCATTATTTATCTTTCTATCTATCTAAAGATGTCCCTTTAGGGTCTGGGAAACAGTGATGAGCCTTTTTTTTTTTTTTTTTTTTTTTTAGATGAAGCAATTAACCAAATAACCACCGTTGCTGTTATTCCTGATACAAATAACTGAGTAAATAACTGTCAGATTAATGAATAATTCAGATGAACCCTACCGATGATAAACTTTATTTATGCTTCCGGCTGCGCGACATGACTCAACGCTTCACTTCTCTGACTGTCGTCATCACTTCCTCCTCTCGGGGGATCGGTTTCGTTTTGTTAGTTAATTTAATATTATTATTATTATATTCCATTTGTTGTATCTATTGTGCATTTTTCTTATTTTCTTTTTCTTCTATTTTTGTAAATATTGTTCTTTTCTTACCTGTATGTAAAAATGCTGCTGTACCAAAATAATGTCCCCTTGATGGATTAATAAAGTATTTATCTATCTATAAACACAGGATGAAGGATATATCGCTCGTAGATGGAGCGGCCTTTGTCCACCTCCTTGTAGCGCAGCTCAAAGTTGATGTAGGAGTGCCAGGCCTGCTCGTCGGGCTCCCACTCCATCCAGCGCTCGAACGCCTGCCTGCAGCCGGCCACGTTCCCCAGCATCTCCTCCATGTAGGTGTACTTGTACCTTCAACCGGAGCACAGGTGGCCACGTTATAAAAAAGAAAGTACAAAAAAGTATGCTACAAATGAAGCACGCACGGCTAGGTAACGCACCAGAACTGGTTGACCCGCGGGAGGATGGTGATGGCTCGGTCCCAGATGTTGCGGGCGTGGTTCACCTGCCGGCTCTTCATCTCCATCTCGGCGTACTTCAGCCACAGCGTGATGTTGCGGTGGTCGACGTCCAGCGCGCGCTCGTAGATGGAGCGGGCCCTGAAAGCGGAGGAGGCAGCGGTGAGGGGAAACGTGTGCGGCAGCAGGGACCGTTACCTCTCACCTCCTGGATCAGTACCTCAATATCTCCTTCAGGCTTTCCTCCCATTGTGCGTATTTGATCCAGTTACTGATGACGGTCCGGTTCTTTCTGATGTTGTCTTCAAACCCCTGAAGGTAAAAAAAAAAGTAGGAAAACGGTTTGACACGAAGAAATAAAACTACAAATCTACTCTTTCTGATGTGAAGTCTTAAAAACAAGTAGAAATCACATGATCTCACACTAAGTCGGCACAATTAATCTACATTTTTTAGCGAATTCGAAATATGGCCAACTGCAATTTTTGAATCACAGGAGGTGCAATATCTGTTAAAAGCGAAATGTGTGTCAAAATGACATTTTATACTAAATATTGTGGTGATGCAGAGATGTCCAGGCCTCCACATCATATCCTACAGACTTAAGAAAACATCTTTGTTTGGTACAGAGAATCATTTTTGTATGTTTTTCAATGAAAATCAGCCAAAAATAATCACAATGAGAAGTTTTTTTTTTTTTTTTTAAATGATTCAGCCCCATCTATACATTTACGTATATTAAATTACTCACACGTGGCATTTGACGAGTAATGCTGTTAAAATGTCAAAAACAAACAGAGATTTAACCGCTTTGATCGGCGGTCACGATTGAATACTCATGAAAGCGAGCGGGAGGCACTCACCTTCCTCTTCTTGAGTTTGTAGTCGTTCAGCTCCTCCTCGTCGGTGATCTTCTGTTTGGGTGGCGGCGGCAGCAGCTCGAGCTCTCGCTCCTTGGCTTCCCTCAGCAGCTGCTCGGCTGTGATCTGAACCTCCGCGGGAGCTTTGTTCTTCACCTGCAACGCGAGGAGAAATCCTTCAGCGGGACGTCATGTGACCACCGGGACGCAATGACCTCACGTATCGACTCGACACAAAACGGGACGTTAACAGACATTATTATTATTATTTTAGAGGCGACTGTGAGCAAAACATGGCTATGTGTGTTTTAGTAGGATTGAACAAATATGGAAAGAGTGTAGGTGTGTATATATGTATATATATATGAATGTTTATGCAGTAATGGGTGACATACTTAAATAATATACGTAGTATAAGGAACCTGCATACAAGTATATAACCTAATAAGATTTCTATGACTGTACACAGCTACATTTAGGTTCAACCCTGACGACTCAAAGAAAGAGGTAGGTCTGGTTACAATACAGGTGAGACGGATTATTTCAGTTATCATATATTATATGATTATTTCAGGGCAACATGTTGAGTAAAATATACATTTTTCTTTTGTTTGGATGACTTAAGACTTAATGTGGGCAGCTCAGGCCTTTTTGGGGCTCAATTATTATTATTATTATTATTATTATTATAGTTTTTCTGTTTGCATTGTAATGTTAAATGTACAATCTTTGTTTACAAGTTTCTCTTCTACCGAGGTTTATACGGAGGCTTATAGAGACATGAGGGCTTGTTTATATACATGAAACAAACTATTACTCCTCCTCCACTTCCTACTACGACCACCGAACAAAAATATAAACGCGTCACTTAAGTTTTGGCTCACATTTACAAATACTTTATAAAGAGGCTTATTTCTCTCACACTGTGTTCACTAATTTATTAAAAACCTTTGACTAGATAGATAGATACTCTATTAATCCTGCAAGGGATTTCGCTACAGCAGCATTTATACATACAGGTAAGGCAATATTAAATATAAAAGAATGCACAATATATACAAGAAGTAATAAGTATTTTATAATATATACTTTTTTAAAGTACTGTTATCTGTTTGTTGTTTACCATATTTATCTATTATTGTACTATGTTTGTTTTTATTATTTTTATTATATGTCTGTTTATTGTTATGCACCTTTCACAGAGTCAAATTCCTTGTATGTGCAACGTACTTGGCAAATAAACGATTCTGAACAGTGCAAAGATCCAAACAAACAAACAAACAAACAAACAAACAGTGTAACGGTGTTATAGTTGTGCGATTGCTTTGGCCAGATGTGATTTATTGTAAAGAAATAGTCCCTGTTTATGGATGTTGTGAAGATGTTTGTGTGAGACTTGATTAGATAACACAACTTTGTTTTGCAATGAATTAACGTGTAATTCAAGGTGTTGATTCCCCACTGCCAGAGGCCATAAGGTGCCTTATGAATCCATGGGGTCTTGGCACAAACAAACCAGTATCACGCCTCTTCCTCCTGGCACAAACAAACCAGTATCACTCCTCTTCCTCCTGACTCAAAGTGCAGCATGTTGGCCCCTCAGCTAGCTTACAGCAGGACAGGCTGCTAGCTTACAGCAGGACAGGCTGCTAGCTTACAGCAGGACAGGCTACTAGCTAACGTTGGCTGGTGTCGAGCTCACATGGTCCCCGTCAGACTGACGTCCTGCCTCTAAAACAGTAATATAACGTGTATTCATATCTGATATCACAGATATAATCGATCTGCAAAGCGAACGTGATCACAATCTGGTGCTTTGCTCCTTTTAACCCCCATCTGTTAGCATGCAGCGTAGCTTAGCTCCTCTTCTTCTTCTTCTTCTACTCCTTATTTTCTTACCTTCGCCACCTTCGGGATCCGCTGTTTACCCGCCGCGGTGGACGCCATGTTTGTTGTTGGCAGGTTTAACCCGGGAAGAAAGAAAGAAGAAAAGAAAATGTGTCACGTAAACGTACTTTAAACAAAAAACGTCCCCGGAAACAACAAACACAAGCTAGAAACGTTTTTTCAAGCGGGAGCCGCCATGACAGTACCCAGAGTGCATTGCGAAATTACGCTCCGTTACTACGGTTACAGAGTTTGCTTTTAATTGATCATTTAAGTTTTTTTTTTTATGATTCTAACATATAAACAAGAGATTTAATTTTTATTTAGGTTAATCTGGTTTAAAAAAAAATTATGTCACGTAAACGTGCTTTAAAAAAAACGTCACCGGAAACAACACACACAAGAAAGAAACGTTTTTTTCCAAGCGGAAGCCGCCATCACTGTACCCAGAGTGCATTGCGAAATTCCGCCTCCGTTACTACGGTTACGGAGTTTGTTTTAGCTAACTTAAAGAGCTGCAACCGAGACAGATAACGTTAGTTACTTTATTAATCCTGCAAGGGGACATGGCATGACTACAGCAGCATTTATACATACAGGTGAGCAATACATCATCAAAAATACACAATATATACAAAAAGTACAATAGATAATAAGAAAAATGCACAATACATACAAAAAGTAGGATAGAATAATAAGAAAAATGCACAATACATACAAAAAGTAGGATAGAATAATAAGAAAAATGCACAATACATACAAAAAGTACAATAGATAATAAGAAAAATGAAAAATATATACAAAAAATAGAATAGAATAATAAAAAAATGAACAATATATACAATAAATAATAAGAAAAATACACAATATATACAATAGAATAATAAGAAAATGCACAATATATACAAAAAGTAGAATAGAATAATCAGAAAAATTCCCAGTTAATGCTAACTACTGTTGTATTTATCTGACAGCTTTGGTTACATTATAAAATAAGATTTCTGCTTACAGAACACACGAGGAGCTTATAAATAAGATGTCTGATCAATCAACTGGTCTTCAATCATTTTGTTGGACAAAACAAACTTTAGGCTCTCGTTAATTGGGAAAGCATTTCTCACTATTTTCAAAAGATTAATCTATTATCATAATAATTAATAGTTCAAAATGAGCTTCACCTGAACCAACTACAACGATAAAATTTATGAGTGATAATAATCTAGTGACAATATACTAATAATCTACTTTTATTCTATTTTTAGCTTTTTAATGTTTTACTGACTGTTTTAATGTTTAAATGAATGTTCTTCATTGTTTTTAAATTTTCTTTTCTTTTGCATTATGTTTTGATGCTTAATGGTTTTATGTGAAGCACTTTGAATTGCCTTGTTGTTGAAATGTGCGATACAAATAAACTTGCCTTGCCTTGTGATATGATATAATATATAACAGTGACTTTACTTTTTAAATTTGAAGTACATTTTCCTGATTATACTCACACACTTTTTACTGATGTGACATGTTGAATGCAGGACCTGTTAGATATGGAAGACCATTCCCGCCACTGTGATGGAAAAAATAAGATCCTGTAAGTCATAATTATGACTTACTATCTCATAATAATGTGATAGTAAGTCATAATTATGAGATATTATCTCATAATTATGACTTACAGTCTCATATTTATGACTTACTATCTCATTATTATAACCTACTATCTCATAATTATGACTTACTATCTCATAATTCTGACTTAGTCTCATAATTATGACTTACTATCTCATTATTATAACCTACTATCTCATAATTATGACTTTCTACTATCTCATAATTATAACCTACTATCTCATAATTATGACTTTCTACTATCTCATAATTATGAGACAGTAAATCGGACACACTCTGTTATATATGGAAGCCCATTTCCGCCACTGTGATGGACAACATAAGATCCTGTAAGTCATAATTATGAGACAGTAAGTCATAATTATGAGATAGTAAGTTATAATTATGATATAGTAATCTCATAATTATGACCTACTATCTCATAATTATGAGATAGTAGGTCATAATTATGAGACAGTAAGTCATAATTATGAGATAGTAAGTCATAATTCTGAGACAGTAAGTCATAATTATGAGATAGTAAGTCATAATTATGAGATAGTAAGTCATAATTATGAGATAGTAAGGCGGAATGGGCTTCCATATGTAACAGAGTGTGTTTACAGTGTGGTATCAGTGCGTTTACTAAAGTAAAGGATCTGATATAATCCCGCCTCGTTCTCTTAAAACCTGCGAAGTGAAAATGAGGACGTTAACCTCCGCCGGGGGCCGAGAGGAGGCCGTGACCGTCAGGAGGAGCGAGTCGGCCGACGCCCGGGGCATCGCCGGCCTCATCGGGCCCTCGGCTCTGGAGGCTTTCGGAAGGGTCAACGTAATTCATCTTCTGTGAGACAAAGCATTCCTTTGTTCAGTGTCTTTAGTTCAGAGTCTGTAGAACAGGCTTTCATCATTTCATCTGTCCACCGTTAAGTCCATGAGAGGTTAAAGAAACTATGACAACAGCATTTAACGACGTACTTTTATTTGATTATTTATATACTTTTGTTCACGCTATAAATATTAAATTTTAGCTTATTATTCACACTGCGTAATGCAGAACATGTCATACTTACATGAATTTATCTATAGTGTTTTATATTTATTTTAACCTACATAAAGTTATCCATTCATAGTCCATTTTGACTTATTATTTATTCTGCGTATACAGAATTTCACAGTATTATATTCATGTATTTACAGTATATGCACGTTTCTACTTTTTGCTCTTCCTGGTTGGATTACAATCTCTATTTTGTCATAGTGGTACTTACTTGACTCTAATGAAATCTCCTTACTTTACAACATGTATAATATTGATAATGAAATAAACAAAAATAATAACTCTCCACTCCTCCACTCTCCACCCGGATCCTCAGTTCATTGTGAACATTCATTAAAATAAATGTATTTAATAACATTTAACGAAGTGATGATAGGAACACGTGAGCGTACAGGTGGAGAGCAGAGAGGTGGAATATTTTGAGTTTGAGAGGCGCTTCTGGACTTTTAAATGTGAAACCTCGCCTTGCGAGTGATCACAGGACCGATGACCTCCTCGTGGTACGGAAGTCAGTAAGTGCTCTGTGTATATATACGTATATCTCCCCCAGAGAGAAAGCCAATCTGGCCGTGACTCTGGCCAATGAAAAGGAGGAGATCCTGGCCCACGCTTCCTTCTTCGACCACCCCATGGGAGCCCTGGTGGATCCGACTCGCTGGGAGCCTTTCCTGCAGAGGCACCGCGGGGCGGACACATGCACGGTCGGTGTCACTCATGCATGATATATATATACATATGCATTCTGATATGCTCGCGCTCAGACTTTTACAGTATGTTGGAGTTTGAAGTGAAATGAAAGTAAACTAGTCTAAAGTCTAAATCTTCTTCCCCTGCAGCCTTGGAACACGCTCTTCCTCCACCTCTTCGTGGCACAGGCGGATTTTGCCGCAGCGAGTGTGAAGGAAATAATGAGGTATGATAAAATAAGGGTACGCTTTAGGTTTAGCTTTTTAAAAGGGGAGTTTTGTAGTATTTTTATCTGGAATATTTACTTTCCACATATAAATTGTGTCTGTTCTGGTTCCATTCCAGTGAAATAAAGCCATATACAGACAGCTGGACTGTAAAGTTATAAACGTGACACTGTCTCATGCATATTAACCAGCTGAGCTCCAGTAGACCACAATATAAATACACTGCAATATAAATACACTGCAATATAAATACACTGTGCAATATAAATACACTGTGCAATATAAATACACTGCAATATAAATACACTGTGCAATATAAATACACTGCAATATAAATACACTGTGCAATATAAATACACTGTGCAATATATAAATACACTGTGCAATATAAATACACTGTGCAATATAAATACACTGTGCAATATATAAATACACTGTGCAATATAAATACACTGTGCAATATAAATACACTGTGCAATATAAATACACTGTGCAATATAAATACAGTGCAATATAAATACACTGTGCAATATAAATACAGTGCAATATAAATACACTGTGCAATATAAATACACTGTACAATAACAGTTATATTGTCTGTACATAACTTATTTCATTTCAATTTACTGTCTTTTTTTTTTTTTTTTACCACTGTTTAATGCGTATTTGCTTATTTATAATACTCATGTTTCTTTTACTATGTGTTTGTGTGCACTTTAACTTTGCTTCTGTGATCCTGCAAATTTCCCTTTGCGGGACTAATAAAGGATATCTTATCTTATCTTATCTTATCTTATCTTATCTTATCTAATCTCTTCATATTAAAACCCGGCAGTGACTCGAAGGTGCTTTGCTTGTAGACGACCTCAGGATGCAGATGCATGGAGGCTACTGCGATGTCTGCCGAGTTTGAAGTCCCCCGTTGCTTTGCTTCTTCGTACAGGGCCGTCTTCAACGCCATCGCAGAGCTGGAGCACGTGTGCCTGGTCGGCCCGAGCGTCGGCGGTTTAGGTGAAGAGCCGCTCCACGTTCACCGTGCGCGCTCCCCGGTCGTCCGGACGTTAACTTGTGGGGTCTTGTGCTTGCTGCTGAACAGAGGCGGCGCTGGACGCGGTGTTTGAGCCGCTGCAGGAGGCCGGGCCTCGCCACGCAGCCTTCATCTGCCACAGACACCGGCACTGTCGCAAGCTCCACATCCGCCCGGCCAGGTGACGTCAGCTGACTCTAACGTTCACGTGCACGCCCTCCACCTTGACCTCCGCGCCCTTTTCCCTGCGCATGTGTATGAATGTGCTCTACATTGTATGTGAACGTTTGCCCGTTGCGCGTCACGAGCACGGGCTGTTTGTAAGAAAGTGGCGTCTCCTGACGTCACCCGTCGGTTTGAAGCTTGAGTTTGGCATTTTGGCCGTCGCCATCTTGGTTTTTTTGGAATGTAAGTGATCGTATCTGGACTGAGGAGGACGTAGAGACGCTGTATACTCTCTGGTGTTGACCTGTCAATCACCCTGTAGCCCCGCCCCTAAAGCATCCCCTGCTTTATGGTCTGTTTGACTCTAAACGGACCATAATTTACTAAATGAACATCATGCTGTATTGAAGAAGACTTGAAACTAGAGATTGAGACATAAACTCATGTTTACAATGTTTACTGAGGGAATAAATCAAGAGAGAAGTCATTTTCTATAGACTTCTATACAACCAGAGGAGTCGCCCCCTGGTGGTCAGGAGAGAGAATGCAGCTTTAACACATGAAGCTTTGACTTCTATACAACCAGAGGAGTCGCCCCCTGGTGGTCAGGAGAGAGAAGAGTCATTTTCTCCTAAAGGGAGGCATCCTGATCAGCTGGCCCCTTTCAATGCCCCCTTTCCTAGCTCCTCCCCCTATCTCTAAAGCTGAGTCCAGACACCCTACGAAGGAAGCTCACTTCAGCCGCTTGTATCTCATTCTTTCGGTCACTACCCAAAACTCATGGCCATATGTGAGGGTCGGAACGTAGACGGGCTGGTGAGTCACCCCCTAACTAAAGGGTGCGATCCTCAGACTTGGAGGTACCGACTCTCATCCGGACCGGTTCACACTTGGCTTCAAGGAGCCAACAGAACCACATCGTCTGCAAACAACGGGACACTGTCCTTCCATGATAATGATGATAATCACAAAAAAAACATTTAATGGGTAAAGTTAAAGCTGCAAAATAATTTATTTGGCCACTTGGGGGCAGAAGAACTCCCCAATAAGCTGAGAAACTCTCCTTAAAGCCAAACTCTGATCTAAAAGAGGCTCAGAGGGTTTGAGGAGCTGCTCGGTGGGTCGTGAATATTAGTGGGTTGTCACGTGACAGAGAGTAACTTGATTCAGTGTAATACACATTTTATTGATTGGTGGTGCTTTAAGACGTAGGACCACTCCTCTTTTTCTCACGTCACAGGGTTGAGGATCACGATGACATCATGAGCATATTTGCGGAGAATGCGAAACTCCTGCCCGCCGTCGACCAGCCGTACTTCCTGGCAGAACTCCTGGAGGCGCAGGACGAGAGCAGCCACGCCGCGGTTTGTGAGGTCTGTCCACAACTTTTAGTCCTTTTACCAACGCTCCGCCCTCCTGCTCGTCTCATGTCATGTGAGTTATGCTGATGATGCTTTGACTGATTGTCAGAAACCCCTGCTGGGATCCGGTCCCCCCCCCCCGAGACCTGGGAGGCGACAGATCTTCTCTGCTGTCCCCGCCAGTCGGGCTGACATGTGTTGGTGGCAGCATATGGCAGATACGAGCTGATACCGGGCCAAGACATGCTCCCACTGAACATATTGTGTCCAGACATCTGAAGCATTTTGGGGCTTTTTGTCTGAATGTGTTCGGCGCTCAGAGAACAAACACACATCGTCCCAGAGGGTTACCGCGGACCTGAAGCTACAGAATATGTCATTTAAATATGGTAAACTCAAACCAGCAATCAAATACAGAAAATATAAATCAACAAACAGATTTATAAATGATTAAAAACCTCAAGGTCCATGTCTTAGCTGTTCTGATGCACTCCATAAGATCACAAGCTCTTCATCGGCACAGGGAGTCTTTGTAAGTCTAAGGCGAAGATGAAGAAGATCATGAAATATGATCAAAAGCTCCAGAACAGAGATTGTTCTGTCAATTAACTTTTTTTCCAACATCAACGGTGAACCTGAGCATTTAAACACGTTGTGCCTCAATTAAACCAAAACAAACTTGCAGGTCGTGAATTTGATAATATTGCACTTCACTTCCTGGGGATCACCTGTCAGTCAAACCCCGGGGGGGGGGAGGGCGGGTTCTTTCCTTCGTCGGTACCATCGAGCTCTTCAGCCGTGGTGGAAATTTGCTTGTGAGAAATCAAAAGTATCTGAAGCTCGTTTGTCTTTAAGTATTTATTACAGGATAAGATATGGAAAAATGATAAAGAGTACAAGTCGTCAAACATGAACCATTGAGCACAGACAGAAGTCATTCAGCTGAACGGAGAGTTCTTCCTCCTGAGGGGAGCAAGAAGATCTGCCGCTCCTCTCTGTGAGGAGTTGAGCTTCAAACAGAAAAGGAGAATGCAACAAATAGATAATGTGTCCGTAAAATAATTGGAATGCACCCGTCCCCAAATAGGAGAAACGTAAGGATCAGGAGCTGAACCCAAAAAGAAGAATCTGAGTTCAACACATGAGCTCTGGGAACACGAGCAGCAGCATCGGTTCAGCTGTAGAGAAGCTCACAGCCGTCCGTGTGTTTGCTCCTCGCAGAGCGACGGGGTCGCCGTCGGCCTCATCAGCGTCACGTCACACGTCCATTTGAAACGGCTGAACAGCGTCTTTGACTTGAGCGACTTCGGCGGTTTGTACAAACCTGGAACCCGAGCCTCCGACCCACAGCAGGTACCTCGCCTTACTCTGCTTCTCGCTGTAGATAGAGACGCGATACAACTCAGAGACGTGATCATGACCTAAGTATTTAAAACAAGTTGTGTGATCTTCAGCGTTCATCCTCTTCTTTGTTGTTGTCGTCGCTTCAGGAGGAGACGCAGTCGACTGGACGTCTTTCTGAGGTCTCCAACGCCATCAGCATCCAGTCCTTCGTTATTGAGAAGAATTATGAAATGAGGTAAAGTCAGCAGTATTTATTTATCATGTCTTTTCTAAAAATGAAAAGGATGGAGCTGGAAATAATCTATGTTTTTAGTTTTGTTTATATCTACAAACATGTGTATATACGTATATATATATATATATATATATATATATATATATATATATATATATACGTATATTCACATATACGTATTGTAGGAGCCATTGGTTATGTCTGTGTATTATATGTGTGTGTGGAGCCTATCTCAGGTTGACCACGGGTGGCAGTGTGTATTAGTGTGGGAGGTATTTTATATATGGGGCACAGGTGCAACTGACAGGGGTAATGATGCATGGGTGACGGGGAGATCGCACGGTTTTTACCGCAAAACAAAACACACCAGAGGGAAACCAATAGATATCAAGCAAATGGTCAGTTGTGAACTATAATTAAACGGGAACCTCACCCAAAAATATGAACGGCCTGGAATCTCTTTTGTAACAGCGAGTAAAGAACAGGATCTTCTCCCGCACCCAACCGAGTGGCTCGTCACGGAAATCAGTCACTATACTGATATATATACGTATATATAGTCTTGAGCTCAAGAAAAATAGAGGACACATTGGAAAATAAACGTTTTATTAATGTTTCATTAATTCACGTTTAATCACATTCTTTAACATGTGACATGACGTGTAAGACAGTGAAACAAAATACTGCAACACGTTGGAAACGAATAGCTGCTTTGTTGTGTTTAAAAACACGAGAGATACAACGTAACGGTGAAAGAAGATGAAGACATTTTTTTTTCAATTCTATAAAATACTTTTACAGAAAGACATTACTTTAATTCGCAGACACCGAAAGTCAGACACTAAAAGTCCGTCTTGAAAAAAATAAATAAAAAATTACAAATGATTTCCCCACTTTAATAGATGTGCGAGGCGGCGCCGTGGCCCCCGTCCAGAGCTCCATCAGTCATGTGTTGCGTTGAAGCAGGAGAGCGACTGTTAGTTGGCTCCCGCTGAGCTCCTCTCACCTCCCAGCTGTTCCTAAAGATGGAGGCCAGTCGCTTCCCGCCGAGAGTGAGCATGTTATTAATGAGCGCCGCGCTCCGAGTGACAGCGTGGCAGAGCTGGAGGCGAGGAGCCAGCTCTGGCTTTGGTTCCCCAAGTTTGGCATCCACACATATTCTCACTTAACACTCTCTTCTTCTTCTTCTTCTTCTTCTTCTTCTTCTTCTTCTTCTTCTTCTTCTTCTTCTTCTTCTTCTTCTTCTTCTTCTTCTTCTTCTTCTTCTCTTCTTCCAGATCAGTGGATTTTATTCCATATATATTCAGCCGTTTCCCTGTGAGTATCGTCTTTGCACTATATTTTGGCTGATGTTCTGTGATATGAAGATGAAATGAGAACAAATACTCCTGTGTTCCTGCAATCATGATGTAAGATAAGATGAGATAAGATAAGATAAGATGAGATAGGATAAGATAAGATAAGATAAGATAGGATAAGATAAGATAAGATAGGATAAGATAAGATAAGATAGGATGAGATGAGATAAGATAAGATAAGATAGGATAAGATAAGATAAGATAGGATGAGATAAGATAAGATGAGATAGGATAAGATGAGATGAGATGAGATGAGATGAGATGAGATGAGATAAAATAAGATAAAATAAGATAAGATAAAATAAGATAAGATAAAATAAGATAAAATAAGATAAGATAAAATAAGATAAAATAAGATAAAATAAGATAAGATAAAATAAGATAAAATAAGATAAGATAAAATAAGATAAGATAAAATAAGATAAGATAAGATAAGATAAGATAAGATAAGATAATCCTTTATTAGTCCCGCAGTGGGGACATCTACAGGATTACAGCAGCAGAGGGTACTACAAGTATTATAAATAAGCATAAAAACAGTAAAGAATCTACAGTAGCTGAAATGTGATATGTACAAGCAGAATATAATAGCTTAGCTTATTGTGCAAGAAGTTAGCCAGCTAGAGAAATAAGTCATGTAGGTTTAGGACCTGGATTCCTTCACACATACGGGGTTTTAAAAGCTTTTTTTTTGTTCATGATGTTTAAGAATTCTTGAGAAATCCACTTTTTCTGTACCGGTCGTTCTTGTGTCCGTCTGCCAGGACCACGACTTCTGCGTCGTCTCCGTAGCGACGACGTCCCCCGAGTTCCCGTTGCTGCAGAGCTTCCTCAGAGTGCCGCCGCGCCGCGCCTCCTGCTCGCCGCGCCGTGAGCTCTACCTCCTCCACCGCGCCGGGCTCAGGTGGGTCGACCCGGGACACAACATAACACTTTGTCTGCTTCCTGCAGTCTCTGTGCGGGTTTACAGCTCTGATGTTGTTAGTGCTCGGGGACGAGGCAGATGAAACATTTCGATGGCAAAAACGCAAAACCTCCTCTCTGCAAAATGATCCAGGAAAAGTGCAATAACCTCCTATCTGCACTTTGTATACTTTAATTAATTTAATTTAATTTAATTTATTTATTTTATTTATTTTATTTATTTTATTTATTTTATTTATTTTACTTTTGTATTACATATTGGGTATCCTTAACAAATAGCATTCTGCAAGAAAACAACACTTTTTTTTTTTTTATTCTCCAAAAAGTGCATTTTTTCAGGAGGTTTTGCTCTTCGGCATCTATTCGTGGCTCCGACTGTGAATTCATGCGTTGGAGTCCCGTCGGATCAGCTGAGAGGAGGTTCCCCCTGCAAACTGTTTCACACTCGTATCAGATCTCACGAGAGGGAATGAAGTGGAGATGCATTTCAGTAACAGATGCATTTGAAGGTAAAACAAGAAGGAGCAAAAGGTCTGCTGAGGCTTGTCTTCCTGCTTCTAGAGGAATGACAGTATGATGTCAGGAAGCCGATCAGGTCCTCATCCGGAGCAGGTGAACTTTGGACTGGCCTTTATGTGACCAGACCACCGAGACTAAAGGACTTGATCTGGAGGAGGAGCGTCTCGATCGTGAAGCCCTTTGTGTTGTGAAGTTATGAAGCTGACGATGTTATGAAGCTGACGATGTTATGAAGCTGACGATGTACCCTGTTGGTGTTCCCACACATCTCTGTCCTCTCAGGGGGGTGGAGGTGAGTCCGGCCACGGCTGCAGACCGGCCGGACGTCTGTGACCTGGTGAAGGATCTGAGCCTCAGCGAGGCCCTGCTACAGGACCTGGACCGCTTCTACGAGACCCGCAGAGACCGGGTGAGTGGACACCGAGGGTTTCCCTCAGAGACCAATGAGTACGCACATCATCCTGTTTATTTATGTCAGACATTAAGACACCTTCCCTCCCCAGTCTTTATTATTTTTCTACTTTTGTCTCCTCCACTTCCGCCTTACTTCAAACTGCCCAGCTACTGAAACGAGGCCTTTAGTCATACGACGGCTAAAGAAACTCTGATTCACATATACTCCTAAAAAATACACTAAAGTTCAAAGGGGACATTTTTTCGTAACAGCAGCATTTTTACATAAGAAAAGAACAATATATACAAAATAGAATAGAATAATAATAATAAGAAGAAGAAAATAAGAAAAATGCACAATATATGCAACAAATAGAATAGAATATTATTTTTGCATATCATTCACAACCTTGTCACTACATGACTTCACCCCGTCTTCTCTCTGAATATATCTATATATATATATATATGTATATGTATATAAACGTTTCTACTTGTTCGCCCGTCTTCAGTTAAACCTCAGCTCGTTTATCCTCCGTGAGCGTGCTCACCACCATCACCAGCTGGCCGTAACACGGTCAGTGTTTGGATAACCACGAACAGTCAATAGAGACAAATATCTGGGGTTGAAACTCTAACCGGCTCCCCCCTTTTTAGCTTTTTAAAAAGCGACGCCATGATTGTTTTGGACGCCGGAGCGTGACTCCAGCCGGGCGTGATTGTCTTGGAATAAGAGCGGGAAAACATGGCGGGCGCGTGTGCCAGCGAACAGATTGGTGAGAACTGATCTTCCTCTCTGACTGGCACCCCAGCTGCCACCGCCGGCAGCTCCCCAGGAAACTGATAATTACTTCTGCGGCCTCTCTTCATGTGTATTCATGCACCCCCCCCATCACCCCCCCCCTACCCCTCCCCACCGCCCCTCCAGAATGAGGTGCACGCTGTGATTAAAACGGACATGTGTTGTGTTTTGTCCTCGCGCAGGACGGCGTGGCGCTGCAGGCCTTCGTGGTCCGGGCGCTCCACCGGGTCGTGGGGGTTCTGGTCCTCAGAGACGAACAGGTGGGTTCACACGGGGTTCTGGTCCTCAGGGACGATCAGGTGGGTTCACACGGGGTTCTGGTCCTCAGGGACGAACAGGTGGGTTCACACGGGGTTCTGGTCCTCAGGGACGATCAGGTGGGTTCACACGGGGTTCTGGTCCTCAGGGACGATCAGGTGGGTTCACACGGGGTTCTGGTCCTCAGGGACGATCAGGTGGGTTCACACGGGGTTCTGGTCCTCAGGGACAAACAGGTGGGTCCACGCGGGGTTCTGGTCCTCAGGGACGAACAGGTGGATTCACATGGGGTTCTGGTCCTCAGATGGACCCGAGGGGGCGGCTGAGAGTCCGGGGTTGTTTACGCTGCATCTTGTACATTTTTTAAGTTGATTAATTGTTTCCATCCGCGTTTGAGCTTTACACAAATGTATCTCATGAGTAGAAAGTATCGAGTTAACGAGCTAATATTGAGTTAAGTCAGTTAAGAAGTTAACAGTAATACGCATCATTGATTTTAATTGAACTGAAAATGCAGCTCTTAAAAATATTAGAAAATATAAATATTTGATTTAAGTTCAGAGAACTTGAAAAATAAATGTTTATGTATAAAAATAAATAATTTAAATAATAAAATAAATAATAAATAATAAATAATATAAAATATAAAATATAAAATATAAAATATAAAATATAAAATAATAATAATAATAATAATAATAATAATTAAATACATATTCTTAGGTCATCAGTTTGGTCAAACATTTTGAGTGTGAGCTTTTTCAGTGTGCATCTGTCTGTAAGGATCAATAAAGAGTAAAAACTCTTCAAAGTAGATAATACCCACATTGATAGACATCGTCACATATAATCAATATCACTACTTTAGTACTGAAGTTATTACTTGATCTTGATAAAAACGGGCTGTTAACTATTAAAATCTGTTGAAATGAATCATTATTAATCATTTACGTCAGTTATCGAGACAAAATGCCAAAATATTATGAGGATTTCCAGCTTTTCTGTTTATTCATATTATCGTAAATTTTATAACTTTTGTTTTTGACTGTTGATCGAACAAAACAAGCGATTTGAGGAATTTTTCAAGAGGGAAATTGTGATTTTTCACAATTTTGAAGACTCGATCACTTAATTCAATCAAAAACGATTAAATGACTAATTGACAGTGAAAATAATCGTCAGGTTCGGCCCTACTTTCTCCAGAGCTTCATCGCGGTTATTATATCAAACAAACACACAAAGTTTACACTGAAGTATAAAAGAAACTCAATGCACATTTTCCTGTAATTCAGACATATTTAGGATCTTTGCTTTTTGACTGGAATATAAAATAATAACTAAATGAGGTTTATTCAAATGCCGAGACGTCTGCTGTCGACTCCTTGTCGTGTACTTTCCATAAACTAAATATTTGGTGTGTGATGGAGATGTCTCTGATGATCATCACAACTGGAACAAAAAGCAGGAACTGTACTAAACTAAAGGAACGTAGGAAAGTATCAAATAGAAATATCCGTCATTTGATTTTATTATTTCCCCCGTCTTCGTCAGGACATCCAGTACATCTGCGCCCGCTACAACGTGGAGAACTTCATCTACTTCAGCCACCACCGCGCTGAGGAGCACGCTGAGATCCGCCACCTGGTCCTCCAGCGCTCCTTCCAGCACTTCAAGAGGCACTTGTTCAAGGAGGCGCTCCGGCTGGCCCGCAGGTCCTGCCTGCTCCTCAAGATCTACCCCCCCGCCTGCCCCCCCGCCTGCCCCCCCGTCCACCAGGAGGTGGGTTTCACGCACCGGGGCCTGAGGGGGCCTGAGGGTCGTTAGCGTGACCCTCAATGTCAACACTGCAAGAAATATCAGGACGAGGAGTGTGTTGTTGTGTGTCGTTGTGTTGTTGTGTGTCCCTCGTTGTGTGTAGTTGTGTGTCGTTGTGTGTCGTTGTGTGTAGTTGTGTGTCGTTGTGTGTTATGTGTAGTTGTGCAGGTTAAACTGTGTGGGGAATGTGAAATAGCACATTATGTCAAAATTGCATTTATTTATGAATCAATCCAAAGAGGTTTTTGTGCGCCGCGTTCTAAACAAGTCCAGTGGGAGGAGCTACGCCTCGTTGAAGGTGACCACGTCAGCTCGTGAGATGATGCAGCACAGCTTCACCACACCTTCACCACACCTTCACCACACCTTCATCACACCTTCACCACAGCTTCACCATACCTTCACCACACCTTCATCACACCTTCACCACACCTTCACCACAGCTTCATCACACCTTCACCACACCTTCACCACAGCTTCATCACAGCTTCATCACAGCTTCACCACAGCTTCACCACACCTTCACCACAGCTTCACCACAGCTTCATCACAGCTTCACCACACCTTCACCACAGCTTCATCACAGCTTCACCACACCTTCACCACAGCTTCATCACAGCTTCACCACAGCTTCACCACACCTTCACCACAGCTTCATCACAGCTTCATCACAGCTTCACCACAGCTTCACCACACCTTCACCACAGCTTCACCACAGCTTCATCACAGCTTCACCACACCTTCACCACAGCTTCATCACAGCTTCACCACACCTTCACCACAGCTTCATCACAGCTTCACCACAGCTTCACCACACCTTCACCACAGCTTCATCACAGCTTCATCACAGCTTCACCACAGCTTCACCACACCTTCACCACAGCTGGATTCATTTTGTTTTCGTGTGATGAAGCAGAATTAATTTGGATGAAAACAACAAACTGTCCACCGTGTGGCGTATGGATCTATTCACATAAAACGGTTGTAAGCGGGTCATTTCTTGCAGAGTGCGGCCCCTCGGCAGGCTGCTGCCCCCCTGCTGCCCCCCTGCTGCCCACCGCTCCACCTCTCCACACACATAATCAGACATTTGCTCGACATGTAGCGAGACCTCCGCTAAGTACCTCCCAACGAGCAAGCACCAGATCTGGAGATGATGATGATGATGAGGATGAGGATGATGAGGATGAGGAGGATGATGATGATGAGGATGAGGATGAGGAGGATGATGATGATGATGAGGATGATGATGATGAGGATGAGGAGGATGAGGACGAGGAGGATGAGGATGAGGATGATGATGAGGATGATGATGAGGATGATGATGAGGATGTTGTGCAAATAGAATAATGGCAGAAGAATGATCTGGGTGAAGCAGTGGGAGATGTTTTCCAGTCAGGTGTCAGCCTTGCATCATCCGGCCTCCTCACCTGAGCTCATTATCACTTTGTCACCTTCTATTCCTCCCTCCCTCCCCCCCTCTCCCCTCCCCTCATCCCTCCCTCTCCCCCTCCCTTCCCCCTCCCATCCCCCTCCCCCCTTCCCCCACGCCCCCTCACACTGATGCTGAGTCTCTTGCTGACACTGTGCCCTCTCTTCTCCCCACACTCAGAATTCCTGCGTCCACCATCTGGATCTGGTCCTGGACTGCGCGGTCCCCGTCCGCCCGAGACCCCGGATCCTGTACCCGCTGGAGGAGCTCGGCTCCAACGCCCCGTCCAAGCAGATCACGGAGGAGCAGGTGGGCACGGAGGCAGCTGGCTGACGGGGAAGCAGCCGGCCAGGGAACGTAGATTAGCTGAGGGCTGCTGACAGACGGAGGCAGGGCGGTGATGTGGCCACTAGAGGGCGCTGTTTCAACACAATGAAACCCGGAGGGGGGACTCCGGGTCAGAAGGTGTAAAACACAGAACGATGGAATGAACAAACAGAAAACAGCTTTTTTCCCTCCACACATTATATATACATTATGTACATTATATATACATTATATATACATTATATAGAGA
Organism: Ophiodon elongatus; assembly: GCA_016806645.1. Lineage (NCBI taxonomy): Eukaryota > Metazoa > Chordata > Actinopteri > Perciformes > Hexagrammidae > Ophiodon > Ophiodon elongatus. The sequence continues at coordinate 62,573 of JACSYO010001487.1, forward strand.
CATTATACTTCCAAAATCTGTGTTCAACAGCAAACTTCAACAATGCAAAACCAACAAAAATGTGTGGAAAATTGTTTAGTTTGCTCATTTGATTCCACATACATCCGTGTTTCTTTCCGTGTGGCTGCACATATTTAGTTCTCTGGTCGACTCAGAGTTCAGAAATGTGTTTTTACACAAGTCCCGAGAGTTCAACTTCACATAAATGTAATATCTGTGAATCTGAAACATGGTTGAGTTGGTTGGAACAAAGCAAAGTAGGTTTCAGCAGAAAAGAGGAAACGTTCTGAATAACACTCGTGTGCTAAAGTACTGAGCATCTTGTGAGCTTTACAAACGATTCATCAGATGGAATAGATGCAGTGAGAGACGTTGACGTGAAGGGAGAGTGTAAACATGGAAACATAAGCCGGTAAAAGATGAATAACGATGATCGCAGCTCTTCTTCTCCTTCTGGTGTTCCGTCTCTGGAGCCGATCGTAATGTGGCCGTGATTCATCTCAATGTCCCGCACGTCAAATATTTACCAGCGGCGCTCTCTGTAGACCCGAGTCGTCAGCGTGTACACTCACATGTTCATTTCACTCCATCACCCCCCCCCCCTCCGCCCCGCCCCCCTCACCCCTCCCCTCCCCCAGCAGCCATGATCTCCAGGCTACCGCTCAGATAACAGCTTCGCCTCGGGATGACTAATCGAATCCAAAGCACCTGTTCCCTCTCCGTCAGTACGGGATCGCATTACTCGGAGCCGGGAAGGTGAAGCTCCTCCGGCTGCACCTGCTCCACCCACACCTGCTCCACCCACATGCAGATGAGGCGGCTCTGTTCCTCTGGTTACCTCGCCTGGTTAACTCCTGCAGTATTCAGACGGATGCTCGCAGCAGAACCACAAACACAGGGTGTTGTTGTTGTTGTTGTTGTTGTTTTGACGTATAAAGTGAAGGTAACTTTCAATAGCTGTCGGGATGCAGCTGAGTGAGCTGAAGGAGACGAGGAGGAGACGAGGAGGAGACGAGGAGGAGACGAGGACAGTAACGATACCTCCTTCTGCTTCAGCTTCTTTACTCTACGCTGCAGTTCAAACTCACCACGTTTTCCATCGTTGCTGAATTCATCCGACGTTGACCCGGAATCTTAGAGAAAGAATTTACTACATTTTATTCTTCAGCTTCATTTAGTCAAAAAAAAAGAGGCAGAATTTTAAGTTCTTTCTATCGGGTTCCCGGGCGTCCTGGAAAATAATTTAACAATTTCCAATTAAAATGTCCTGAACAATAATTTAAATCAGACTTCCTCACAGACTCGTACCCGCTGGGTCACCGTCCTCTCTAGAAAGATCCCTGGTTTCTGAAATATACAATAAAACTAACTCGCCTTTGCAACTTTTCACCTGATATCAATGAAAACAAGTGATCAAAAGTATCAGAAATAATAAAAATGCAAAAGATTTTAAACGTTTTTAAAGTAGTTGCTGCTTTTGTTTTATTTCTACAACTAAAAATATTAAAATATGATTGTTTGTCTGATGCGCGCGTTCGTTTAAACTCTTTATTTTCCTGCTAATCAAACCCAACAACATCTCGCAGTGCGACAGATGTCGAGCACAAATTATTTGAATATTACACAAAGGTTAATTTCACCCTCGGGTTCCCCCTCCCCCCCCACCCCCCCTTTTCGCTCCACGCTGTTTTCATCCAACAAGGTGCATTGTGGGGCCAATCTGCCTAATTACAGATGATGAAGGAGCCATTAGCGCGAGGACCAGAGACGCTCGCTGGTGGAGGAATGAGGAGTTCAGGGTCGCGTTGGACTCGTTCCTCTGGGACTCTTTAGTGCTGATTGTGTGAAGTGTTCTCTAACCGCCGGGTCGTTTGATCCCGAGCTCTCGTTACCACCTGAAGCTGCACTTTTCTGCAACTCCTCCGACTTTTCTAACTGTTTTTAAAAAAAAAAAAATAATTAAAGAGCAAAACGGGGTTTATAGACACAGTATGAATAAACACATTTAAAAAAAGGAATAACTACAAAAAGAGAACCTGGACACATCTTTCCCGGTGGGATTAGTCTACAGACGATGATAATAAAAGTCTATGCAAATGTTTATTTAATTGGACAAAGGTTGAGCGGTTTTCAACTCGCTTTATGAAACACAATAGAATAAGTGAAGAAAGTCTGTCGGCTAATCGGAAGCAGAGCCGCACACAAAAGAAAAAGGTTAATTCATTTTATTGTTGAATTTCTGACGCACAAAAAACCACAATAAGGGGAACGAAGCCCTGTTTTCTTTAGAGGCGCCCTCGGGGCCGAAGGGTCAAAGGTCAACCCTCAACCGCAGCTAACCCCAGTTTGCGTCTCTTCCTCACTTACCGTCTTCTCTCTGCTGTAAATATCATGATAAAAAAAAACAACAAATGCCAAATTAATGCGTAGCAAAAACAATAAAAGAGAACTTCAAATCACTTCAACCCCTGGAGTGCTTATGAGACATGAAGAGGGGAAGTCCTGCCAGGGGCCTATGTCGTGCTTTTAGCCGGGTCACAGTTATGGCTACATGCATTCGGTGGAATATTTCCTTTTGAATGTGACGACTCGTCTCGTCCCTCAGGCTCCGTTCGCTCTCAGCCTCGTCAGCAGGAAGTTGACCTTGGAGCCAAAGGTCAGCGTCAACGCCAGGGTCGTGGTGGTCGGGGCCTCGGACACGGGCTTGTCTTTCCTCGAGGTGCTTTGTTTCTGGTGAGTCAGCGTCATTTGTCTCCCATATGTGCCTGTATATGTATATATATCATGTATAGAGCATAAAACTCACGGCGTAAGTGGAGTAAATATCTGATCAGGTTGTTTTTTTTGCCGCCAATCGTTAATGATCCCTTTGTTGTTTGATTATAACAGCTGGTCTACGAGGATCCAGAATATATATATATTTTTACACCTCGCTCTGAAGTCAGTAAACCATCAAAAATACTAAATGTTATACTTTTACTTTGTTATAGTCATTTACAGTGTTTTTTCATCTTAAAAACACACAATTCAAATGATAAGTAAATAAAATATATTATTTTTATGTTCATTCTTAGTGTTCATGTAGTCTGATAATGATAATGTCATTAATCTGAAGGTCAAGTGTGTTGAACCGTGAGGAAGATCAGTTACACCACTAAAATATATATGTATATATATATATATATATATACACGTATATGTATGTATATATATATATATATATATATATAAATATAAACATATACCTATATATAAACTGTCTTTATGTACTGACCTTTTCTGAGTTAGTTGCAGCAGTGACAAATAAAGTCACAATTCTTCCTCCCTAACCACACTGGATTAACCTTTTAAGGGGCCCTGAGGGCACACACACACACACACACACACACACACACACACACACACACACACACACACACACACAGACACACACACACACACACACACACACACACACACACACACACACCTCTCACCATCTGTGCTTTCTGTATGAACCCTGTCGTCTCCAAGTTCCCATCAAGAGCTGTACACACAGCAGCCTGTGCACGGCAGCTTCATCCTCCGACCCTCCCCATCATCATCCTCATCATCATCCTCATCATCCTCATCCTCATTCTCATCATCGTCATCCTCATCATCATCCTCATCATCCTCATCCTCATTCTCATCATCATCATCCTCATCATCATCCTCATCATCATCCTCATCATCCTCATCCTCATTCTCATCATCATCATCCTCATCATCATCTTCATCATCACACTGTAGTTTATTCTGACTCCATCACGCATATAAATACTCACTAAAGCACCAAACGTGGATTCATCCGCCGCTGAAAATAGTCCCCAACAATGTCCTCCCGTTTGTTTGATTAAAAGCTAAAGTGACCAGCTGCTCTCTTAGGAATGAAACTACATATTTGTGAAGTGTTTTTATGGATTTAGATCTGAAGTCCGAACGAGACGTGGGATTATTAAAACGTATTAAATAGTCTTCAGGTTATCTGTATTCTCGTAATATTCAGAAAAGAAGCGACTCACTGTTTTGGAGAAAACAGAAACAAAAGGCCCGAACCAGAACTTCAATAAGCAGGAAACACGTCCCGCTCACCTCCGAGAGCCCGTAGACGGGTGAGAGGCGTCATGGTGAAGGACTCACATCACCACCACAGACTGATGAGAGGTGAGAGGCGTCATGGTGAAGGACTCACATCACCACCACAGACTGATGAGAGGTGAGAGGCGTCATGGTGAAGGACTCACATCACCACCACAGACCGATGAGAGGTGAGAGGCGTCATGGTGAAGGACTCACATCACCACCACAGACCGATGAGAGGTGAGAGGCGTCATGGTGAAGGACTCACATCACCACCACAGACTGATGAGAGGTGAGAGGCGTCATGGTGAAGGACTCACATCACCACCACAGACCGATGAGAGGTGAGAGGCGTCATGGTGAAGGACTCACATCACCACCACAGACCGACCCGTCGGTAGAGAAAAGACTCCCGTGTCCCCCTGATCCCCCATAACCCCATAACCCCCTCCCTCCCCTCCCTCCCCCCCCTCTCTTTCATTTCTTTATCGTCTTTTATTCCAGGAATCCAATCTCTGCAAATGTCACTTGACTCCGTGTCGGGCGTCGTCCTCTCTTTGTGAGATTAAGTTGCTCCGGCGGATAATACGAAGCGCGGCGGTCTGCTGACTCCGAGCCGGGCGATAGCTGCCAGGCAACCCGCTCTCTTTGTGTGGAGCGGCGAGCCCCTCGGAGCTGGCGAGGTGGCGAGGTCCTGGCATTCAGCAGAGGCCAGCGCCCCCCCCCCCCCCCCCCCCCCCCCCCCCCCCCCCCCCCCCCCCCCCCCCCCTTTAATTAGCCACTCCACCGTCGGGGATCTGTGTGTTTGCCGTCACTAATGAGTCGAC
>JACSYO010001488.1:0-26476 GCA_016806645.1 Ophiodon elongatus
GATGTAAGGCAATAAAGTGATGGAAACATCATATATTCATGTACATAACATGAAACTTTAAAGTCGGCTGTTCTAGGAGACTTTATAGAGGAATAAAGAGTAAACTGTGTACTTTGCAACAAAATCCACTTTTGGCATGTATGCAGGCTGAAACGTCTTTTGAGAGCATAAAAACTGAAAATTCATTTGTAAGGCAATAAAGTGATGGAAACATCATATATTCATGTACATAATATGAAACTTGAAAGATGGCTGTTCTGGGAGACTTTATAGAGGAATAAAGAGTAAACTGTGTATTCTGCAACAAAATCCACTTTTGGCATGTACGAAGGCTGAAACGCCTTTTGAGAGCATAAAAACTGAAAATGCAGCTGTAAGGCAAGAAAGTGATGGAAACATCATATATTCATGTACATAACATGAAACTTGAAAGTTTGCTGTTCTGGGAGACTTTATAGAGGAATAAAAAGTAAACTGTGTATTCTGCAACAAAATCCACTTTTGGCATGTACGAAGGCTGAAACGTCTTTTGAGAGCATAAAAACTGAAAATGCAGATGTAAGGCAATAAAGTGATGGAAACATCATATCTTCATGTACATAACATGAAACTTGAAAGTTGGCTGTTCTGGGAGACTTTATAGAGGAATATCAAGTAAACTGTGTACTTTGCAACAAAATCCACTTTTGGCATGTACGAAGGCTGAAACGTCTTTTGAGAGCATAAAAACTGAAAATGCAGCTGTAAGGCAATAAAGTGATGGAAACATCATATATTCATGTACATAACATGAACCTTGAAAGTTGGCTGTTCTGGGAGACTTTATAGAGGAATATCAAGTAAACTGTGTATTTTGCAACAAAATCCACTTTTGGCATGTACGAAGGCTGAAACGTCTTTTGAGAGCATAAAAACTGAAAATTCATTTGTAAGGCAATAAAGTGATGGAAACATCATATATTCATGTACATAATATGAAACTTGAAAGATGGCTGTTCTGGGAGACTTTATAGAGGAATAAAGAGTAAACTGTGTATTATGCAACAAAATCCACTTTTGGCATGTTTGCAGGCTGAAACGCCTTTTGAGAGCATAAAAACTGAAAGTTCATTTGTAAGGCAATAAAGTGATGGAAACATCATATATTCATGTACATAATATGAAACTTGAAAGATGGCTGTTCTGGGAGACTTTATAGAGGAATAAAGAGTAAACTGTGTATTCTGCAACAAAATCCACTTTTGGCATGTACGAAGGCTGAAACGCCTTTTGAGAGCATAAAAACTGAAAATGCAGCTGTAAGGCAAGAAAGTGATGGAAACATCATATATTCATGTACATAATATGAAACTTGAAAGATTGCTGTTCTGGGAGACTTTATAGAGGAATAAAGAGTAAACTGTGTATTCTGCAACAAAATCCACTTTTGGCATGTACGAAGGCTGAAACGTCTTTTGAGAGCATAAAAACTGAAAATTCATTTGTAAGGCAATAAAGTGATGGAAACATCATATATTCATGTACATAATATGAAACTTGAAAGATGGCTGTTCTGGGAGACTTTATAGAGGAATAAAGAGTAAACTGTGTATTCTGCAACAAAATCCACTTTTGTCATGTACGAAGGCTGAAACGTCTTTTGAGAGCATAAAACTGAAAATACAGATGTAAGGCAATAAAGTGATGGAAACATTATATCTTCATGTACATAACATGAACCTTGAAAGTCGGCTGTTCTGGGAGACTTTCTCGAAGAATATCAAGTAAACTGTGTACTTTGTAACATAATCCACTTTTGGCATGTACGAAGGCTGAAACGTCTTTTGAGAGCATAAAAACTGAAAATTCATTTGTAAGGCAATAAAGTGATGGAAACATCATATATTCATGTACATAATATGAAACTTGAAAGATGGCTGTTCTGGGAGACTTTATAGAGGAATAAAGAGTAAACTGTGTATTCTGCAACAAAATCCACTTTTGGCATGTACGAAGGCTGAAACGTCTTTTGAGAGCATAAAAACTGAAAATGCAGCTGTAAGGCAATAAAGTGATGGAAACATCATATATTCATGTTCATGACATGAAACTTGAAAGTTTGCTGTTCTGGAAGACTTTATAGAGGAATAAAGAGTAAACTGTGTATTTTGCAACAAAATCCACTTTTGGCATGTTTGCAGGCTGAAACGCCTTTTGAGACCATAAAAACTGAAAGTTCATTTGTAAGGCAATAAAGTGATGGAAACATTATATCTTCATGTACATAACATGAACCTTGAAATTCGGCTGTTCTGGGAGACTTTTTAGAGTAATATCAAGTAAACTGTGTACTTTGCAACATAATCCACTTTTGGCATGTACGAAGGCTGAAACGTCTTTTGAGAGCATAAAAACTGAAAATTCATTTGTAAGGCAATAAAGTGATGGAAACATCATATATTCATGTACTTAATATGAAACTTGAAAGATGGCTGTTCTGGGAGACTTTATAGAGGAATAAAGAGTAAACTGTGTATTCTGCAACAAAATCCACTTTTGGCATGTACTAAGGCTGAAATGTCTTTTGAGAGCATAAAAACTGAAAATGCAGCTGCAAGGCCGAAAAGTCATGAGAACATCATGTTTTCAAGAAATTAACATGAAACTTGAAAGTTTGCTGTTCTGGGACAAAGTACTTAGTAAAATCAAGTAAACTGTTTTGTTTTTCATCAAAATCAACTTTTGCCCTCTATCCAAGCCCGAAACATCTTTCAAGAGCGTACAACGTAGAAATGTAATTTCAAGGCAGAAACATGATGAGAACATCATGTATTCATGAATATAACATCAAACTTGAAGTCTGCTGTTCTGGGAACCTTTATTGAGGAAAATCAAGTAAACTGTGTATTTTTCAACAAAATCCACTTTTGGCCTCTTCCAAGCTGAAATGTCTTTTAAGAGCATACAACGTGGAAATGCATCTTTAAGGCAGAAAAGTGTTGAAAACATCATGTATTCATGAAATTAACATGAAACTTCAAAGTCTGCTGTTCTGGGAAGAAATTTTGAGGAAAATCAAGTGAACTGTGTATTTTTCAACAAAATCCACTTTTGGCCTCTTCCCAGCTGAAACGTCTTTTAAGAGCATACAACGTGGAAATGCAGTTTTAAGTCAGAAAAGTGATGATAACATCATGTATTCATGAAATTAACATGAAACTTCAAAGTCTGCTGTTCTGGGAAGAAATTTTGAGGAAAATCAAGTAAACTGAATATTTTTCAAAGGAATCCACTTTTGGCCTCGACCCAGCCAAAACGTCTTTTCAATTCAATTCAATTCAATTCAATTTATTTTTGTATAGCCCAAAATCACAAATTACAAATTTGCCTCAAAGGGCTTTACAAATCTGTACACACTGACATCCTCTGTCCCAGAACCTCTCATCGACTCAGGAAAAACTCCCCAAAAAACCCTATCAACAGGGAGAAAAATGGAAGAAACCTTCAGGAGAGCAGCAGAGGAGGATCCCTCTCCCAGGATGGACAGAGTACGAAAATAGATGTCATGTGTACAGAATGAACAGCATAACAGAGTTACAACACGTTGAATTCACATAAAATAGAAAAGAATGTGCGTCAGCAGTTCCACGGAAGGAACCAGGAGGCAGGACCAGGGTCCAGATGCAACCACGATTCGTGGAAACCTGCGAGGCGAGAAAGCACAAAGACTCCGAGGGAAGAAGTAGAGTTAGTAATGTGCATTTATAGAACATGAATTCATACAGAAGGAAAGAGAGAAAAGGATAGAGGAGCTCAGTGTATCCTAGTTGTCCCCCAGCAGTCTAGGCCTATAGCAGCATATCAAGGGGCTGGAAAGAATGGACCAGGGCAAACCTGAGCCAGCCCTAACTATAAGCGCTATCAAAGAGGAAAGTCTTAAGTCTACTCTTAAATGTGGTCACTGTGTCTGCCCCCGGACTGAAAGTGGAAGCTGGTTCCATCGAAGAGGAGCTTGATAAGTGAAGGCTCTGGCTCCCATCCTACTTTTTAAGACTCTAGGAACCACAAGCAGCCCCGCATTTAGTGAGCGCAGCTCTCTAGTGGGGAAATATGGTACTATGAGATCCTTAAGATATGATGGTGCCTCACCAATTAAGGCTTTGTAGGTGAGGAGAAGGATTTTAAATTTGACTCTGGATTTTACAGGGAGCCAGTGAAGAGAAGCTAATACAGGAGTAATATGATCTCTTCTCTTAGTTTTTAGCTTTTGAGACCATAAATAATGAAGATGCAGCTTTAAGGCAGAAAAGTGATGAGAACATCATGTATTCATGAATATAACATCAAACTTGAAGTCTGCTGTTCTGGGAACCTTTATTGAGGAAAATCAAGTAAACTGTGTATTTTTCAACAAAATCCACTTTTGGCCTCTCCAAGCTGAAATGTCTTTTAAGAGTATACAACGTGGAAATGCAGCTTTAAGGCAGAAAAGTGTTGAAAACATCATGTATTCATGAAATTAACATGAAACTTGAGAGACTGCTGTTCTGGGAACCTTTTATTGAAGAAAATCAAGTAAACTGTGTATTTTTCAACAAAATCAACTTTTGCCCACTACCCAGCCCGAAACATCTTTCAAGAGCATACAACGTAGAAATGTAATTTTAAGGCAGAAAAATGATGAGAACATCATGTATTCATGAATATAACATCAAACTTGAAGTCTGCTGTTCTGGGAACCTTTATTGAGGAAAATCAAGTAAACTGTGTATTTTTCAACAAAATCCACTTTTGGCCTCTTCCAAGCTGAAATGTCTTTTAAGAGTATACAACGTGGAAATGCAGGTTTAAGGCAGAAAAGTGTTGAAAACATCATGTATTCATGAAATGTATTCACGTTTATCCTTAGCCAGCAGTTTTAAATAGGATTAAAAATCGCCCGCTCTGTCCCACGGAATGTATGTGACTGTGGCTTCGCTATCTTCACGTTTCTGACTATGGAGCTACCCATAACCAGAGTCGGTTCCTCAGCGGGTGTCTTGCTGAGTGGGGAGAACCGGTTAGAAACGTGAAGAGATTGGTGGTGCACCGTGCGCTTCTGCGTTGACTTCCGATTCCTTCGGACAGTTACCCAGCCTCCCGGCTCCTCGGGGACTGCCAGGGGACAGCTAGCTGAAGCTACGGCTGGATGGCCCGCACCGACTATGGGGGTGGGGGGGCAGGCTAACTACTGTAGCTAACGACTGAGCTTCCATGGTGCGGAGCCGTACCTCTAACTCACTGAGCCTCGCCTCCACCCTAGCAAACAAACTACACTTATTACATGTATCATTATCATTAAGGGAGGCAGAGGAATGGCTAAGCAGGTGACACACTGAGCAAGGGGGAGAAGGAGAGGGAGAGGAAGAGAAGGCAGTCATTGTAAGCTGCTAAGCTAAAGTACAGTGGCTAACGTTAGCAAAAACCAAACAAAGTGTAAATAAAACTGTAGGATTAAGCGAGAAGCCGCTACAAGAAGGAGGGAGATATTAGGGTTTAACCTTGTGTTGTCCTGGGGTCATTCTGACCCCAAATTAAATATTTTGCCATTAAAATATGTTTTTTATTCATCAAATGGTCTGAAAAAATGGGGGTTGTTGGATACTATGCTCTTCATGATTAATATATATTTTAAGTCATTTGATTGAATTATGGGTGATTTATTGAATTTAATAACTTCTGTTGTCCTCTGGGGTCAAAAAGACCCTGCAGCACAAAGTGGTGCAATGGGGCAAATTGTCACCCCATACTGCTTTCCAAAACATCTTTGATCTTGGATGTTTGATGTCTGGGGTCAAGCAATGGTTATGACAACAACAACAAAAAACAAACAGGTCTTTTCTCACAGGTGTTGGAGCATTGCATTTCACATTTTAGAGAGACAGGCAGCACAATGTGGAGGCAGAAGCGCTATACTGCACAGGAGGCTTGTGAGCTCATTTTAAACTATGTTGGGGAAAAGAATGAGCAGGAGGACAATGCTGAACATGAGGAGGAGGAAGAATCAACTGATGAGGAGGATTCAGGATCAGAAGAGAAGGAGAATATTGATGAGGTGATAGATCCAACATACAGACCACATGCTACTTCTTCCTCTGAAGAAGCCCCCACATCGCCCGCTGAAGAAATGGAAGAAGGGTATGAAGTGAAGGAAAATTGAACATGATGATGAGGAAGAATATGAGAAAAAGAGTTCTGCTCCAGCTCTACCTCTGCAGCCACTGCCCCTTGCCCAGCCGCCCCTCACCCAGCCGCCCCTCCTGGCCCATCACCCAAAAGGAGTAGGTGCAAATTCTGCCCTCGCCAAAGTGATCTCAAAACATCGAAAATGTGCCAAAAATGCAATGCATACATCTGTAAAGATCACGCCATTACTACCTGCCTCGCATGCAACTGAGGGCACATTCAGACTGTTTTTATTCTGAAAAGTTAGTTTTGAAAAGTGAATTTATTTTGGAAATGAATGTTGACATGTTTTATATGTCAGGAAATGAGTTGGAATAAAGTTGACTAAAAAGTTGAAACAGAGAGCTGGGTGATAATTTCTACTTAATACTTTATAAACAGTCAAACCAGACGGGGTCATTTTTGACACGGGAGGACAACAGGTGTTGCCATTAAAAAAATTGAAGCGCTTTGAAAACAGCATCCTATCTTAACTTTGACATTTACAAGTCTGTGATGATCTATCAACTCATGGGACTCGGATTGTTAACTATAGTCAGAATAAATGATGATTTTATTTATTTTTACTCAAAAACAAGGTAAAGGTTCATGTAAATGAGGTCTTATTGGCCTTAAATTTCAAATGGAATAAATAAATGGTGTTATTGTGTTTGAATGAAGTTGGTATGAAAGGTGTAACACAGAATTGGGTGATGTATCCACTTTATATTCTTTAAATAACAGTCAAACCAGACGGGGTCAATTTTGACCCCAGAGGACAAAATGTGTGATTATGTGCTGCCATGAGAAAAATGTAAATGATTCAAAAACAGCATCCTCACTAAACTTTGACATATACCACTCTGTGATAGGTCAAAATAATATATTCATTGTTTCATTTAATTTTCACTCAAAAACAGGGTATACTTTTATGTAAACAAGGTCTATTGGCCCTGAATTCCAAAACAAAGGGAAAAATGTGTGGTAATGGGTTGGTCTGAAGTAAGACTAAAGGTGTAAAACAGAATTGATTGACAATTTATACTATATGCTTTAAAAAACAGTCAAACCAGGTGGGGTTATTTTAGACCCCAGAGGACAAAAGGTGTATGGCAGTCGGGAGGACATTACGAGGGTTAAGATGTACAGCAGGTAATTAACCGCTTGTACTGAAGAATATCACACAATATCACACAGATAAGATAAGATGTTCCAGAAACGTCAGAAACGTGATGGAAACATCATGTATTCATGAATATAACATGAACCTGGAAAGTCTGCTGTTCTGGGAGACTTTATAGAGGAATATCAAGTAAGCTGTGTATTTTGCAACAAAACCAACTTTTGGCATTTTTGCAGGCTGAAAAACCTTTTGAGACCATAAAATTTGAAAATTCTTTTTTAAGGCAGAAAAGTGATGGAAACATCATATATTCATGTACATGACATGAAACTTGAAAGTTTGCTGTTCTGGGACACTTTATAGAGGAATAAAGAGTAAACTGTGTATTTTGCAACAAAATCCACTTTTGGCATGTTTGCAGGCTGAAACGCCTTTTGAGAGCATAAAAACTGAAAATCTAGCTGTAAGGCCGAAAAGTCATGAGAACATCATGTTTTCAAGAAATTAACATGACTTGAAAGTTTGCTGTTCTGGGACAAAGTACTTAGGAAAATCAAATAAACTGTGTAGTTTTACAACAAAATCCACTTTTGCCCTCTACCCAGCCCGAAACATCTTTCAAGAGCATACAACGTAGAAATGTAATTTTAAGGCAGAAAAATGAGGAGAACATCATGTATTCATGAAATTAACATGAAACTTGAGAGTCTGCTGTTCTGGGACAATGTATTGAGTAAAATCAAGTGAACTGTGTATTTTTCAACAAATTCCACTTTTGCCCTCTTGCCAGCCGAAACGTGTTTTAATAGCATTCAATGTGGAAGTTCAGATTTAAGTCAGAAAAGTGCTGAGAATATCATGTGTTCATGAAATTAACATGAAACTTCAAAGTCTGCTGTTCTGGGAAGAAATTTGAGGAAAATCAAGTAAACTGAGTATTTTTCAACAAAATCCAGTTTTGGCCTCTTCCCAGCTGAAACGTCTTTTCAGACCATAAATACTGAAGATGCAGCATTAAGGCAGAAAACTGATGAGAACATCATGTATTCATGAATATAACATCAAACTTGAAGTATGCTGTTCTGGGAACCTTTATTTAGGAAAATCAAGTAAACTGTGTATTTTTCAACAAAATCCACTTTTGGCCTCTTCCCAGCTGAAACGTCTTTTAAGAGCATACAACGTGGAAATGCAGCTTTAAGTCAGAAAAGTGATGATAACATCATGTATTCATGAAATTAACATGAAACTTCAAAGTCTGCTGTTCTGGGAAGAAATTTTGAGGACAATCAAGTAAACTGAGTATTTTTTTAAAAAAATCCACTTTTGGCCTCGACCCAGCCGAAACGTCTTTTGAGACCGTAAATACTGAAAATGCAGCTTTAAGGCAGAAAAGTGATGAGAACATCACGTATTCATGAATATAACATCAAACTTGAAGTCTGCTGTTCTGGGAACCTTTATTGAGGAAAATCAAGTGAACTGTGTATTTTTATAAACAAAATATACTTTTGTCCTCTTCCAAGCTGAAATGTCTTTTAAGAGTGTACAATGTGGAAATGCAGCTTTAAGGCAGAAAAGTGTTGAAAACATCATGTATTCATGAAATTAACATGAAACTTGAGAGACTGCTGTTCTGGGAAACTTTTATTGAAGAAAATCAAGTAAACTGTGTATTTTTCACCAAAATCCACTTTTGGCCTCGACCCAGCCGAAACGTCTTTTGAGACCGTAAATACTGAAAGTGCAACTTTAAGGCAGAAAAGTGTTGAAAACATCATGTATTCATGAAATTAACATGAAACTTGAGAGACTGATGTTCTGGGATAATGTATTGAGGAAAATCAAGTGAACTGTGTATTTTTCAACAAAATCCACTTTTGGCCTCGACCCAGCCGAAACGTCTTTTGAGACCGTAAATACTGAAAATGCAGCTTTAAGGCAGAAAAGTGATGAGAACATCACGTATTCATGAATATAACATCAAACTTGAAGTCTGCTGTTCTGGGAACCTTTATTGAGGAAAATCAAGTAAACTGTGTATTTTTCAACAAAATCCACTTTTGGCCTCTTACCAGCTGAAACGTGTTTTCAGACCATAAATACTGAAGATGCAGCATTAAGGCAGAAAACTGATGAGAACATCATGTATTCATGAATATAACATCAAACTTGAAGTCTGCTGTTCTGGGAACCTTTATTGAGGAAAATCAAGTAAACTGTGTATTTTTCAACAAAATCCACTTTTGGCCTCTTCCAAGCTGAAATGTCTTTTTAAAGTATACAACGTGGAAATGCAGCTTTAAGGCAGAAAAGTGTTGAAAACATCATGTATTCATGAAATTAACATGAAACTTGAGAGACTGCTGTTCTGGGATAATGTATTGAGGAAAATCAAGTGAACTGTGTATTTTTCAACAAAATCCACTTTTGGCCTCTTTCCAGCTGAAACGTCTTTTAAGAGCATACAACGTGGAAATGCAGCTTTAAGGTAGAAAAGTGATGAGAACATCATGCATTCATGAAATTAACATGAAACTTCAAAGTCTGCTGTTCGGGGAAGATATTTTGAGGAAAATCAAGTAAACTGAGTATTTTTCAAAAAAATCCACTTCTGGCCTCTTCCAAGCTGAAATGTCTTTTAAGAGTGTACAACGTGGAAATGCAGCTTTAAGGCAGAAAAGTGTTGAAAACATCATGTATTCATGAAATTAACATGAAACTTGAGAGACTGCTGTTCTGGGAACCTTTTATTAAAGAAAATCAAGTAAACTGTGTATTTTTCAACAAAATCCACTTTTGGCCTCGACCCAGCCGAAACGTCTTTTGAGACCGTAAATACTGAAAATGCAGCTTTAAGGCAGGAAAGTGATGAAAACATCATGTATTCATGAAATTAACATTAAACTTCAAAGTCTGCTGTTCTATGAAGAAATTTTGAGGAAAATCAAGTGAACTGTGTATTTTTCAACAAAATCCACTTTTGGCCTCTTCCCAGCTGAAACGTCTTTTAAGAGCATACAACGTGGAAATGCAGCTTTAAATCAGAAAAGTGATGATAACATCATGTATTCATGAAATTAACATGAAACTTCAAAGTCTGCTGTTCTGGGAAGAAATTTTGAGGAAAATCAAGTAAACTGAGTATTTTTGAAAGAAATCCACTTTTGGCCTCGACCCAGCCGAAACGTCTTTTGAGACTGTAAATACTGAAAATGTAGCTTTAAGGCAGAAAAGTGATGAGAACATCATGTATTCATGAATATAACATCAAACTTGAAGTCTGCTGTTTTGGGAACCTTTATTGAGGAAAATCAAGTAAACTGTGTATTTTTCAACAAAATCCACTTTTGGCCTCTTCCAAGCTGAAATGTCTTTTAAGAGTATACAACGTGGAAATGCAGCTTTAAGGCAGAAAAGTGTTGAAAACATCATGTATTCATGAAATTAACATGACACTTGAGAGTCTGCTGTTCTGGAATAATGTATGGAGGAAAATCAAGTAAACTGTGAGTTTTCAATAAAATCCACTTTTGGCCTCTTCCCAGACGGAAACGTCTTTTCAGACCATAAATCCTGAAAATGCAGCTTTAAGGCCGAAAAGTCATGAGAACATCATGTTTTCAAGAAATTAACATGAAACTTGAAAGTTTGCTGTTCTGGGACAAAGTACTTAGGAAAATCAAGTGAACTGTGTAGTTTTTCAACAAAATCCACTTTTGCCCTCTACCCAGCCCGAAACATCTTTCAAGAGTATACAATGTGGAAATGCAGCTTTAAGGTAGAAAAGTGATGAGAACATCATGTATTCATGAATATAACATCAAACTTGAAGTCTGCTGTTCTGGGAACCTTTATTGAGGAAAATCAAGTAAACTGTGTATTTTTCAACAAAATCCACTTTTGGCCTCTTCCAAGCTGAAATGTCTTTTAAGAGTATACAACGTGGAAATGCAGCTTTAAGGCAGGAAAGTAATGAGAACATCATGTATTCATGAATATAACATCAAACTTGAAGTCTGCTGTTCTGGGAACCTTTATTGAGGAAAATCAAGTAAACTGTGTATTTTTCAACAAAATCCACTTTTGGCCTCTTCCAAGCTGAAATGTCTTTTAAGAGTATACAACGTGGAAATGCAGCTTTAAGGCAGAAAAGTGTTGAAAACATCATGTATTCATGAAATTAACATGCAACTTGAGAGTCTGCTGTTCTGGAATAATGTATGGAGGAAAATCAAGTGAACTGTGCATTTTTCAACAAAATCCACTTTTGGCCTCTTTCCAGCTGAAACGTCTTTTAAGAGCATACAACGTGGAAATGCAGCTTTAAGGTAGAAAAGTGATGAGAACATCATGCATTCATGAAATTAACATGAAACTTCAAAGTCTGCTGTTCTGGGAAGATATTTTGAGGAAAATCAAGTAAACTGAGTATTTTTCAAAAAAATCCACTTTTGGCCTCGACCCAGCCGAAACGTCTTTTGAGACCGTAAATACTGAAAATGCAGCTTTAAGGCAGAAAAGTGATGAGAACATCATGTATTCATAAATATAACATCAAACTTGAAGTCTGCTGTTCTGGGAACCTTTATTGAGGAAAATCAAGTAAACTGTGTATTTTTCAACAAAATCCACTTTTGGCCTCTTCCAAGCTGAAATGTCTTTGAAGAGTATACAACGTGGAAATGCAGCTTTAAGGCAGGAAAGTAATGAGAACATCATGTATTCATGAATATAACATCAAACTTGAAGTCTGCTGTTCTGGGAACCTTTATTGAGGAAAATCAAGCAAACTGTGTATTTTTCAACAAAATCCACTTTTGGCCTCTTACCAGCTGAAACGTCTTTTCAGACCATAAATACTGAAGATGCAGCATTAAGGCAGAAAACTGATGAGAACATCATGTATTCATGAATATAACATCAAACTTGAAGTCTGCTGTTCTGGGAACCTTTATTGAGGAAAATCAAGTAAACTGTGTATTTTTCAACAAAATCCACTTTTGGCCTCTTCCAAGCTGAAATTTCTTTTAAGAGTATACAACGTGGAAATGCAGCTTTAAGGCAGAAAAGTGTTGAAAACATCATGTATTCATGAAATTAACATGAAACTTTAAAGTCTGCTGTTCTGGAATAATGTATGGAGGAAAATCAAGTGAACTGTGTATTTTTCAACAAAATCCACTTTTGGCCTCTTTCAGCTGAAACGTCTTTTAAGAGCATACAACGTGGAAATGCAGCTTTAAGGCAGAAAAGTGATGAAAACATCATGCATTCATGAAATTAACATGAAACTTCAAAGACTGCTGTTCTGGGAACCTTTTATTAAAGAAAATCAAGTAAACTGTGTATTTTTCAACAAAATCCACTTTTGGCCTCGACCCAGCCGAAACGTCTTTTGAGACTGTAAATACTGAAAATGTAGCTTTAAGGCAGAAAAGTGATGAGAACATCATGTATTCATGAATATAACATCAAACTTGAAGTCTGCTGTTCTGGGAACCTTTTATTAAAGAAAATCAAGTAAACTGTGTATTTTTCAACAAAATCCACTTTTGGCCTCGACCCAGCCGAAACGTCTTTTGAGACCATAAATACTGAAAATGCAGCTTTAAGGCAGAAAAGTGATGAAAAAATCATGTATTCATGAAATTAACATTAAACTTCAAAGTCTGCTGTTATGGGAAGAAATTTTGAGGAAAATCAAGTGAACTGTGTATTTTTCAACAAAATCCACTTTTGGCCTCTTCCCAGCTGAAACGTCTTTTAAGAGCATACAACGTGGAAATGCAGCTTTAAATCAGAAAAGTGATGATAACATCATGTATTCATGAAATTAACATGAAACTTCAAAGTCTGCTGTTCTGGGAAGAAATTTTGAGGAAAATCAAGTAAACTGAGTATTTTTCAAAGAAATCCACTTTTGGCCTCGACCCAGCCGAAACGTCTTTTGAGACTGTAAATACTGAAAATGTAGCTTTAAGGCAGAAAAGTGATGAGAACATCATGTATTCATGAATATAACATAAAACTTGAAGTCTGCTGTTCTGGGAACCTTTATTGAGGAAAATCAAGTAAACTGTGTATTTTTCAACAAAATCCACTTTTGGCCTCTTCCAAGCTGAAATGTCTTTTAAGAGTGTACAACGTGGAAATGCAGCTTTAAGGCAGAAAAGTGTTGAAAACATCATGTATTCATGAAATTAACATGAAAATTGAGAGTCTGCTGTTCTGGAATAATGTATGGAGGAAAATCAAGTGAACTGTGTATTTTTCAACAAAATCCACTTTTGGCCTCTTTCCAGCTGAAACGTCTTTTAAGAGCATACAACGTGGAAATGCAGCTTTAAGGTAGAAAAGTGATGAGAACATCATGCATTCATGAAATTAACATGAAACTTCAAAGTCTGCTGTTCTGGGAAGATATTTTGAGGAAAATCAAGTAAACTGAGTATTTTTCAAAAAAATCCACTTCTGGCCTCTTCCAAGCTGAAATGTCTTTTAAGAGTGTACAACGTGGAAATGCAGCTTTAAGGCAGAAAAGTGTTGAAAACATCATGTATTCATGAAATTAACATGAAACTTGAGAGACTGCTGTTCTGGGAACCTTTTATTAAAGAAAATCAAGTAAACTGTGTATTTTTCAACAAAATCCACTTTTGGCCTCGACCCAACAGAAACGTCTTTTGAGACCGTAAATACTGAAAATGCAGCTTTAAGGCAGAAAAGTGATGAAAACATCATGTATTCATGAAATTAACATTAAACTTCAAAGTCTGCTGTTCTGGGAAGAAATTTTGAGGAAAATCAAGTGAACTGTGTATTTTTCAACAAAATCCACTTTTGGCCTCTTCCCAGCTGAAACGTCTTTTAAGAGCATACAACGTGGAAATGCAGCTTTAAGTCAGAAAAGTGATGATAACATCATGTATTCATGAAATTAACATGAAACTTCAAAGTCTGCTGTTCTGGGAAGAAATTTTGAGGAAAATCAAGTAAACTGAGTATTTTTGAAAGAAATCCACTTTTGGCCTCGAACCAGCCGAAACGTCTTTTGAGACCGTAAATACTGAAAATGCAGCTTTAAGGCAGAAAAGTGATGAAAACATCATGTATTCATGAAATTAACATTAAACTTCAAAGTCTGCTGTTCTGGGAAGAAATTTTGAGGAAAATCAAGTAAACTGAGTATTTTTGAAAGAAATCCACTTTTGGCCTCGACCCAGACGAAACGTCTTTTGAGACTGTAAATACTGAAAATGTAGCTTTAAGGCAGAAAAGTGATGAGAACATCATGTATTCATGAATATAACATCAAACTTGAAGTCTGCTGTTCTGGGAACCTTTATTGAGGAAAATCAAGTAAACTGTGTATTTTCAACAAAATCCACTTTTGGCCTCGACCCAGCCGAAACGTCTTTTGAGACCGTAAATACTGAAAATGCAGCTTTAAGGCAGAAAAGTGATGAAAACATCATGTATTCATGAAATTAACATTAAACTTCAAAGTCTGCTGTTCTGGGAAGATATTTTGAGGAAAATCAAGTAAACTGAGTATTTTTCAAAAAAATCCACTTTTGGCCTCGACCCAGCCGAAATGTCTTTTGAGACCGTAAATACTGAAAATGCAGCTTTAAGGCAGAAAAGTGATGAGAACATCACGTATTCATGAATATAACATCAAACTTGAAGTCTGCTGTTCTGGGAACCTTTTATTGAGGAAAATCAAGTAAACTGTGTATTTTTCAACAAAATCCACTTTTGGCCTCTTCCAAGCTGAAATGTCTTTTAAGAGTATACAACGTGGAAATGCAGCTTTAAGGCAGAAAAGTGATGAAAACATCATGTATTCATGAAATTAACATGAAACTTGAGAGTCTGCTGTTCTGGAATAATGTATTGAGGAAAATCAAGTAAACTGTGTATTTTTCAACAAAATCCACTTTTGGCCTCTTCCAAGCTGAAATGTCTTTTAAGAGTATACAACTTGGAAATGCAGCTTTAAGGCAGGAAAGTGATGAGAACATCATGTATTCATGAATATAACATCAAACTTGAAGTCTGCTGTTCTGGGAACCTTTATTGAGGAAAATCAAGTAAACTGTGTATTTTCAACAAAATCCACTTTTGGCCTCGACCCAGCCGAAACGTCTTTTGAGACCGTAAATACTGAAAATGCAGCTTTAAGGTAGAAAAGTGATGAAAACATCATGTATTCATGAAATTAACATTAAACTTCAAAGTCTGCTGTTCTGGGAAGAAATTTTGAGGAAAATCAAGTGAACTGTGTATTTTTCAACAAAATCCACTTTTGGCCTCTTCCCAGCTGAAAAGTCTTTTAAGAGCATACAACGTGGAAATGCAGCTTTAAGTCAGAAGAGTGATGATAACATCATGTATTCATGAAATTAACATGAAACTTCAAAGTCTGCTGTTCTGGGAAGAAATTTTGAGGAAAATCAAGTAAACTGTCTATTTTGAAAGAAATCCACTTTTGGCCTCGACCCAGCCGAAACGTCTTTTGAGACCGTAAATACTGAAAATGCAGCTTTAAGGCAGAAAAGTGATGAGAACATCACGCATTCATGAATATAACATCAAACTTGAAGTCTGCTGTTCTGGGAACCTTTATTGAGGAAAATCAAGTAAACTGTGTATTTTTCAACAAAATCCACTTTTGGCCTCTTCCAAGCTGAAATGTCTTTTAAGAGTATACAACATGGAAATGCAGCTTTAAGGCAGGAAAGTAATGAGAACATCATGTATTCATGAATATAACATCAAACTTGAAGTCTGCTGTTCTGGGAACCTTTATTGAGGAAAATCAAGTAAACTGTGTATTTTTCAACAAAATCCACTTTTGGCCTCTTCCAAGCTGAAATGTCTTTTAAGAGTATACAACCTGGAAATGCAGCTTTAAGGCAGAAAAGTGTTGAAAACATCATGTATTCATGAAATTAACATGCAACTTGAGAGTCTGCTGTTCTGGAATAATGTATGGAGGAAAATCAAGTGAACTGTGCATTTTTCAACAAAATCCACTTTTGGCCTCTTTCCAGCTGAAACGTCTTTTAAGAGCATACAACGTGGAAATGCAGCTTTAAGGTAGAAAAGTGATGAGAACATCATGCATTCATGAAATTAACATGAAACTTCAAAGTCTGCTGTTCTGGGAAGATATTTTGAGGAAAATCAAGTAAACTGAGTATTTTTCAAAAAAATCCACTTTTGGCCTCGACCCAGCCGAAACGTCTTTTGAGACCGTAAATACTGAAAATGCAGCTTTAAGGCAGAAAAGTGATGAGAACATCACGTATTCATGTATATAACATCAAACTTGAAGTCTGCTGTTCTGGGAACCTTTATTGAGGAAAATCAAGTAAACTGTGTATTTTTCAACAAAATCCACTTTTGGCCTCTTCCAAGCTGAAATGTCTTTTAAGAGTATACAACTTGGAAATGCAGCTTTAAGGCAGGAAAGTGATGAGAACATCATGTATTCATGAATATAACATCAAACTTGAAGTCTGCTGTTCTGGGAACCTTTATTGAGGAAAATCAAGTAAACTGTGTATTTTTCAACAAAATCCACTTTTGGCCTCTTTCCAGCTGAAACGTCTTTTAAGAGCAGACAACGTGGAAATGCAGCTTTAAGGCAGAAAAGTGTTGAAAACATCATGTATTCATGAAATTAACATGAAACTTGAGAGTCTGCTGTTCTGGAATAATGTATGGAGGAAAATCAAGTAAACTGTGTATTTTTCAACAAAATCCACTTTTGGCCTCTTTCCAGCTGAAACGTCTTTTAAGAGCATACAACGTGGAAATGCAGCTTTAAGGTAGAAAAGTGATGAGAACATCATGCATTCATGAAATTAACATGAAACTTCAAAGTCTGCTGTTCTGGGAAGATATTTTGAGGAAAATCAAGTAAACTGTGTATTTTTCAAAAAAATCCACTTTTGGCCTCTACCCAGCCGAAACGTCTTTTGAGACCATAAATACTGAAAATGCAGCTTTAAGGCAGAAAAGTGATGAGAACATCATGTATTCATGAATATAACATCAAACTTGAAGTCTGCTGTTCTGGGAACCTTTATTGAGGAAAATCAAGTAAACTGTGTATTTTTCAACAAAATCCACTTTTGGCCTCTTCCCAGCTGAAACGTCTTTTAAGAGCATACAACGTGGAAATGCAGCTTTAAGGTAGAAAAGTAATGAGAACATCATGCATTCATGAAATTAACATGAAACTTCAAAGTCTGCTGTTCTGGGAAGATATTTTGAGGAAAATCAAGTAAACTGAGTATTTTTCAAAAATCCACTTTTGGCCTCTTCCAAGCTGAAATGTCTTTTAAGAGTATACAATGTGGAAATGCAGCTTTAAGGCAGAAAAGTGTTGAAAACATCATGTATTCATGAAATTAACATGAAACTTGAGAGACTGCTGTTCTGGGAACCTTTTATTGAAGAAAATCAAGTAAACTGTGTATTTTTCAACAAAATCCACTTTTGGCCTCGACCCAGCCGAAACGTCTTTTGAGACCGTAAATACTGAAAATGCAGCTTTAAGGCAGAAAAATGTTGAAAACATCATGTATTCATGAAATTAACATGAAACTTGAGAGTCTGCTGTTCTGGAATAATGTATGGAGGAAAATCAAGTGAACTGTGTATTTTTCAACAAAATCCACTTTTGGCCTCTTTCCAGCTGAAACGTCTTTTAAGAGCATACAACGTGGAAATGCAGCTTGTAGAAAAGTGATGAGAACATCATGTATTCATGAAATTAACATGAAACTTCAAAGTCTGCTGTTCTGGGAAGATATTTTGAGGAAAATCAAGTAAACTGAGTATTTTTCAAAAAAATCCACTTTTGGCCTCGACCCAGCCGAAACGTCTTTTGAGACCGTAAATACTGAAAATGCAGCTTTAAGGCAGAAAAGTGATGAGAACATCACGTATTCATGAATATAACATCAAACTTGAAGTCTGCTGTTCTGGGAACCTTTATTGAGGAAAATCAAGTAAACTGTGTATTTTTCAACAAAATCCACTTTTGGCCTCTTCCCAGCTGAAACGTCTTTTAAGACCGTAAAAACTGGAAATGCAGCTTTAAGGCAGAAAAATGTTGAAAACATCATGTATTCATGAAATTAACATGAAACTTGAGAGTCTGCTGTTCTGGAATAATGTATGGAGGAAAATCAAGTGAACTGTGTATTTTTCAAAAAAATCCACTTCTGGCCTCTTCCAAGCTGAAATGTCTTTTAAGAGTGTACAACGTGGAAATGCAGCTTTAAGGCAGAAAATTGTTGAAAACATCATGTATTCATGAAATTAACATGAAACTTGAGAGACTGCTGTTCTGGGAACCTTTTATTGAAGAAAATCAAGTAAACTGTGTATTTTTCAACAAAATCCACTTTTGGCCTCGACCCAGCCGAAACGTCTTTTGAGACCATAATTACTGAAAATGCAGCTTTAAGGCAGAAAAGTGATGAAAACATCATGTATTCATGAAATTAACATTAAACTTCAAAGTCTGCTGTTCTGGGAAGAAATTTTGAGGAAAATCAAGTGAACTGTGTATTTTTCAACAAAATCCACTTTTGGCCTCTTCCCAGCTGAAACGTCTTTTAAGAGCATACAACGTGGAAATGCAGCTTTAAGTCAGAAAAGTGATGATAACATCATGTATTCATGAAATTAACATGAAACTTCAAAGTCTGCTGTTCTGGGAAGAAATTTTGAGGAAAATCAAGTAAACTGAGTATTTTTGAAAGAAATCCACTTTTGGCCTCGACCCAGCCGAAACGTCTTTTGAGACCGTAAATACTGAAAATGTAGCTTTAAGGCAGAAAAGTGATGAGAACATCATGTATTAATGAATACAACATCAAACTTGAAGTCTGCTGTTCTGGGAACCTTTATTGAGGAAAATCAAGTAAACTGTGTATTTTTCAACAAAATCCACTTTTGGCCTCTTACCAGCTGAAACGTCTTTTCAGACCATAAATACTGAAGATGCAGCATTAAGGCAGAAAACTGATGAGAACATCATGTATTCATGAATATAACATCAAACTTGAAGTCTGCTGTTCTGGGAACCTTTATTGAGGAAAATCAAGTAAACTGTGTATTTTTCAACAAAATCCACTTTTGGCCTCTTCCAAGCTGAAATGTCTTTTAAGAGTATACAACGTGGAAATGCAGCTTTAAGGCAGAAAAGTGTTGAAAACATCATGTATTCATGAAATTAACATGAAACTTGAGAGTCTGCTGTTCTGGAATAATGTATGGAGGAAAATCAAGTGAACTGTGTATTTTTCAACAAAATCCACTTTTGGCCTCTTTCCAGCTGAAACGTCTTTTAAGAGCATACAACGTGGAAATGCAGCTTTAAGGTAGAAAAGTGATGAGAACATCATGCATTCATGAAATTAACATGAAACTTCAAAGTCTGCTGTTCTGGGAAGAAATTTTGAGGAAAATCAAGTGAACTGTGTATTTTTCAACAAAATCCACTTTTGGCCTCTTCCCAGTTGAAACGTCTTTTAAGAGCATACAACGTGGAAATGCAGCTTTAAATCAGAAAAGTGATGATAACATCATGTATTCATGAAATTAACATGAAACTTCAAAGTCTGCTGTTCTGGGAAGAAATTTTGAGGAAAATCAAGTAAACTGAGTATTTTTGAAAGAAATCCACTTTTGGCCTCGACCCAGCCGAAACGTCTTTTGAGACCGTAAATACTGAAAATGTAGCTTTAAGGCAGAAAAGTGATGAGAACATCATGTATTCATGAATACAACATGAAACTTGAAGTCTGCTGTTCTGGGAACCTTTATTGAGGAAAATCAAGTAAACTGTGTATTTTTCAACAAAATCCACTTTTGGCCTCTTACCAGCTGAAACGTCTTTTCAGACCATAAATACTGAAGATGCAGCATTAAGGCAGAAAACTGATGAGAACATCATGTATTCATGAATATAACATCAAACTTGAAGTCTGCTGTTCTGGGAACCTTTATTGAGGAAAATCAAGTAAACTGTGTATTTTTCAACAAAATCCACTTTTGGCCTCGACCCAGCCGAAACGTCTTTTGAGACCGTAAATACTGAAAATGCAGCTTTAAAACAGAAAAGTGATGAAAACATCATGTATTCATGAAATTAACATGAAACTTGAGAGTCTGCTGTTCTGGGATAATGTATTGAGTAAAATCAAATAAACTGTGTAGTTTTTCAATAAATTTTACTTTTGGCCTCTTCCCAGCCGAAACGTCTTTTAAGAGCATACAACGTGGAAATGCAGCTTTAAGGCAGAAAAGTGATGAGAACATCATGTATTCGTGAAATTAACATGAAACTTCAAAGTCTGCTTTTCTGGGAAGAAATTTTGAGGAAAATCAATTAAACTGTGTAGTTTTTCAACAAAATCCACTTTTGGCCTCTTCCCAGCTGAAATGTCTTTTAAGAGTATACAACGTGGAAATGCAGCTTTAAGGCAGGAAAGTGATGAGAACATCATGTATTCATGGATATAACATCAAACTTGAAGACTGCTGTTCTGGGAACCTTTATTGAGGAAAATCAAGTAAACTGTGTATTTTTCAACAAAATCCACTTTTGGCCTCTTCCCAGCTGAAACGTCTTTTCAGACCATAAATACTGAAGATGCAGTATTAAGGCAGAAAACTGATGAGAACATCATGTATTCATGAATATAACATCAAACTTGAAGTCTGCTGTTCTGGGAACCTTTATTGGAGCATTGCATTTCACATTTTAGAGAGACAGGCAGCACAATGAGGAGGCAGAAGCGCTATACTGCACAGGAGGCTTGTGAGCTCATTTTAAACTATGTTGGGGAAAAGAATGAGCAGGAGGACAATGCTGAACATGAGGAGGATGAAGAATCAACTGATGAGGAGGATTCAAGATCAGAAGAGAAGGAGAATATTGATGAGGTGATAGATCCAACATACAGACCACATGCTACTTCTTCCTCTGAAGAAGCCCCCACATCACCCGCTGAAGAAATGGAAGAAGGCTATGAAGTGAAGGAAAATTGAACATGATGATGAGGAAGAATATGAGAAAAAGAGTTCTGCTCCAGCTCTACCTCTGCAGCCACTGCCCCTTGCCCAGCCGCCCCTCACCCAGCCGCCCCTCCTGGCCCATCACCCAAAAGGAGTAGGTGCAAATTCTGCCCTCGCCAAAGTGATCTCAAAACATCGAAAATGTGCCAAAAATGCAATGCATACATCTTTAAAGATCACACCATTACTACCTGCCTCGCATGCAACTGAGGGCACATTCAGACTGTTTTTATTCTGAAAAGTTAGTTTTGAAAAGTGAATTTATTTTGGAAATGAATGTTGACATGTTTTATATGTCAGGAAATGAGTTGGAATAAAGTTGACTAAAAAGTTGAAACAGAGAGCTGGGTGATAATTTCTACTTAATGCTTTATAAACAGTCAAACCAGACGGGGTCATTTTTGACACGGGAGAACAACAGGTGTTGCCATTAAAAAAATTGAAGCGCTTTAAAAACAGCATCCTATCTTAACTTTGACATTTACAAGTCTGTGATGATCTATCAACTCATGGGACTCGGATTGTTAACTATAGTCAGAATAAATGATGATTTTATTTATTTTTACTCAAAAACAAGGTAAAGGTTCATGTAAATGAGGTCTTATTGGCCTTAAATTTCAAATGGAATAAATAAATGGTGTTATTGTGTTTGAATGAAGTTGGTATTAAAGGTGTAACACAGAATTGGGTGATGTATCCACTTTATATTCTTTCAATAACAGTCAAACCAGACGGGGTCAATTTTGACCCCAGAGGACAAAATGTGTGATTATGTGCTGCCATGAGAAAAATGTAAATGATTCAAAAACAGCATCCTCACTAAACTTTGACATATACCACTCTGTGATAGGTCAAAATAATATATTCATTGTTTCATTTAATTTTCACTCAAAAACAGGGTATACTTTTATGTAAACAAGGTCTATTGGCCCTGAATTCCAAAACAAAGGGAAAAATGTGTGGTAATGGGTTGGTCTGAAGTAAGACAGAATTGATTGACAATTTATACTATATGCTTTAAAAAACAGTCAAACCAGGTGGGGTTATTTTAGACCCCAGAGGACAAAAGGTGTATGGCAGTCGGGAGGACATTACGAGGGTTAAGATGTACAGCAGGTAATTAACCGCTTGTACTGAAGAATATCACACAATATCACACAATTAACTTGGTTTAGCTGGAGCTGTGAAAGTACGCTATCGGACAACAGGTGACACGCTGGCAATCGGAAGTGAGGGAATACGCTTACCGTGGTAAGGTAAGATCAGATGTTCCGAGCCTGAAATGTCTTTTGAGACCATAAAAACTGAAAATGCAGCTGTAAGGCAGAAACGTGATGGAAACATCATGTATTCATGAATATAACATGAACCTTGAAAGTCTGCTGTTCTGGGAGACTTTATAGAGGAATATCAAGTAAACTGTGTATTTTGCAAGAAAAAAACTTTTGGCATTTTTGCAGCCTGAAAAACCTTTTGAGACCATAAAATTTGAAAATTCTTTTTTAAGGCAGAAAAGTGATGGAAACATCATATATTCATGTACATGACATGAAACTTGAAAGTTTGCTTTTCATGGAGACTTTATAGAGGAATAAAGAGTAAACTGTGTATTTTGCAGCAAAATCCACTTTTGGCATGTTTGCAGGCTGAAACGTCTTTTGAGACCATAAAAACTGAAAATTCATTTGCAAGGCAATAAAGTGATGGAAACATCATATCTTCATGTACATAATATGAAACTTGAAAGATGGCTGTTCTGGGAGACTTTATAGAGCAATAAAGAGTAAACTGTGTATTCTGCAACAAAATCAACTTTTGGCATGTATGCAGATTGAAACGCCTTTTGAGACCATAAAAACTGAAAATTCATTTGTAAGGCAATAAAGTGATGGAAACATCATATATTCATGTACATAATATGAAACTTGAAAGATGGCTGTTCTGGGAGACTTTATAGAGGAATAAAGAGTAAACTGTGTATTCTGCAACAAAATCCACTTTTGGCATGTACGAAGGCTGAAACATCTTTTGAGACCATAAAAACTGAAAATGCAGCTGTAAGGCAAGAAAGTGATGGAAACATCATATATTCATGTACATAATATGAAACTTGAAAGATGGCTGTTCTGGGAGACTTTATAGAGCAATAAAGAGTGAACTGTGTATTCTGCAACAAAATCCACTTTTGGCATGTACGAAGGCTGAAACGCCTTTTGAGAGCATAAAAACTGAAAATGCAGCTGTAAGGCAAGAAAGTGATGGAAACATCATATCTTCATGTACATAACATGAACCTTGAAAGTCGGCTGTTCTGGGAGACTTTCTAGAAGAATATCAAGTAAACTCTGTACTTTGCAACATAATCCACTTTTGTTATGTACGAAGGCTGAAACACTTTTTGAGAGCATAAAAACTGAAATTGCAGCTGTAAGGCTAAAAAGTGATGGAAACATCATATATTCATGTACATGACATGAAACTTGAAAGTTTGCTGTTTTGGGAGACTTTATAGAGGAATATCAAGTAAACTGTGTATTCTGCAACAAAATCCACTTTTGGCAAGTACGAAGGCTGAAACGCCTTTTGAGACCATAAAAACTGAAAATGCAGCTGTAAGGCAAAAAAGTGATGGAAACATCATATATTCATGTACATGACATGAAACTTGAAAGTTTGCTGTTTTGGGAGACTTTATAGAGGAATATCAAGTAAACTTTGTATTCTGCAACAAAATCCACTTTTGGCATGTACGAAGGCTGAAACGCCTTTTGAGACCATAAAAACTGAAAATGCAGCTGTAAGGCAAAAAAGTGATGGAAACATCATATATTCATGTACATGACATGAAACTTGAAAGTTTGCTGTTTTGGGAGAC
Organism: Ophiodon elongatus; assembly: GCA_016806645.1. Taxonomy (NCBI): domain Eukaryota; kingdom Metazoa; phylum Chordata; class Actinopteri; order Perciformes; family Hexagrammidae; genus Ophiodon; species Ophiodon elongatus. The sequence goes on from JACSYO010001488.1 coordinate 24,288, forward strand.
TTTATAGAGGAATATCAAGTAAACTGTGTATTCTGCAACAAAATCCACTTTTGGCATGTACGAAGGCTGAAACGCCTTTTGAGACCATAAAAACTGAAAATGCAGCTGTAAGGCAAGAAAGTGATGGAAACATCATATATTCATGTTCATGACATGAAACTTGAAAGTTTGCTGTTCTTGAAGACTTTATAGAGGAATAAAGAGTAAACTGTGTATTTTGCAACAAAATCAACTTTTGGCATGTATGCAGATTGAAACGCCTTTTGAGACCATAAAAACTGAAAATTCATTTGTAAGGCAATAAAGTGATGGAAACATCATATATTCATGTACATGACATGAAACTTGAAAGTTTGCTGTTTTGGGAGACTTTATAGAGGAATATCAAGTAAACTTTGTATTCTGCAACAAAATCCACTTTTGGCATGTACGAAGGCTGAAACGCCTTTTGAGACCATAAAAACTGAAAATGCAGCTGTAAGGCAAAAAAGTGATGGAAACATCATATATTCATGTACATGACATGAAACTTGAAAGTTTGCTGTTCTGGGAGACTTTATAGAGGAATATCAAGTAAACTGTGTATTCTGCAACAAAATCCACTTTTGGCATGTACGAAGGCTGAAACGCCTTTTGAGAGCATAAAAACTGAAAATGCAGCTGTAAGGCAAGAAAGTGATGGAAACATCATATCTTCATGTACATAACATGAACCTTGAAAGTCGGCTGTTCTGGGAGACTTTCTAGAAGAATATCAAGTAAACTCTGTACTTTGCAACATAATCCACTTTTGTTATGTACGAAGGCTGAAACACTTTTTGAGAGCATAAAAACTGAAATTGCAGCTGTAAGGCAAGAAAGTGATGGAAACATCATATATTCATGTACATGACATGAAACTTGAAAGTTTGCTGTTTTGGGAGACTTTATAGAGGAATAAAGAGTAAACTGTGTATTCTGCAACAAAATCAACTTTTGGCATGTACGTAGACTGAAACGTCTTTTGAGAGCATAAAAACTGAAATTGCAGCTGTAAGGCAAGAAAGTGATGGAAACATCATATATTCATGTACATGACATGAAACTTGAATGTTTGCTGTTTTGGGAGACTTTACAGAGGAATTTCAAGTAAACTGTGTACTTTGTAACATAATCCACTTTTGGCATGTACGAAGGCTGAAACGTCTTTTGAGAGCATAAAAACTGAAAATTCATTTGTAAGGCAATAAAGTGATGGAAACATCATATATTCATGTACATAATATGAAACTTGAAAGATGGCTGTTCTGGGAGACTTTATAGAGGAATAAAGAGTAAACTGTGTATTCTGCAACAAAATCCACTTTTGGCATGTACGAAGGCTGAAACGCCTTTTGAGAGCATAAAAACTGAAAATGCAGCTGTAAGGCAAGAAAGTGATGGAAACATCATATATTCATGTACATAATATGAAACTTGAAAGATGGCTGTTCTGGGAGACTTTATAGAGGAATAAAGAGTAAACTGTGTATTCTGCAACAAAATCCACTTTTGGCATGTACGAAGGCTGAAACGCCTTTTGAGACCATAAAAACTGAAAATGCAGCTGTAAGGCAAAAAAGTGATGGAAACATCATATATTCATGTACATGACATGAAACTTGAAAGTTTGCTGTTTTGGGAGACTTTATAGAGGAATATCAAGTAAACTTTGTATTCTGCAACAAAATCCACTTTTGGCATGTACGAAGGCTGAAACGCCTTTTGAGACCATAAAAACTGAAAATGCAGCTGTAAGGCAAAAAAGTGATGGAAACATCATATATTCATGTACATGACATGAAACTTGAAAGTTTGCTGTTTTGGGAGACTTTATAGAGGAATATCAAGTAAACTGTGTATTCTGCAACAAAATCCACTTTTGGCATGTACGAAGGCTGAAACGCCTTTTGAGACCATAAAAACTGAAAATGCAGCTGTAAGGCAAGAAAGTGATGGAAACATCATATATTCATGTTCATGACATGAAACTTGAAAGTTTGCTGTTCTTGAAGACTTTATAGAGGAATAAAGAGTAAACTGTTTATTTTGCAACAAAATCAACTTTTGGCATGTATGCAGATTGAAACGCCTTTTGAGACCATAAAAACTGAAAATTCATTTGTAAGGCAATAAAGTGATGGAAACATCATATCTTCATGTACACATTA
>JACSYO010001489.1:0-20818 GCA_016806645.1 Ophiodon elongatus
ACGACCGAATTGTCAAGATATCTTGCTTTGGACCAAGCTATATGAACAATTAATAGACATACACCATTATGGGCACCATTGCCAGTGGGGATAAAACAAAGGTGTAAAGAATAGTTTTGAAGTTAATAAAACCTGGTAGAAGTGCAGCTCCTGCATTCCTGGAAGACCTCAAATTTGCAGCAAAATGACAAACCGGGTGAGAAGAAGACGCAGGCCTTAAGTCACATGCTCACCGTACTAGGTCCAGAATGTTCCACAAGAAGAGCTGTGCACACACCACTGGTTTACTCTGGATCTCCTCCAGCACGATGACCATGATCAGCAGGAAGTTCTTCTCCATAACCTGAGAAACCGATAGCACAAGCCACCCACCAGCTTCACATGGATGTGGAACTCTTGAATACACATTTGAGCATTTGATAACATCCACATGATTCATTTTTGAGTTTGATACACACTTGGACGAAGCGCGGGAGGAGTCTGGCTTTCTCAATCCCATCTGCGATGTGGAAGAGCTCCAGGATGGAGAGCAGCTGGCACAGACTCATCATAAAGCCAACCGAGTAAAATGTGTCTGCTAAGGCATCTGCAAAGTCAACAAATCGAATTGCATCATACAAACCAACGCCATTTAATAAGAATTAGCCTATTCCTGCTCTCCTGAGCTTAAACCAGAAATGAGTCCGTCTTTCACGGTGAGCTCAGAAAGCTTCTGATCCACATTGCGCAGTATTGCATTCTTTTCCCTTTTATTTGTATGAACCTTACCTTGACCAAATGTGAGAAACCTGGCTATGGTATTAGCCAGGATCCATGTGTGTCCACAGAACTGGAACAGGTTGTATGAGAAAATGTAGGCGAGCCTGAAACTGAGCCTGTAGAGAAAAAACAACAGGCATTTGTTTACTGGCCTTTTCCCTCTCTGGAAATCCTCCCTCGTAACCACTGGCGTCCTGGAGCCATCGTAATGTTATTAGTCACACCTTTGCTTTTCCTGCTGTGAAAAGTCCAAATGTCAGACGGATCTGTTTACTGTTGGACTGCACTTTGATTGTATCGTGTAACTGGAACTATTTGAGTTAATTGGATTAGACGGAACCACATAATGTTGAGGTGCTTTCATTAAGCATTTTTACTGCTCTATTTCTGAGGAAAATACTCTACTTTTTAATTGCATTCATTGATCTCTCAGCAATAGTTAGTTAGGCTGAATCACAGAATGAAATCACAGACACTAAGGTAGGTATCAGACAATTTGAAGTCGGGGAAGTTCCGACATGTGTCCTCTTTGGTTCCACAGATGAAGACGGCATCTGTCATTGTATCTGATCTCATGTTCCACAGCGTAGACAGTACATACAGTAGGGAGCTGCTGGAGACCAGAACCACAAGATCATCTGCATACATGATATGGTTAACTAGTATTACCAATCATGCAACCAGTATTACAGGTTTTCAGTTGCTCGGACAGATCATCATTATGTGGATTAAAACATAAATTTATGGTGTCCCATCGGACACCATTGCTCACCCTAAATGGGGCTGAGACACTTTGGCCCCATTTTACTAGCATAGTCTGGTGGGCATACCAGTCAGCCAGAATTCTCCCAATGTATTTGGGGACACCTCCTAGACTCAATTTAACAAACGACTTTCTGTGATTCACACAATCAAAAGCTTTGGAAGCATCAATAAAACACATAAGAACGGATGAGTTTTGACCTCTATATTTGTTGACAATTTCCTTTAAGGCATATAAACAGAAGTCAGTGCCATGTTTGGCTTTAAAGCCAGACTGGTTATCTGTGGAGTTAATAAACTCATATAATCTGTCCAGCAGGATTCTTTCTGGGACTTTTGAGAGTGTACTGGTCAAAGCAATGGGCCTGTAGGTATCTAGGCTACAACAGAGCAGACAAGCCATGAATCATGACGTCAGTAAAACAAACGGCAAGAAGAGGAGCTATCCTCGGATTAGCATATTTAAGGTGTTCAGCAGTAATCTGGTCTAAACCACTGGCTTTGCCATCAGACGGCTTATTTACAGCTCGGTACACCTCGTGTGACATAATTGGCATTGACACATTATTCTCAATATCGTCCACCTTGTACAAATCAGTTTGGATACAGTTGAATAAGGTACTATAATGCTGTCACCATAACTCAGCAATATTGTCTGTTCCTGAAACTCCATCAACAGCGCATGGCAAAGATGTTTTACAGCTGTTAAGAACTATCACTTCTTTCCAAAAATCAACAACATTGTTACTTGTCAGCTTCTTGGCCATGGAGTCAGCCCTCATGGCTTGCCCATATTTACAAGTGAAGCGAATGGCATACTTATATCTTGCATTAGTGAGTTTCTTGTACCCTAGCAAAGGCCCTTGTCTGGGTCTACCTGAGAGAGCCGTGATTTAAAAGCTTCACAGGCTTCAGCACGATACTCCGCTACATCCTCGTTCCAACCAGGTCTGATGTTATGTGTCTTATTTCTAAGCTTGTAGTAGAGTTTACTGCCTTCATACAGAGCACTAACTATATCATTATACATGGAGCAGAGATCTCTCCTATGCTCCAGATCCTTACAATTAACATCAGTACACATAGTTCCAACTCTCTGATCTAGATGAATATTACTTATAGATTTGTCTGTACGAGCATAATAGGCTAAGAAGTCCTTCTTTGTGAGAGTTGACCATTTGAGTTTTTCTGTGTTGACACTTATTCCATTGCTTGTTCGTGCCGGGAGATCTTCAACATTTATCGCCATAACAAAAGGTATACGATCAGTTGTTGCTGCCCCATAAAGAATGCCCATACTTTTCAATGAAGCATGTGCATCAGCTGTACTCATACAATGGTCCAGGCCTCACTAATGTATGTATAGCTATCTGGAGGCACAAGCACTTTGCGTGACAATATAAAATGATTATCTTTACAGAACTGAGCCATGTGATTGGCAAACAATGATCATATCCCCAATGACATATATACTAGAAGAAGTATTATCTTGAATAAAGGAATTGATGAAGGCAAGCCTATTTAGATATTCATCCTCATTGAGATCCTCAAGAATGTCTCTTGTATACATAGTATGTCACGAGGTACATAAGGTACACAGATAGAGTCAGCGTCTAGATCTGGTGAGATCCTGGTAGCAGCTGAGTCTTGACCGTCTTGATGCTGCCCACAGCTCCGGTCCCACCAACAGGCAGCGCGTTGCCGGGTCTCTTTTCCGTCCTTGGGCCACAGTATGTGACCCTGACTGAGCAGCAGCGTTCTCTGGAACATGCGTCAGCCCCCGCCACAGGCCCCTCTCCGGAGTCCAGGTGCGAGGCTCCTCTGGTGCAGCACCGAACCCCGCATCGTCAGAGCCTATGGCCCCAGTCTTCGCTCACACAGGGCCTCCGTCCAACGCCGCTGACGCACCTGCGGCACCGCCTCGGAGCATCAGCAGGACGCTCCAGTGCACACGGTCGGTGATGGACCTCCACAGTCGTGGCACAAACATCTTGGCTTCCTTCAGCCTGCAGCTGCATTGAGTGCTTCAATGAGCAGACCTCAGTGTACAACTGCTCCACTCTCCCAAGTAGGCTCGAAACGTCCATGTTGGAAAATGTCACCATGTCCCCATGTCATCCAGGGAATGAGAAACACATCTAGGACTGTTCTCCCTCATTCATTACTCTGAGGCACCTCTTTATGTTGTTGATGTCTTTCTGTGACCCTTTATGGAGAACGCACCGCTGTGTAGGAGGACTCCATCCACTCGGAGTCAAACGTGTATAAGTACTTTGACTTAAGTACAATTTTGTGTGCAGAACTTTTACGGTATTTACATCAGTGACCTGGTACTTTAACTTTTAGAGGATCTGGCAACTTATTCCATCACTGCAAAGACAATTAAAGTGCTTCTATCTTGAGGATGCCAAGTACTCTTTAAGTCACCCATACATTTATTCCAAGAACTCTAGTACCCACTTGAGCACCAGGAAGCCTTCACTAGGACTTTAAGGCCCCTCAGAGCCCATGGTGGAGAAAGTAGCTTATTGGATTAATCTTTCATTTAAGTGGCATAAATAAATTAAAATGTTGCATTCAAGGGTTACTTAAGGAGCATTGGTTACTTTTTTTGGCTAACATGTTAGCAAACTTTAGCATTCACACATTTAAAGTCATGTTTCTGTCCACCTGACAAATCAGGTCCAATATTTTCTCTCCTTTTAGCTCTGGTTGGGTCTCCACCAACTCCTGAGAAACACATCTGTCTCTTTAGCTGCTAAACGCTCCACTCTGTCTGCTGTCTGCTGCTGAGCAGCTGGTGTACTCTGGCTTTATCTGGGCTTTTCCACTGAAACGTAGAGCTTTGAGAGTGAACCAAAACACAAAAGTTCTGATCATGCTCAAAAACCAAAACACTGAGGGGGACTGTAGAGGTGGTGATAATTCTCTGTGGGATCATCACTACGAGCATCCCCTTGATGTTTGATCTGTTGTTTATATGTAAATATTGATTACGGCAGCTATAAGTATATTTTGCTGTACTTTATTTTAAGACTAAAACGATGTTTGCAGAGAAGTCCTCCAAGGAAGTTTCTTCTTCTTTTCTAATGACTAAAACGTAATATGTTTATTACTCTATACATCACTACTGTTGCTAGTAATTCTGACTCTTCCCTGTAAGAGTAGAACAACATGCCCTCATTGCACATGACATCAGTGCAAATAAAGATTTAATGTACAAAAATGTAGTTTTTCATCACTGACAACAATCATTGGGTTGGTTTTAAAACATCTTGGATATGAAGCCTGCAAAATGAGCACCAATCCGTCAGATACATTTGAACTCAAAGCCAGTTTTACAGTATTTTGCTGTTAATGCTTGGAAAGATGACAGAAAATGAGTCTTTGTATATGATGGCCTGACATTCTTCAACACGCCCTGTAGAAGCAGAACATTCCTTCCCCAGCCAGAACTCAGACACTGCTGTTAAACTCTCTCTGCACTCACTTACATTCTCCCTCTGAAGTCTGCGGTTGCTCCTTTTGTTCCAGGTACAGTCAGAGGTTCCTGCTCATAGTCCCAGGATCATGTTGTGGGGCAGTTTGTGGCTCCTTGCAGCAGTTTCTTCCCAGTTCACAGAGACTGCCTCTTACTAAAAAAATGCAGAGAGAGAGAGAGAGAGAGAGAGAGAGAGAGAGAGAGAGAGAGAGAGAGAGAGAGAGAGAGAGAGAGAGAGAGAGAGAGAGAGAGAGAGAGAATATCTCAATAAAAGAGTATGCACTGCTCTCTAGTGGTGGAACGAACAAGTACCTCCTGCAGAGATCAGAATCAAGGTCATAGGTCATCAATCTTTGATAGTAAAGAGTTTGTAAATAGAACAGTCAAGGCCAGGGCAGAGAGGAGGGGTATATTACATGTCTGCTCTGGTTAACTGTGTGGATGATAACTTACTTTGCATATGACACTTCAATTAAGATTATGCAATATAAATAATACAGTGAAAGTATCTGTTTCTCAATGGAGTAATTTTCACCTCATTTGTATGTAGTGTGAAGTAGTATATGTCATTTTACAGTGTTTGTTGATTCATAAAAACAAATGAGAAACGTTAATCTGTAGCAAATCTTGAGGCATGATGTGATCAGCTTTGCTTAACATAAAAACTGGAAGCAGGGGACACCAGCTAGCTGACTCTGTCCAAAGTTTGAAAGTACACCTATACCAGCACCTGTAAAGATCCCTGACTAACATGTTGTATCCTGTTTGTTTTAAGAGCGTACAAAAATGGGAATTTACGTTTTTAAGTTGAGGTAATGAATGAATTCATGATCTATCATCGCATTCCTTCGAGGTGGCAGAGGACTGCAGCCCATCCCAGCATATACATAAAATTGCTCACAACAAGGTCTGTGGAATATTTTGAGTAACCGGGTCATGATTTCTGGAAAGAGAAGTTGCTGTTGAGTTTATTAAGCACAAGCCGAGTACCATATAGTCCCATTATATTGGAGAGAAGGCAGACATTTCTACGGCTGATATCTCCAACACCGGGCAACTCACAACAAAGCAATCTAGATCGATAAATAGCACAACAGGTACGAGGGAAAGTATGTATCTTTAATTTTGGGGTGAAATGTCGAGTCCATAGGAGGCGGTTTCTTCCTGTTCTGAAAGGTAAAGCCAATCAGGTAGTGCCTTCAACCTGCATTCTCTCTACTGACCATCAGGGGGTGACTCCTCTGGTTGCAGGATGGGATCAGGTCCACAGGTCACAAAAACTCCATCGCTGATTCACTTTCCCGTTTCTCGTTCCAGAAATTACGATTAGCACCAGCCCCAGACCCTCGGCCGACTCCGGTTCCACCATTTTCAGCCGCCATCTTCAACTGACCCCGCAACTGGAACACCTAGTCTCCGCCTCCCAAGATGCCATCCTCAACAGTGTCACCCCTTGAACACTCTCATCGTCACCGGATGGAACAGCTTTAAAGCTTTCCACGCGTCTTTAAGCTTGCCATTCCCATCACTCGACGTCCTTACCCTCATGAACTTCATCACATACGCCCATTCCCTCCTTAAGATCAAGTCCTCCACCATACGGGTCTACATAAGCGGAGTTAACAACAAGGTCCACCTCAACCCATCTACCTCTTCCAACTAGACTTGTTCCTAAGTCCATACGAGCCCATCCGCGACTATCTAAGCTCGAGATTAGCCAGCCGAACGTCCGCGCAAGACCCCCTTTTCGTCACAGAGACGGGAAAGGGGGCCACATGGTCCTGGTTCCTGGTTCCTGGTTTCTGAATATTGTGAAGCAAGCAAAATGAGAAATGGTGGTACAGGTCCACTCTTGACCTCTGATACGATAGTTTGACAAAAGAAATGAGCTCAAGGTTCACTTACGAGCTTTTGTCTGAACCAACTACATCTCATCTTCATCGGCAGATGGAGTTTTCTCAGTTGTCGTGGAGATGCTCCAGCACGATCTCCACGACAACTGAGAAAACCCCATCAGCTGGTTCAGCTCTGGATAAAAGCTACTAAGTAAACCTTGAGGTGAGAGTTTCTTTTCTGTTGGTGGAAAAAATGAAAATAGCAAGATAATAAAGCAACAAAATAGAGGAGTTTGAGACAACTCTCCCCCATGAGCACAGATGTCAGACATGTTGTCATGCATCTCTTGTGATTGACAGGCTGGAGGAACAAGACTTGGGAAGAAAATTTGAGCTGTTAAACAAAGAGCTGAGGGACATGATGGCAATCGAAGGTACGACTTTACTGCTTAACACACACCGCTTCAACATCACTCCACGACACCAAACACTGAGGTCGAATGCTCGGATTGTAGCCTGGAGAACTTCTCCATAGTGTACCGTCAGTGTAGTACTACAGTGGATGGAGTTTAGAGAAACAGACAGGAGTACCAGCCCGGGAGCAAAGTAATGTACTACTGTGGGCGTATTTTAGACACCTATAAACATCAATATCAGTTTAAGAGTACACTATATTTAGAACATTCTCACCCCTTCACCTTGCCGTCAGACTGCCTCTCTGACGGGGAACTGAAGCCATCATCCATGCTCTCTTCAAACCCACCAGGCTGCTTTGACAAAATCTGTCATCTTACCTGGCAGAACACAGGAGTTCTACCGCTGCCTCCATCAGTTATTTTCTTTGTGTTATCCTGTGCATTTGGCGAATCCGAACTAACCCTTAAAAACACCAAAGTCACACGATAACACAAACTATCATGATGATTTTTCTTTTGTACTCACTGCTGCCATTAAGAATGTCAGACAGTTTCACTGAGAGTTGCAAGAAAGCAGCTGTACTGTAGTCTTGATAAGTAGGCTACTATCTGGACTGATGGCTGGGGACGCAAGCTATTAAGGTTCGATACTCATTTTCATAAGCAAATGGCATAGAATTATCATTTAACGGATCTTTCATTTCCATAAGCAGCTGAAACAAACTACAGACAGAAGTCAAGTTACGATATCCTGAGCAGAACCCTTCGTGTATTCAGAATCCTTTCTTTATAGTCAGAAACTACATCTACACTGGGTCTGATGTCGGTCCTATTCTGGTTGGGTGAAAGTCTCTCTCATTTTGTAAGTAGCTTCATTTTTGTCTGCTAACCTTGGGAAAATTGCATTCCCACATTCCAAGAAGCCTGGACAAGCCAATGTCATCTTACCTGCCTCTCTTGCCTGACACTTAAGGTAAGGGCTAGGAAAAGCCCAGACTAGCCTGACCTGTGAAAGAGGACGGACAAGAAAAAAACAATGTGTTCATACCTGAAAGAGAACTCAGACATGTCAAACCAGAAGTACAAAGCAATGAAAGGAACTTACCTATAGACCAAGCACAGCTGGAAGAGTATGAGGATGACAGGAACTAGACCAGAGTACAGAGTACAGAGGAAGGTGATTGATTTGTTACCTCTAGAGAAGTTGACAGAGAGTGAGCTAGTCAGGAGATCCACACGAGACCTAAAGCCCACATAGATATTGACACAATTCTTGGGTCAGCCCTCATACCACCCACACAGCTTTGTAAACAGTGTAAGGGTACAGTCAATGCCTGTGGGGAATGCAGCCATATCCCATGTCACAACAGAACACTATCCAACCTTTTACTAGGCATCTTACCAAATATCTCATCAGGTACTGACATACCAGGCCATGTCTTACACCAAAGAATAGTGCCTATTCTGTTCCTGTTTACCTACGCTGAAGGACATACACACACTCACCTCTACATACCTGCCTAACACACACTTACCTTTTCCTGCCTGACACATACTTACCTTTTCCTGCCTGACACATACTTACCTTTTCCTACCTGACACATACTTACCTTTTCCTGCCTGACACATACTTACCTTTTCCTGCCTGACACATACTTACCTTTTCCTGCCTGACACATACTTACCTTTTCCTGCCTGACACATACTTACCTTTTCCTGCCTGACACATACTTACCTTTTCCTGCCTGACACATACTTACCTTTTCCTGCCTGACACATACTTACCTTTTCCTACCTGACACATACTTACCTTTTCCTACCTGACACATACTTACCTTTTCCTGCCTGACACATACTTACCTTTTCCTACCTGACACATACTTTTACATTACATTTCATTTAGCAGACTCTTTTATCCAAAGTGACTTACAATAAGTGCATTCAACTATGAGAGTACAAACACAGAACAACAAGAATCAAGAAAGTACAATTTCCACAAGAAAGCCAAACTACGTGCCATTTAAGTTGTTTTTTTTATTCCAGGTATAGTCGGAAGAGATATGTATTTAGTTTGCGGCAGAAGATGAAGAGACTTTCTGCTGTCCTGATGTCATTGGGGAGCTCATTCCACCAATTGGGAGCCAGGACAGCAAACAGTTGTGACGTTGTTGAGTGTTTAGCTCAGTGACGGAGCTACAAGCCGCTTGGCAGATACAGAGCGGAGTGAGCGGGCTGGGGTGTAAGGTTTGACCATGTCCTAGATGTAGACTGGACCCGATCTGTTCGCAGCACGGTACGCAAGTACCAATGTATTGAAACGGATGCGGACAGCCACCGGTAACCAGTGAAGGGAGCGGAGTAGTGTGGGTGAATTTAGGTTGAAGACCAGTTAACCTACCTAACACACACTTACCTTTAACTACCTAATACATACTTACCGTTAACTACCTAATACATACTTACCTTTAACTACTTAACACACACACTCACCTCTAATACCTACTGAACACACACTTACCTTTACCTACTTAACACACTTACCTTTACCTACTTAACACACACTTACCTTTACCTACTTAACACACACTTACCTTTACCTACTTAACACACACTTACCTTTACCTACTTAACACACACTTACCTTTACCTACTTAACACACACTTACCTTTACCTACTTAACACACACTTACCTTTACCTACTTAACACACACTTACCTTTACCTACTTAACACACACTTACCTTTACCTACTTAACACACACTTACCTTTACCTACTTAACACACACTTACCTTTACCTACTTAACACACACTTACCTTTACCTACTTAACACACACTTACCTTTACCTACTTAACACACACTTACCTTTACCTACTTAACACACACTTACCTTTAACTACCTAACACATATTTACGTTGAACTACCTAACACATATTTACGTTGAACTACCTAACACATATTTACGTTGAACTACCTAACACATATTTACGTTGAACTACCTAACACATATTTACGTTGAACTACCTAACACATATTTACGTTGAACTACCTAACACAGACTTACATTTTGCAAGAATAGCTAAAATGACTTAGATACCAAGTTATAAAACCAAATATGTTGAGTTGAGCATAGTAGTGGAGTAGAAACGAATGAATGAAATAGGAGGTTGACTTTTGATAATTTTATTTTTGTATACTTTTGATGTAATTTTGTTACATCAAACTGATCAACTGATCCCAGTACTTTGTAAGATTGTTTTGTATTGGTTTTGGTCTGTGCCTACCGAAGAAGCGTCAGCGCCCTCTGCTGTTTTAAAGAGGAGTGAAAAAAAGCTTACAGCACCTGGTATACCCGTCCAAGGCCCGACCCTGCTTAGCTTCCGAGATCAGACGAGATCGGGCGTGTTCAGGGTGGTATGGCCGTAAGCGAAGACTCAGCCTACCAAAGGGCTTTTTAAAGACACTCTGACAGCACGCTTTGCTCTTCTGTCTAGCTATACAGGGAGCACCTGCAGATTGCCCGGCACACAAACAAACAAACGTTCTGGCCGTAGCGCCAACTTTTTTTCACTTCATAACTTACCCTGGCAATGTTATCTTATTAAATAAAGGTTATGTTATACAACTCTTATTGGATTATTAGCACTGATCCACAGCTGTAAGCGCTTTTCCACTACTTGTCCTTACAAACAGCAGAGGACCCTGCTGCTTCTCCGCGGTGGAGTCTTTGAAAATCAGAGCGCCTCGTCTCTAGCCTTGAATTTCATCGTTTTTGGCCACTTAAACCCACCCGCCACCCCGAAGAAGAGAAAAACCTTTATTGGGATGCGATATCTACATCTACTATCTAGGGGTTTACAGTGTAAACATTGTCATCATGCTAAATACCCCAGTCGCCGTACTCAATATTGGCGATACCCTTGAAAGTGAGAAAATAAGCCTGTCACTACACTGTAATTACACTGAGGGTCTACTTTATCTCACAGCCCTGCCCTGTGTTCCCCCAGAACTAATACGCATTCTCAATTACGTTTGACAGAAAACGTATTTGCTCCCTGATTGCGTTTGTGTTTGACGTATTTTAAATACGTTCCTAATCAATGTATCTTCTTCGCCGTGTTTTCTTGCTTTGCTTTCCTACAATACGTTTCTAATCAACGTATCTTTGCCGTGTCCCCCCCACCCCCATTTATTTGTGTTGCATGTTTACCGGGAATATTTTCCAGGACAGGAAGTACGTCACTTCACCTTGTTTTCTTCGTCGTCGCTCTTTTACGTACCAGACAAAGCATGGCTCAACGAACCAGACAGAACAGCGACCCCTCGTGTGTCTACATTGAAACAACATCTTCATTCCTGAAAACAGGTGTCAAAGTTCAGACTGTGCCAGGTTTTTTCTGAAATATTTAAAATCCACCAGTATTCAATTTTAAAAATGTTAGAACAGCTTAGGAAAAACTTTTCCAAGTTTTAAATAGGGTTTTTATTGCTTTTCTGAATGGTTGCAAGATTAATTCTGAACACAGATTATTATGTTTTTGGACTTTCCAAACTGTAAAGGATTAGCATGTCTGTAATAGGTTAATCTAGTTCATCATCAGAAGAAGCATCAAGGGTCAGAGGGTCCCCATCCCACACCCTGTCCTCTCCCTCGTCCTCCTCCTCCTGTAGGGCAGTGGGGTCCATCAAAACTTTCCTGCATATAAAAGCATTACTTATCGTTATGGTTTGCATTCAGGCTCTTAGTCTTTAGTAAAGCATTGTAATGTTTGACATTTGACAAATCTAAATTGTATTCTACCTGCAAGGTAATATTAAGGAATGCTGGGGTAAACATACAGGGACTTGCATAAATGAAGAAAATCTAAAAACTGAAAAATGTAACTAAAAAAGTACTGAAATTCTTCTTGTATGTTCTGGAAGGTGTTGTAACTATAAATATATACTGTATATAGTGTGGAGTGAAGAAAGTATATCCTGGCAGGGACATTTCTAATCCATTAATACAAATTTCAATAAATATTTCAAATGGATGATCAAGAATATTTATTCATATATACAAGCTATAGTGAGGGATCTCTTTTTTTGTATTGTGTTAGATGACAGCTAACTTTAATATATTATATAAGAGATTTTAAGTTATTAATGTGGCATTGCTATATACCATATCTATAATGTTTGCATGCAAAGAAAATACCTCTCACCAATTTCAACTATTTCTACTCAAAACAACAATAACTGAAGCCAGTGTATTTCTAAAAAAAAGTCTGTATGTAGTATACTAACCTGTATGTGCTGAAGACCTCTATTTGTTTCTCCATCTCCTGGAGTTTTTTTTTTAATAAATCCTTCAGCCCCTCATATGCCTCCAAGGACATGTTAAAAGGACAGCCAAAAGAGGAGGAAATGGGCAATATTACATTGACAAGAACAGTGACAAGATACTGGCTTATGTGAGCTCACGTTGTTCTATACATTTGTGATCATTAAATAACTTTGCATTCAAAGGAATCACGATCAAATACATAAACTACATAAATGATCATTGGGGTCTTTATATTTCAGTTAAATACATACTCTGTGTATCCAGGTCCTCCTCTATCTGCTGGATCTCTCTCTTCATACTCTTTAAAGATCCTGTCAGGTAACGGCAGTGGTTCCTCATCTCTTTGATGAGAATCCCATCTTCTTCTCGAAGTCGAGACAGCAGCATGTCTTTGTCAAAGACAAGTTTCTTTGTCTCGAGGGGAACTTTTGATGCTGAAAACAAAATTCAATAAATGTTAATAACTGAACACTTCTAACAATAGACAAAATTACAAAGGGTACAAAAGGGACTTAAATACACAGTATATGACTGATAGTGTCAGACCAAAAACAGTATTGGAACAGCAAAGATATAAAAATACACACAATAGATATAAAATGCAATATAAAAGTGCATAAAAATGCATTTACCAGAATCCCATGGCCAAATGGGGAAGTCTTGACTAAGAATGGCATCTGCTGTATCAACAGCTTCTGTCTGGCACAATTTTTCTCTTCCTGTGAACATACCACAAATTACTGCGGCACGTAAAAGCTGTATTTCAAAACAATACAACAATAATAATAATAATAATAATAATAATAATAACCCACCAATGTATATTATATAATATAATCTAGGACAAATACTAGCCAAACAAATAAAGCTAGCTCAACTCTTATGTACTTTTCCAGTTAGTTAATATTATATTGTCCACAGACATTCATAGACACGTTATCTCCGTTGCGTTGAGGATTACCCATAGTCCTTTGCATCTACTATTCAGTGCAGGTACAAATTTACAACAGCAGGTGGCATAGTTTTTCCCATTTAGCAGGATTTAAACTGAACCTTTTCAACTATGTTACACTTAACTGCATTAGATATAATAATAATAATAATAATAATAATAATAGCCTAGCTACGTTAAATTCCGTTTTTGTTGTGCTACTCTACTACCTAGTAGTTACTACCCAGTTGTTTGGGAACGGAGATGTTAATTAACGTACGTTACATTAACGGAATGCATGAATACATTCACGGCACAGGCTTTACATCATAGGTGTATTACAAGACGATAAAAGTGATGAATTACTGCCAATAGCTCCTTTATTACAGCTAGCAGGAAGCTGGTCACATGAGCGCGCAGGGCGGCGCAGTCTCGTGGGTCTGATGCGCGTTCATTATGCGGAGGAAAATAACTCTAGATTCAGCTGTTAGTTCATTTTACAACTTTAAAAACTTAATTGTTTAAATAAGGGCTATTAGAGTATTCATACTGGGGAGTGGGATCAACTGAAACGCCAGGTATTGCTGGAAAAAGGCAAAATGAAGGCGGTCTTTACTTGAATTTGGACAATTTTGTACTAATATTCAACGGGCCGGATTAAAAAGCCCAACACACCCCGCGGGCCGTAGTTTGCCCATACGTGGTCTAAACCAATCAGATCGCTGGCAGAAATCCCAGCGGCCAACAAACCGAATGGGAGTGTGAAGAAAACTTTATGAAGACGTTTAAAATTAGACTTTTAATTCGAATTAAAATATTTTTCTATTGATCTATTTATGTTTAAAGCTGGTGTTTGTGCACATTGTCAGATAAAGATCAGGCTACACTAATAATATTAGTATTATATTATATCCACACGTGGAACATATGGTTCTGTCTTACGTGGACATGGACCTCCACACGTGGACCTTAATAATATGAATTATTAATCAAAGTGAAGACGTTAAAAATGCATAAATCTTTCTTTACGTGAAGAAAACAAAACAGAAATATGAGTGTTGTAAAGATATAACTGAAATGTA
Source organism: Ophiodon elongatus (assembly GCA_016806645.1). Lineage (NCBI taxonomy): Eukaryota > Metazoa > Chordata > Actinopteri > Perciformes > Hexagrammidae > Ophiodon > Ophiodon elongatus. The sequence continues at coordinate 14,595 of JACSYO010001489.1, forward strand.
TTTATATATTTATATAAAATAGATAAGATATTAAACGGCTTCTTCCCACTATAGTTGCTCATTGAGTCGTTACACCCCGATACGTTTCTCTTTCAGAACAAATAAATCCTGGAACACCAGCCAAGACATTAATATAACAGGCATCACCCAGTCACAAACATCACATCTGTACATACTATATATACGTATAGAGTAGCTGGAGGAGGAGAGGGAGGCTGAGACTAAACAAACGATGGAAATTGTGTGTATTGTTGAGTGTTATCACAAATTTAAAGCTATGTAATAAATAAAGAAGTGCATGCAGTGTAATACTTAATTGTACCGCCAGAACTTTAAAAACTACCAAATTATTAAAAGAGTGTACTCAGTGTAATACTAACTTGTACCACCACGCTCAGTGGCGCAGAGACATTCGAAATAACTACGTTCATTGAACGCACCAGAAGAGGAGGGTCATGTGCCAAGAGGCATGGACATGCCTACCACACCAGCTGTAAACCAATCGTCAGGAAAAACGCTGCTTTCGGAGGACCAATGGATTTGCCTGCATTTTAAGCCAATGGCGCGAAATATGCTTTTCTATGAATGCCAGGACTCAGGCTGAATTCAGGATTCGTGGGCAAGAATTCAGACAGGTAACTGCCTCGCAGTCTGTGGAAAATTCAAACCGGCGAATCCTCAGCTGAGATTTGTACTCTGTTATCACAACGCTTTTCACTTTATTAAATATGCTTTATTATAACTTTCGTTCCAAGAAGTCCTTAGTCTCCCCGGAAGTTTTCTCAGAATACAATAGTATATATGTGCATAAGTTGTTTTTCTTTGATCATTTTGCACCACTAAATAAAAAATATCAACTGGTTTCTTGCATATTATGTGATTAATATGATTCATTATTTTAGTGTACATTGTGCTGACATGGTGCATATTTCTAAATACAGTTGTGTTGAGTCAAATTACCAGAAATTACAAGCCCCTGATTTATACATTTCACTCCTGAAAACATGGAGAAAATGGATTTATTTTTATGGCTGTTAACTGTAATTTCTGATTCTTGGAGTGATGAGAAGAGAAATCCAAATTATGTCTGCAAAAACCTTTTGACTCAAATATGTCAACAAAATGACACCTGGCTTTATCCAATATTCACATTTATGTTCTGGAAATATAATATAACAATATATATATATATATATATATATATATATATCTATATATATATATATATATATATATATATATATATATATATATATAATAATAATAATAATAATAATAATAATAATTAGCTCATGACATAATGGCTCATTGCAAAAAAAAGAATTATCTGATTAGTTTACAGTGATAAAACAAAAAAAATAAAAATGTAATTTAATGTTACATACATTGACGAACCGGCGCCGTCGTTGTCCCGGCAACGGTTGCGGACGCTGTTTGGGTCCGCGGGTCTGACGTCAGTGATCTGTGACGTCACGCTTCGATAGGGCTTTGATCCCTTGATTTGAAACGCAGCCTGAATCTTATATTCAGGGGAGGAACAAGGCAGCTTCGATCTTGTGATTTTTTGCAGAGACCAGAGGAGGTAAACAGTAGGAGCTTCATCATAGATAATACACCGTAACAATAATTACAGACAGTAATAACAGTATATCTCCCACAGCATCCGAGGTAATACACCAGAATATTATTATTAATAATAATAATAATAATAATAATAATAATAATAATAATAACAGTAATTTACCATGAGTCAATCACAGACATCACAGACGGAGATCCCGATGCTGGAATCAACCGTTCGCCCGCTCGTCGAATCCTTTTTCAGAAAGTTGACACTTCAACAGTGGGAACTGTGTCTATTGGACAACTTCGACGAGACCACCAAAGACCTGATAGTGGAGCTGCTTTTGGATATCATAAGGACCTTGTCCACAGCCCTCCTGAGGAGTGTTAGGAACACAAATGTCGAGGTGACGGAAGAACACGTCAAGTCCAGGCTCGGCAACATCATCACGGACAGTTTTAAAGCTGTTCTGGACGTCACAGCTCGAGGCCCGAGTCACAGCGGAGCACACTTGACGGAAATGATCGTGAAAGAGGTCACGGTCAGCGTCCGAAGCTCTCTTTGGTCTCTTCACGACATTCCGAGGAACCACCACCACCCCCCAACAGACTGGACAAGATGAACAAGGCGTTTGTGCATAAGATGAGGATTTTGTTCACGCTACCACCGACGCGTAGGAAGGGAAAAGGTCGGACAGATGATGAGTGCTCTCCGACGCCAGAGCCGGAGCTAAAAGAGTCACACATCGATGACAGCTCACTAGAACCAGAGGTACCAGGAGAGTCACGCATCGATGACAGCTCACTAGAACCAGAGGTACCAGGAGAGTCACACATCGATGACAGCTCACTAGAACCAGAGGTACCAGGAGAGTCACACATCGATGACAGCTCACTAGAACCAGAGGTACCAGGAGAGTCACACATCGATGACAGCTCACTAGAACCAGAGGTACCAGGAGAGTCACACATCGATGACAGCTCACTAGAACCAGAGATACCAGGAGAGTCACACATCGATGACAGCTCAGAACCAGAGTCTTTCGAAGAATTATTAAAGTGGTATGACTCGGTATATACTGACGCTGAATCTGCCGAAAAAGTTCCAACGGTTCCAGTGCTTACCGAGACTAAGCCTGAAAAAGAAAATGTCTGGTTTAAACGAATGCCGGATTCCGGGAGCCCTATGGATCGAATCATTGTTCAAAACGTACCAGAACCTGAACATGAACCTGAACCTGAACCAGAACCAGTAGATTCAGACAAACCAGAAATATCTGATGAACCTGAAAACCCAAAGGAGGTTTCATCAGACACAGAAGTAAAGCCTCTGATAATAAAACCTTTCTGGCATGAAACGTCATCCGATGAGGTGGACGGGTTGGATTCTGGAAGCCGCATGGAGATCATCGTCGATCCGGACGTCGAGGAGGAGGTACCCTCAGCGACTTCTGTCGATCCTGCGCAGGAAGAAAAGAGGAAAAGTGACATCTTATTCTTCGTGGAGAAGCTGGTGTCGCAGACATTAAGGAAGTGCAAGGTGACATGGACCGCCACGGACCCCAGAAGCATCATCGAGCGTCTGGTGAAGAAGACGTACAATATAGACATGCCAAAACTGGACCCACAACTACAACTAACGCATGCAGAATAATTGCACATTTTGAAAGCGGCAGTAATAAACTAACAGTCATAGTTTCTATAATACATTTATTGCAAGCAAAAAACACGTTTTTACAGCCAGGTTAGAAGAAAGGACGTTTAGGACATTAATAATGAATACAAATTTGAGCATATGTATTGAATACTGAATAAAATTCTGAGAACCAAGTTCTTTATATCAAATAGAACAATGACGACATTAAGTCATTCAAATATTACAATAAACACAAAAAAACAATCCCCCAGTGGATGGCCTTAAAAAACAGTTATATTCTGCTCCTTCTGGTGCTTCCACCAACCAACCGTCTGACATTGTGGAGCCATTCTTTACTGAAGCTTCCACCTCTGATTCCATGGCCCGGCCTCTTTTAGTCACAGCATCTAACTGTAAAAGAAATCAACATTAGAAATGGGATTTGTTAAGTGGGAAGTCCAGGGGGCCCCGGTCAAAATGTTCTGATAAACAAGCTCTTTTTTGATGCTTTTTAATGCCAACTGGCATCTTATCTAAAATCAAACCACACGTGTTGATCATTGAAAAATGTTAATATGTTCCACAAAAACTGTATACTTTCCAGATTATTTATGAATTGTGATATTAAAGATATTGGTAGTGGTAGTAATTAGTTACATTCAATAACTTTTTTCCAACTCTAGTTATTAAAGTTAAAGTTTTTACACAATACTAATACTAAGGATATTTACTCAAGTACAGTATTTCAGTAGGGTACAATTTTGCAGTACTTGTACTTTACTTGAGCAATTCTATTTGATGGTACTTTATATTTCTACTCTACATCTCAGAGGTAATTATTTTTGCACTTTTGCTCCTACATTTATTTCATAAATTTAGTTACTTTGCAGATTCAATTATTATTACAAAATATAATTAACTAATAAATTGATGTATTATTATAGATAAATCTACCCAGCAGTAAATGGAGTCATTAAAATGAGCTCCACTTTTACCAGCTGTAACATTGACAATGATTATTGTCGTTATCTATAGATAATTAAAATAATAATAATAATAATAATAATGCCATCAGTTTGTTTATTGTGCGTTTTAGCTCCTTCTTTAAAAATGAACTACACACAAAATCCAAATGTAGGGACGAGAGATAATTTCTGAAGTTAACCGTCATTGCACAGATGTCATTTTGGACAATAAAGTTGATTATTAAACTATCCTGACTATTACATATCTCTTGTGTTTGAGGGGTCATTACAAAAAAAGTGTGTTATATTATGTCCATGTTCACTAGAAATTAAATAATTATTTATTAAAAAACTGGAAATTCGACAAAAGTCGAGTGCTGAGAAAAGCATCCGGTGTTACGGTTTAACAAGCGACCCTGTTAACTGGCGACTTCCAGCCGAATGCGTCTGTTGTGTGATTAAGACAGCTGTTGAAAATAGGAAGAGCACACGTAGCTGTCCTCGTGAATGCCGTATTGTTTATTTCTTTCAATACAGTGTCAACCCCTCTCATATACATCGTATACATAATATACAAATTAAACAATAAGGCATTCACGAGGACAGCTACGTGTGCTCTTCCTATTTTCAACAGCTGTCTTAACCACACAACGACAGAGGCGTTCGGCTGGAAGTCGCCAGTTAACACGGTCGCCTGTTAAACCGTAACACCGGCAAGATGACCTGTCAACGCCGACATCTGAGTGTACGTTGTTTAACAACCGTCTGTTCATAAGACACACAAATAGACCATAAATATTATAACCATCAGGTTTATGTTTGAATAAATAAATAAATGCACTTAGCAAACAACATACTAATTGCTAGTGGAAGCTACATGCAATATACTCAAATTCATGGGATGTTACCTGAAGCATGGGGGACCCTGCGACGGTGGAGCAATGGTGGGAAAGTGTGCAATAGTCCAACATCGTGCTGACTAGTGGGGAGAGTTTAGTTCAGAAGGAAGCTGGAGCAGGCGGGAAGCATTGCCTCGTCCCAGGGGTCAAGGGTCATGGTTGAAGGTTCATGCTCCTCTCTGGCATGAGGACAAATGTCACCTCAGTCACTTTAATCAACCGACAGCTAAAATACTTTCTCATCCTGAGGTAGTTTTAGCTTCAAGCAAATAACACCAAATGCAGTACCAATACACAATAAGCAGGACTATTAACTTACCACAATGAGAGCGCTGCTAATGGCACTAGCATGCTAATCGCGATTAGCATCACGACTTTTACAAACTAACGTTACATTAATTGTTACAAGACTAGAAATACAGAATACACACATTTACGTTCAGCAGATCCGTAAGGTTTTACTCAGTTTTCACCAAAATGATTGACACATTTAGCTAGAGAATCCTCTGCCGAGAGCAACTGATTTCATGTACCGCTAGCTAAGCTAACGTTAGCTGTGTCTGCTTTAAGACTATAGCCTGTAGCTCACCCAGCAGTGTTATTTCTACACCTTGTCTCGCGCCGCAGTGTTATCTCTACACCTTGTCTACAACGTTGCGCAAAGATACTGTAAAAGACAAGTACTTACGTGTATAATTCCAGCATAATTTCTTTTCTCTGGCCTTCTCCCAAATTTGATTAATAATGAGATGTATAGCCGCATGTCATCATTCAACCGCTGGTTGTCGAGGTGGTGTCCAGCAAACAATGTGGGCTTCGTTGATAATTGGGAGACTTTCTGGGGAAAACCTGATCTGATTAGGAGAGACGGCATTCATCCCACGTTGGATGGAGCGGATCTCCATCCATCCATTATCCAAACCGCTTATCCTTTTTAGCGTCGCGGGGCGCTGGAGGCGAAGGCAGGGTACACCCTGGACAGGTCGCCATTTCATCGCAGGGGGAGCGGATCTCATTTCTGCAAATCTGACCAACTTTGTTTGGGGACCTAATCCATGGCAACCCAGAGTTCAGACCAGGAAGCAGAGTTGTAGTCTTACACCCTTCTCTGCACTTCCATTAGAGCAGTTACCCACCCAAAACTATATAGGGACTGTGTCT
>JACSYO010001490.1:0-15000 GCA_016806645.1 Ophiodon elongatus
ATGCTAGTCGCCATCTGCATCAAGCCCACGATGTGCGAGCAATTTCCTAGCGCGATTTAAATGCCAGATAACGTTTGAAAAAAGAAAGCAATAGAGGGTCATAATTAACGTTAACTTAATTAAAGAAACATATTGACTTACCCAGCTGTGCATGAACATTGTTGTTCCTGGCTTTGTTCGTACTTCAGTAGTCAATGACGTGGGGCGTAGATGGTTGCATTGTGACTGAGCTCTCTCCCCCCGCTTTTACTCAGCCAACAAATTATATTGTGAAAGCAACTTTAGCTTTCAAATGCACATTGTAGTTTTTTCTGTCTACTTCTGATATTTATGAACAATTTCCATGTTGTTAAAAACCCCACTTTGACATGCCGGGTGCGAAAGCTTGCCAGGACTAGCAACAAGAGGGGCTGGGGTTTAGTGAAGGGTCAATTCATAATCTGTAAAATTAACCAGTTTGTGGAAGACACTTAAGGTGTTTCAATCATTATACATGTACTTTGAATGCAAGGGTCAGAGTATATAAATAAGCATCAAAATAGAGCTCGTTTATTGAAAAAATAAACCCCGGGGGAATGATCCCTTGAACCCCCCCCCTGCAGAATTACAGCCCTGAAATTTCCTCAAACCCCAGAAATGCTCTTTGCTGACTCAGTTCAGTACATATGTTACTTCAACTTACTGTCCCAGTTAAAGAGTCCCTGCCAAAGTTGTCCAACTCGGTTCTCTCACGCTGCTCATCAGTTCCAAATATGGTGACGTATATGTGGTCCCATGTTCCTGCATTTAGCATGTCACCTGTTTTGACCTCTATCTTGTACTCAGCCATGGTCAGTCTTTGGAAACGGTCTAGAAAGAGAAACACTTTTAGATCTCCAATTGTAGTGTGAATCCTGCAATTCTCTGCAAAAAGACATGACACCCTACATTTTTTTTTGCTACAGTTTTCACTAAACATTTAAAATTTGCTAATTTATTTTTTAACTTTTGGTAGTTTTTTTAAACTCAATTTTCTTGTCAACAGGCATAAAACAACCTTGTTAACATTTAACCTTGTCCAAGACTATCCCATTTACATTACTACAAGTGTAGTAATCAAAAACGGGGAAGAACCCAAAATCAGAGCGACACGATGGGAAAGAGGGATGGTCAAGGGTGAGTTTAACAATAAGGAAATCTTCAAAACAAAACTGGTAGGGCAGCGGAGTCAAAAATGTATAAGAAAAACCAGAACGGGAAAAACACAAAACCGGATCTGGTACAACAGAAAAACCACATGAGGGATACCAATAGGTTAGCAGGGAAACACATCAGCACAACAGGCGCAAAGCAGGGAACATACCTGGAAAAGACACAGACAAACCAACACTGAGACAGGCGACAAACAAGGTTTAAATACACTGGGGAGGTGCAGGTGATTATACACAGGACGATTCAATTAGGGGCGGGGCAGACAATCACAGAGGCGGGAAAATATACGAAGGCAGGAAGTGAAGTGAACAGAGGAAACAAGAGGCAGGGAATTTCAAAATAAAGCAGAAAACAAACTAAACAAAACCCAAGACCGTGACACTTCCACATGAACTAATGCCTGCTACAACCGACTACTTACTACTACTACTACTACTAAGTCTCTTATTTGTAACGTCCTCGCTCCTCGATCCTCGCCTGAACCGGAAGTTGTTCTGCGCCGCCATATTGACGGCCGTCCCAAAGCTCTTATTTCTGTCTGAGGAGCGAGGTGCAAGGATCGAGGAGGCATCTCGGAAGAGCCATGAGCGAGGAAGCGAGAGAACAGGCTTCCAGGAAGTGTTTTAACACTGGACACGCCCCCTCACTGTTCATCAGTTATCTGATTGGTCGGACTGATAGCTGGAGTTTCATACCAGAGTGAAGACGCATCACAGATTAAACTCTCTATATATTTGATTTGTTTTCTGAGTGTTGGGTTTTATGAGTTATATCATTTAAGTTCAACCTGAAATATTGAGCCTAATAAATTAATTCCAGTGTTCAAGAGAAACCATAATCGCCATAATTGCAAAACATACAGATGCAAATAATTCATAAATAAAACAAACGCATTTTGCTGGTAGAAATCGGCCCTGCGCGTATAAGCAGGACAGAGAACACAGTATAAATACCACACACTGTGTATAAATACTCAATGCCATTTGTTAAACAGGTAACAGACTACAGATAGAAAACATCTCTACTCTGTTAGTGATGATAACTGTGTATTTATTAGTATAAGTAGTAGTTTAACACCATTAAATTAACTGAAAACATTATACGATAATTTTTATTAATATTTGAAGTGGATTGTTATTGGAAAGTGAGCTAAAAACTGTCCGTGAGACTGATCATGTGTTCAGACACGATCTGCGTAAAAAGTCTCTCCAGCTGTTAAAGCCGACTAACAGCTGATCCAGATGTGATCAGCGGCCGCCGACCTCCGTCATCAGGAACAGACGTCGCTTCACGTGACGCTTTCGAGGAAAGGATGTCCCATGTCTCTTAAAACATATTTCCTCGTTTCCTCTATCCCTGCATGGTTTCTTTGCGTCTCTCCATGCATCCCTGGTGGGCGGGACTGAGACGCAAGGAAAAGACGCAAGTGAGGGAAACGGGGATGCAATTAAGGGACTTGGGACGCACCCACAGCTATAGATTTGATTTGTTTTCCGAGGGACCCGGTCGAAGGCCTTCTCCAAGTCCACAAAACACATATAGACTGGTTGGGCAAACTCCCAGAACCCCTCCAGTAGTGTTGCGAGGGTAAAGAGCTGGTCCACTGTTCCACGACCGGGACGGAATCAGCTCTGCTCCTCTTGAATCCGAGGTTCGACAATCGGTCGGAGCCTCCTTTACAGCACCCTGGCATACAGTTTCCCCGGGAGGCTGAGTAGTGTGATACCCCGAAAATTCGAGCACACTCTCCGGTCCCCCTTTTTGAAAATGGGAACCACCACCCCGGTCTGCCAGTCCATGGGCACTGTTCCCGACCCCCCATGCGACATTGAAAAGGCGTGTCAGCCAAGACAGCCCAACAACGTCCAGCGCCTTCAGCATCTCAGGGCGGATCTCATCCACCCCCGGCGCCTTGCCACCAAGGAGCTTTTTGACTACCTTAGTGGCCTCTGCCAAGGATATGGATGCCTCCCTTGGGATGTGTGAGAAGTTCTTCCGGAGGTGGGAGTTGAAGACCTCCCGGACAGGATCCTCCGCCAGACGTTCCCAGTTCACCCTGACTACACGTTTGGGCTTGCCGGGTCTTTCCAGCCGATTCCACTGCCATCTGATCCAACTCACCACCAGGTGGTGATCAGTTGACAGCTCTGCTCCTCTCTTCACCCGAGTGTCCAAGACATAGCAGATCAGATGAAACGATTCCGAAGTCGATCATTGATCTACGGCCTAAGGTGTTCTGGTACCAGGTACACTTATGAGCCACCCTATGTTCGAACATGTGTTCGTTATGGACAAACCGTGGCTAGCACAGAAGTCCAACAGCGAGACACCACTCGGGTTCAGATCGGGCAAGAAGTTCCTCCCAATCACCCCCCGCCAGGTTTCTCTGTCGTTGCCCACGTGAGCGTTGAAGTCTCCCAGGAGAACTATGGAGTCAGCAGGAGGCGCCCTTTCCAGGACCCCTCCCACCGACTCCAAGAAACTGCTGTTCGGTGAATAGGCACAAACAACAGTCAGAGCTTTACTCCCCGCAACCCGCAGGCGCAGGGAAGCGACCCTCTCGTTCCCCGGGGAGAACTCCAACACGGTGGCGCTCAGCCGGGGGCTCGTGAGTATCCCCACTCCCGCCCGGCGCCTCTCACCCTGTGCAATTCCAGAAAAGGACAAAGTCCAACCTTTCTCCAGGAGCTTGGTGCCACAGCCAGTGCTGTGCGTGGAGGTGAGGCCAACTATATCTAGCTGGTACTGCTCCATCTCCCGCACCAGCTCCGGCTCTTTCCCCGCTAGCGAGGTGACGTTCCACGTCCCTAGAGCTAGTCTATGCTGCCGGCGATCGGCTCGCCCAGGCCCCCTGCCTGGTCTACATAGCACACGACCCCGATGCTTATCCCTGCGGGTGGTGGGTCCACAGGATGGCTGCTCAATATTGTTTCTTCGGGCTGAGCCCGACCGGGCCCCATGGGCAAAGGCCCGGCCACCAGACGCTCGACTACGAGCTCCCCTCCCGGGTCTGGCTCTGGGAGGGTGCCTCGGTTTCCCTGGTCCGGGCGAGGTGGCTGTAGTCTGTGGGCTGCTGTTAATCGGGGTTTTTTGAACCGCTCTTAGACTGGGCTCTCCCCTGCGACCTGTTTGTCTTGGGAGACCCTACCAGGGGCTGATGCCCCGGACAACATTGCTCCCAGGATCACTGAGCCACTCAAACTCCTCCACCACGTTAAGGTGGCGATTCAAGGAGGAGAAAAAAAAATAGATTCAATCAATATCATTTAAATATTTTCTTTTTTTTTAAAAGTTAATCAATGACCTGGTTTAGGTTCATTGACAATTTGCAATTCACATACTGTTGTTCGTATTTGAGTCTTGGCCAGTCGGTTACAACCCAATGTGTCAGATTTCTCTGTGAAGGAAGGTAAAAATGAACTCAACATTTACGCTATTCTCTTGTTTCTTCAGAGAACTGCTTCGATTTTCAAATTGGGCTCCTTCGGAAAAATAAAATAATACCTGTATTCAAAATGTACGATAAAATACTGCAATGTTTGACAGATTTTAAAGAACCATGTGTGGGAGTAAATGTTGCTTACAGCCACACCACTCCAATCAAGCCCGATCTCGGAAACTAAGCAGTTGGGCCTGATTAGTATTTGGATGGGAGACAGCCTGGGAATACCAGGTGCTGTAAGCTCTTTAACTTCTATCTCCAAAAGGCAGTGGACATTGCTACTTTTTCTGTTGAGAAAAATATGACAAAAAGGCCAGATTAAAGAGATGGATCCAAAAAGGTGGGTAAAGGTGAAAAGGAAAAATAGATTCAATCAATATCATATTATCCTTTTCATTTCCTTTAAAAGTTAATCAATGACCTGGTTTAGGTTCGTTGACAATTTGCAATTGACATACTGTTGTTCGTATTTGAGTCTTGGCAAGCCGGTTACAACCCAATGTGTCAGATTTCTCTGTGAAGGAAGGTAAAAATGAACTCAACATTTACGCTATTCTCTTGTTTCTTCAGAGAACTGCTTCAATTTTCAAATTAGGCTCCTTCAGAAAAATAAAATAAGCGGCGCGGGTTCCGACGCCATCCCGGCCCGATGCGGACGCGGGAAAGCGGCGTCCCCCTCGGACCCGCGCTCGCCGCGTGGCGATTTTCCAAAGTTTCGGAACGCGTAGTCCAAATGGCACTTCATCTTTTCATCCACCAGGTGGCCACAGACTCGGGACGTGCGGGAACACAACTGCCATTTCGCTCGGGGACATAAGTAACAAAAAGGGCCATTTGGGAAATCCCACGGAACCTGTCCCCCAAATGGCCCTTTTGTTCCCGGACATTCGGGAACAAAAGGGACACTGAAGGGACACAAGGGAACAAAAGGGACACGCGGCTGGGGTTAAACGGGAACACAAGGGACGTTTCGGGGCCGCCTCACGTGGGACCCTGGATCGACTTTTAAACCACGATATCTCCTCGACCGTTCGACGTACGGCGTCGAAACGTAAATATCTCGGACCAGCGCTAAATTGTACGGAATGAAAAAACTTAGAACTTTTTTACTTTTTTACGTAAAAATATACTGCCATAAAACCACAATGCTCTTAGCTAGGGCTTTGAAATTTAAGGGGGGGTATGACGAAGTACAGTACTACCATTTTGTGTATTTTCAAGCAAATTGGTTGGATTTAAAAATTCCTCCAGGAAAAGGGGGTCACTCTGCTGAGCATGTACCCGCAGTTTGGGCCACCTTCGGTTAGGACATTTGGACAAAATTGTAAGCCGTACTAATGTAGTCGAAATGGCCGATTATAAGCGAAGTCTTTGTTTTGGGCCATAAGTGACAAATTGGGACATTTCGGCAGGATGTTTGGACTAATTGTAAGCCGTACTAATTTAGTCGAAATGGCCAATTATAAGGGAAGTCTTTGTTTTGGGCCATAAGTGACAATTTGGGCCATTTCGATGAGGACATTTGGACAAAATTGTAAGCCGTACTAATTTAGTCGAAAAGGCCAATTATAAGGGAAGGACCGAAACGGCACAAATTGGCACAAACGCCACAAATCGGCACAACGGATGAAATCGGCACAAACGCCACAAAACCAGAACGCTCTTAGCTAGGGCTCTGTAATTTAAGGGGGGGTATAACGAAGTATAGTACTACCATTGTGTGTATTTTCAAGCAAATTGGTTCGAGTTAAAAATTCGGGCCACCTTCCTCGGGTTAACATCAGTGCATGTCCCCCTAAATCTTAACAGCACTCTAGAGACTTGCTGCTTCAGGGCCTTATTCAGGTCAATAAAGGAAATGTATCCTGCATTTATTGAGCAGTTTTGACCATCTCCTGAGGTTTTATGACTGTTTATAGATTGAAAATTGGTTATTTTCAAAGACAGATTTATACTATTAAAATGAATAATGGAGAATCAAAAACAACATGAATGTGTCACATTGGGCCATGGCTACAACATATTAAAAGATCATGGGTCTGAGATGTTTAGAAATTAACTTAATACAATGTGACCAACTTCTGCAGAGGGAGTCAGGTTCTATGTAGACCTAGTCCCTCTGATTTGCTATCTCAGAGCAACCAATTAACTCTTGTGAATACTTTGGATGAGGTTTGATGACATGACCTCATTATAGGACTCATCAACAACATCTGTCCACAATCTAGGGTTTCTGGGACCATTATTTAAGAAATAATAGCCTTTTTTACATGTGTCAAAAAGTGATGTCAATTTGGCTTCAATTAAGACCATTCTTGACTTTTATGAGACCTTAACTTGTTGCTATGAGCACCAAATATTTATCATTTCATATTCACAATGCCTTCTTTCAGTATTACAAGTTTCATGTTTCTAGGTTGTTTTAAAGTGCAAGAAATAAATAAAAAGATTGGTACTCTACGGAATGGGCCTTGAATCGACTGGTGACCCTTAGGTTATAAGACGGCTGCTCTACCACTGAGCTATTGTCCTTATAGAAAGTACATGTTCAGAACTTGTACAGTTGACTGTTATATTCAATGCAGTTCTATCTTTCCTTAGAAAAGGACTGGGCCTTTTTCGAAAATAGCTGTTTTGAGACTTCAGAGTCAAGAGGTTTTTTTGGGGTCCTATAAAAACACAACTACACAACCTGTCGTCATGAAATTGATATAAGGTGGACACAAGAGGACACTCTACTAGGATGAATTGGTTTGATGCCATTAGCATGCTGCTAAAAGAAGATAGCTTTCCAGAGGGCTGAGAGACTTGGTCCTTGGTGAGCAAGCTCAGGACCTCAGATTGGATGTTGGGTGCAAGTTCCAGACTGTTTGAGCTATTGGATGAGTAATTTTGCATGTTGTAGAAATGGGGGACAATAGTGACAATTTGGGCCATTTCGGTTAGGACATTTCGACAAAATGGTCAGTCCATACATATTTAGTCGAAATGGCCGTTTATAAGGGAACTCGAGCTCCCTTATTATCGGCCATTTCGACTACATTAGTACGGCTGGAAATTTTGTCCAAACGTCCTAACCGAAATGGCAGAAATTGTCACTATTGTCCCTAACCATATGTACAGTATGCTCTAGGCTAGGATGCTGAAACTTATGAGGGGACATACCTGGCAACAGCCCACCATAAGCGCAAGGTTTCAAGCAAATCGGATGACTTTGAATTTTAAGGCATATTAAAGCCTTCGACTTATTTGCCTGATAATTCAAAACAATACACTTTCTCCAATTCTTTTAATTTCCATACCAGTGGATCAAGACTTTGAGAAGGTAGTGTAGTCCACATTTCAGCTTCCTAGCTCATTGTTTTATATGTCTCTCTTGCCTACATAAAGTCAAAATGCCATAGATGACAATGCCAAAAGTGTAGGGAGTTGCCACTTGTTATTCACACCAGTTAATCCATGGGAAAGGGTTGAATTACTGTGAGAAACCCAGCCTCCTAGCCACTTGCTTTCTAGGTTATTCTTGCCTATATAAAGTCAAAATGACATAGATGACAATGCCAAAAGTGTATGTAGTTGCCACTTGTTATTCACACCAGTTAATCTATGGAAAAAGGTTGAATTACTATGAGAAATCCAGCCTCCTAGACAATTGCCTTCAATGTATTTCTTGCTTCTTACACTATAGCTTACCTTACCCTATTGCACTAGATGAAATGAAAAGGTCCATGCCCTTATTTATGAGGATATTAGCTCAGTGGTAGAGCTGCCATCTTGCAATTCAAAGGTCACAGGTTCGAACTTAAGTCATGGCAGTGAAAGTTTTATCGAAAATTACAGGCCTCAGGGCCCATTCCGTAGAGTAGTCTTTTTATTTAATTTTGCTCTTTAGAACAAGTTAGAGACCTGAAACTTGTAATATTCAAAGAAGGCATTGCGAATATGAAATGATAAATATTTGGAATTCCCTGAACTGGAATCAAACCCCAGCCGCTGTGGTGAGAGCACCGAAACCTAGCCACTAGACCATCAGGGACACACTGGCACAGAAAAGAACAACGTAAAATGACATCTATAAACCCTCACAGTGACCCAAAATTGTGTTGAGAAAAGAACACCATATCCCAAAGTTAAGTAACATCAAATTTGAATTCCCTGACTGGGAATCGAACCCTGGCCACTGCAGTGAGAGCACCGAATCCTAGCCACTAGATCATCGGGGACACACTGGCACAGAATAATAAGGGAAAACCAGTTGGATGGAAAGAGTGAAGTACTCGGGGTTGACTTAGTTACTTTGCTGTCTTCGTTACATGGCTCTTTGGTTGAAAGGGTTCATAACATGTCTGACAGGGCAAGTTGATTCCCTGCAATATCTGCCTGTCATCTAGCTTTTTCACCCTTTAGTTTGACCACTGCTTAAGGTCTGATTCAACCCACCATTTCCTCATTACCATTACCATTACTATCCAATTGTTTAAAGTGTCCTGCGGTAGT
Organism: Ophiodon elongatus; assembly: GCA_016806645.1. NCBI lineage: Eukaryota > Metazoa > Chordata > Actinopteri > Perciformes > Hexagrammidae > Ophiodon > Ophiodon elongatus. The sequence continues at coordinate 9,131 of JACSYO010001490.1, forward strand.
CCTGAGGGATCAGGGAGCATCCTGTTAGATCCTGTATCTTCATTGGTTCTCAATGGAGTCCACAAAGTATAGCAAAGATTGCCTCAACCAAATTTCACGGTAAAACGTAGTTCCAGGCAATTTTCTTGCGTTTTTCTTGGGCCTGGAAAGTTTTGAAAAGCGTTAAATAGAGGGTACGATTAGACAACTTACACCGAGCCTACCCACCTGCTTTCCGCAGAAGGGAATGAGCTCAAATGGTAGAGTGCTTGCTTCGCATGCCAGAGATAGTGGGATTTACGCCCACATTCTCCAAGTGTCTTTTTGTTTCTTCTGTGTACGTGATTAGTGGAAACAGAACATTTTATTAAAGAACGCAATAGGACTTCTTGTACCGGTTGAATGGAAGACAGCAACCGTAGATTTGAACCACCAGAGCACACTGGATTAGCAGTCCATCGCCTTAACCACTCAGCCACCTCATCGTCCGTAGACTTGCTTTATATCAAAACTCCTATCCAGGTCACCTTCCTAAGTGTTTACATCGGTCTAGAAAGTTTGGAAAAGCGTGGAATTTAGGGAGTAGAGGAGGCGATCTATGCGGCTCTACCCTAAAAGCTTCTGTACAGGGGAATTAGCTCAAATGGTAGAGCTCTCGCTTAGCATGAGAGAAGTAGCGTGATCAATACCCGCATTCTCCACAAGTTTGAAAGACTTTATTTTCTGATGAGATATTGACAGAAAAAAAGTTGGATGGAAAGAGTGACGTACCTGGGGTTTACTTAGTTACTTTACTCTCTTCGTTACATTGCTCTGTGGTTGAAAGGATTCATAACATGTCTGACAGGGCAAGTTGATTCCTTTCAAATTGGATTTCCCTGACCTGGAATCGGTGAGATTGCCGAATAATAGTCACTAGATCATCAGGTACACGCTGGCACAGAAATGAACAATGTGAAATGACGTCAATAAACCATCACAGTTACCCAAAATTGTGTTGAGAAAAGAACATCCCAAAGTTAAGTAACATCAAATTGGAATTCCCTGACGGGGAATCGAACCCCAGCCGCGGTGGTGAGAGCACCAAATCCTAGCCACTAGACCATCATGGACAAAGCTGGCTCAGAAAAGAACAACGTGAAATGACATCTATAAACCCTCACAGTGACCCAAAATTGTGTTGAGAAAAGAACACGATATCCCAAAGCTTGAAGTTAAGTAACATCATGTAACTTCAAATTGGAATTCATAACATGTCTGACAGAGCAAGTTGATTCCCTGCAATATGTGCCTGTCATCTAGCTTTTTCACCCTTTAGTTTTACCACTGCTTAAGGTCTGATTCAACCCACCATTTCCTCATTACCATTACCATTACTATACAATTGTTTAAAGTGTCCTGCGGTAGTCCTGAGGGTTCAGGGAGCATCCTGTTAGAATGGCCGCTGGCCTACCCTATCTTCATTGGTTCCCAATGGAGTCCACAAAGTATAGCAAAGATTGCCTCAACCAAATTTCACGGTAAAACGTAGTTCCAGGCAATTTTCTTGCGTTTTTCATGGGCCTGGAAAGTTTTGAAAAGCGTTAAATAGAGGGTAGGATTAGACAACTTACGCCGAGCCTACCCACTTGCTTTCCGCAGAAGGGAATGAGCTCAAATGGTAGAGTGCTTGCTTCGCATGCCAGAGATAGTGGGATTTACGCCCACATTCTCCAAGTGTCTCTTTGTTTCTTCTGTGTACGTGATTAGTGGAAACAGAACATTTTATTAAAGAACGCAATAGGACTTCTTGTACCGGTTGAATGGAAGACAGCAACCGTAGTTTTTTTCCTATAAGACTTATTGAATATTGGGCTCTTGTCCTACTACAAGAGAAACACTGATCTTTGTTCTTGCTTCCTCCACACAATAAAACTCTACTGAGTAGAATCTTCAGTGAACTGGATAATAAATAGAACTCCAACGGTGTGTGCTGAAAGCCACTCTCTGATGAAAGAAACACATCAACATCATTTGAGAGAAGCCCTTCTATGTATGGCGTTCTTTCTAGGGTTAGAAAAAATAAACCAAAAACGAACATTTATAGATAAAATTGAAAATGGGGAAGGAGAAATGTTTGAAGAAGAGGAAGAAATAAACATGGAAATACAAAGTTTCTATTAAACACTTTTTACAAAAGGAATAAATGTTTGTAAGGAGGGGGAAAAAAATGTAGCAAATAGTATAAGTGTAAAACTATACGAGCGTAATAGAAATTGGTGTGATATGCCAATAGCCCTGGACGAGATAGAGAGGGCTGTAGATGGTTTAAATAAAAATAAAAGTCCGGGGGTGGACGGCCTCCCGGCAGGATTTTATAGACAATATAAAAATTCCATGATACCGATCCTATCCAAACTTTTTCAAATAATAGAAAAAGAACAAAAAGCACCAACCTCCTTTGCTCAGGGAATAATAACAATAATTTTCAAAAATAAAGAAAGTAAGACAAAATTAATTAATTACAGACCAATCAGTTTATTAAACACAGAATATAAAATATTGACAAAAGCACTTGCAAACAGATTGAAACAGGTAATCAGCACAATAATAGGACCAACACAAACATATAGTATACCAGGTAGGGATATTGCAGACTCAATAAATACAGTTAGGGACATGGTTAGCACCATGAGGAGCGAAGGAGGGATAATGCTCGGAGTGGACCTGGAGAAGAACTTTGACGGAGTGGATCATAATTTTCTGTGGGAAATTTTGTAAAAGTTTGGATTCGGAGAAGTTTTTATAAAATGGATAAAACTGTTATATAAAGGGGCAGAAAGCAAAATAAAATGTAATGGAGGTCTGACAGGAAGCATTAAGATCGAAAGATCAGTAAGGCAGGGCTGCCCGCTGTCGGCTCTACTCTACAGCCTAATAGCGGAACCGATTGCAAATATGATATTAAATGATAAAACAATAAAAGGGATATTGATACCAACAGGAAAGGAAATACAAATTGTTCAATTTGCGGATGACATGAATATCTTTGTTAAAACGGAAGAAAATACAGAGAAAATAATCGAGATATTAAGTAAATATGAGAGAGCTTCAGGCGCAAAAGTAAAAAAAAATAAATCGGAAATAATGTTTTTTAACATGGAAGAGGCACTAAATAATTCCTGGGGGTATAATATAGTAAAACAGGAACGAAAGATTTTAGGTATCTTTATAGGGAAGGATGAAAGCAAAGCCAGGGATAAAACATGGGAGGAGGTGTTAGGAAAAACTAAAAGAATGTTAAACCTATGGTGTGCACGAGGACTCAACGTGAAAGGAAAGGTAATCGTAACTAATGCCCTAATACTGTCCAAAATAAATCACATTATGGGGTCTTGCGAGATGCCGGAGTGGGCTTTAAATTCGCTTAACAGCGCGATTTCCTCATTTCTTTGGAGAGGAAAGGGAAATGCGATAGCTCGCAAGACATCAATAGCCAAAAAGCCAACAAAAGGGAAGGGGGCTTAGGTTTAATTGATATAGGTGCAAAAAGAGACGCACTGAGGGTGAAATTGATAGGTAGACAAAAGGGAAGGGGGCTTAGGTTTAATTGATATAGGTGCAAAAAGAGACGCACTGAGGGTGAAATTGATAGGTAGATACTTAGATCCGGAGAGGCAGCTGCCCTGGAAGGATTACCTGACGGGCCTCCTGGCAGAGTACGGTGAGAGAAGCATGTACAATTTGTGCGCTTTCTCTCCCAGAAATGTCCAGGACAGCCTGACGGGGTTCTACAGGGAAGTGCTGAAGGCATGGGACAAGATTCTGCCCTACCTCAGACCTGACTGCAAAAAAAAGGTGCATGTGATGAGATTACCTTTCCTTTCAACGCCGTTCGTCACGTCGGGGGGGAGGCCGCTGGTGAGCAGCCACCTTGGTGAAGCGGGGTTAACCACGATTGGGAAGGTGGTTAATAAACATGGTGTTTTTGATATAGAGAAAACGGTAGTTGTTTTAACAAAAGCTGGGAGAAAATTTTAAATCAAACAAATAAAAAAAATGGGAGAAAAAATAAATGACTGTATAACTCAAGAATGGAGAGAGTTGTGCAGGGAAAATGTTGCGAAGCAGGACGAGGCTGTAAATTTCCTTCTGTGCTTTGATGGTAAAATAACCCCCGTCCCACAAATAAAAACAAAACAAATATATGATATTCTCATTAGAAAAGTAATAACAAAACCAGCATCAGAAAAAGTATGGGAAGGAATATTTCCCAAGCAACAAATAAAAAAAATCTGGACAAATATAGATATCCCCTTCATCCCACCGGCAATTTTCAATACAGACTTCAAAATAAGGCACAGAAGGATATTTACAAGCATCGTCCTGCATCAAATTCATAAAGAGACATTTAAGAGGGAATGTGCGGTATGCAGAAAAGACAATGAGAACTTTGAGCACTTAGTGCTGTACTGTCCGGGTCTCCTTCCTTTTAGGGAACACGTGAGAAACATATTATATAAACACTGCAAATAAAAGCTGAACTTGACTTAGAATGGGATTGGACCTGGTTGTTTGGCATGCCAACAAAAATGAAAAAAGCGGACAGTGTTCTTATCAACACTATGCTGGCCGTTGCAAGGAACTTATGCTTGCAGAGAAGGCACATGCTGCTCTTTGATGAAAAAGACATGTACCTGAAGACATTATTTGGAGTGTGTGTAAAAAGCACACTGCAAATTATTATATGACCATAAAAAAGACTTCTTTCTTGGCCGTTTTTTTTTATGAAAAACAACACTGTATGTGAGATTACGGATGATGAGTGCCTTATTTTTGGTTTCTGATTTGTGCTTTGCTGGGTTTGAGTTATCATAAAGGGTATGAAGTTTGGTTAAAGAGGGTTATGTTTGTTGGATTTCTGGAAAACAGAGTTTTTCTTTCTTATCGAATAATAATTTGGGAAAATTTAAGATGTAGGCGGGGGGGTTTTCTGGGGGGTATTTTTCATTTTTTTTGGTGGTGTTGTTTTTTCTGCCAAGTATATCTTTTTGTTTTTGTTGGGTTTTTTTTGTTAGTGTTAACGTTGGGTACTGAAAGTACTTCAGATGTGTTTTTGTTTGTAAATATTATGTATTTGAAAAGAATATTTTGTGAAATTGCTATTTTAGATAATCAAAAAATGTATTCCTTGTTTACCACAAGACCTCCTTCTCGAGGCCTAGTTTTTTTCTTAGCATGTTGCAATAATATTACATCAATGTGTGTGGTTGTGTTCGGAATGGTGGCGGTGTGTTCGGGGGGCCGGGACCTCTGTGGTGGTTCTTGTTCCCCTGCGCTTCAATGCGTTGGGGGTGCCGCGCATTCTTCTGGGTCAGAGCATGGAGGGGGATTTCTCTGACTTGTTGTGGCTTTGCGGAGGGTGGGGGGAGGGGAGTGTTGGGCTATTTGGGGAGTGCCGGGGGACTTGGCTTTCCTTTGGGTCTCTGGGCTGCTGTCTAGTTGTGTGGCCACTGTTTCTGGGGGCCGTTTTGCATCTGTGTTGCACGGGATCGGCCGGCTTCTGGGGCTTGTGGACGGTTGCTCCGGCCTGGGATGGTTGGGCTGCATTCCGGTTCTCCTCTGTGTTTCCTGGTTTCGCCTCGGGGGCGGCTCTTTTGGTGTCGCCCCGCAGGTGTTCTGTTGGGCTAGGGTCCGGGGATTGGGCGGGCTGCTCTGTGTTGTTGGTTTTGGTGCTATGGAGCTGGGGTGCTGCTCGCTTGCTGGTGTGTTGGGGGTCGTTGTCTTGTTGGGGCACCCGTTTCGGTGGTATTTTCTCTTCGGTGTGGTGCTGCATGATACTCTTCGGGTGTGTTTTGGTGTGTTTGGGTTGGTCCGTGGTCTGTTTGTAATGTGCCGGGGATCATGGATTG
>JACSYO010001491.1:0-12576 GCA_016806645.1 Ophiodon elongatus
CTGCTGTACTGGGACTATTTTTTGAGGAAAATCAAGTAAACTGTGTATTTTTCAACAAAATCCACTTTTGGCCTCATGCCAACCGAAACGTCTTTTAAGAGCATACAATGTGGAAATGCAGCTTTAAGGCAGAAAAGTGATGAGAACATCATGTATTAATGAAATTAACTTGAAACTTGAAAGTCTGCTATTCTGGGACAATGTTTTGAGGAAAATCAAGTAAACTGTGTATTTTTCAACAAAATCCACTTTTGGCCTCTTCCAAGCCGAAACGTCTTTTCAGAACATGAATACTGAAAATGCAGCTTTAAGGCAGAAATATGATGAGAACATCATGTATTCATGAAGTTAACATGAAACGTGAGAGTCTGCTGTACTGGGACTATTTTTTGAGGAAAATCAAGTAAATTGTGTATTTTTCAACAAAATCCACTTTTGGCACCTTGCCAGCCGAAACGTCTTTTAAGAGCATACAACGTGGAAATGCAGCTTTAAGGCAGAAAAGTGATGAGAACATCATGTATTCATGAAAATAACATGAAACTTGAGAGTCTGCTGTTCTGGTACAATTTCTTTAGTAAAATCAAGTAAACTGTGTATTTTTCAACAAAATCCACTTTTGGCCTCATGCCAACCGAAACGTCTTTTAAGAGCATACAATGTGGAAATGCAGCTTTAAGGAAGAAAAGTGATGAGAACATCATGTATTAATGAAATTAACTTGAAACTTGAAAGTCTGCTATTCTGGGACAATGTTTTGAGGAAAATCAAGTAAACTGTGTATTTTTCAACAAAATCCACTTTTGGCCTCTTCCCAGCCGAAACGTCTTTTCAGAACATGAATACTGAAAATGCAGCTTTAAGGCAGAAATATGATGAGAACATCATGTATTCATGAAGTTAACATGAAACGTGAGAGTCTGCTGTACTGGGACTATTTTTTGAGGAAAATCAAGTAAATTGTGTATTTTTCAACAAAATCCACTTTTGGCCTCTTGCCAGCCGAAACGTCTTTTAAGAGCATACAACGTGGAAATGCAGCTTTAAGGCAGAAAAGTGATGAGAACATCATGTATTAATGAAATTAACATGGAACTTGAGAGTCTGCTGTTCTGGGACAATGTTTTGAGGAAAATCAAGTAACTCGGTGTAATTTTCAACAAAATCCACTCTTGGCCTCTTGCCAGCTGAAACGTCTTTTCAGACCATGAATACTGAAAATGCAGCTTTAAGGCAGAATAGTAATGAAAACGTCATGTATTCATGAAATTAACATGAAACTTGAGAGTCTGCTGTTCTGGGACAATGTTTTGAGGAAAATCAAGTAAACTGTGTATTTTTCAACAAAATCCACTTTTGGCCTCTTCCCAGCCGAAACGTCTTTTCAGAACATGAATACTGGAAATGCAGCTTTAAGGCAGAAAAATGATGAGAACATCATGTATTCATGAAGTTAACATGAAACTTGAGAGTCTGCTGTTCTGGGACAATTTTTTTAGTAAAATCAAGAAAACTGTGTATTTTTCAACAAAATCCACTATTGGCCTCTTGCCAGCCGAAACGTCTTTTAACAGCATACAACGTGGAAATGCTGCTTTAAGGCAGAATATTAATGAAAACATCATGTACTCATGAAATTAACATGAAACTTGAGAGTCTGCTGTTCTGGGACAATGTTTTGAGGAAAATCAAGTAAACTGTGTATTTTTCACAAAATCCACTTTTGGCCTCTTGCCAGCCGAAACGTCTTTTCAGAACATGAATACTGAAAATGCAGCTTTAAGGCAGAAATATGATGAGAACATCATGTATTCATGAAATTAACATGAAACTTGAGAGTCTGCTGTTCTGGGACAATGTTTTGAGGAAAATCAAGTAAACTGTGTATTTTTCAACAAAATCCACTTTTGGCCTCTTGCCAGCCGAAACGTCTTTTAAGAGCATACAACGTGGAAATGCAGCTTTAAGGCAGAAAAGTGATGAGAACATCATGTATTAATGAAATTAACATGAAACTTGAGAGTCTGCTGTTCTGGGACAATGTTTTGAGGAAAATCAAGTAACTCGGTGTAATTTTCAACAAAATCCACTCTTGGCCTCTTGCCAGCTGAAACGTCTTTTCAGACCATGAATACTGAAAATGTAGCTTTAAGTCAGAATAGTAATGAAAACGTCATGTATTTATGAAATTAACGTGAAACTTGAGAGTCTTCTGTTCTGGGACAATGTTTTGAGGAAAATCAAGTAAACTGTGTATTTTTCAACAAAATCCACTTTTGGCCTCATGCCAACCGAAACGTCTTTTAAGAGCATACAACGTGGAAATGCAGCTTTAAGGCAGAAAAGTGATGAGAACATCATGTATTCATGAAAATAACATGAAACTTGAGAGTCTGCTGTTCTGGTACAATTTTTTTAGTAAAATCAAGTAAACTGTGTATTTTTCAACGAAATCCACTATTGGCCTCTTGCCAGCAGAAACGTCTTTTCAGACCATGAATACTAAAAATGCAGCTTTAAGGCAGAAAAGAAATGAAAACGTCACGTATTCATGAAATTAACTTGAAACTTGAGAGTCTTCTGTTCTGGGACAATGTTTTGAGGAAAATCAAGTAAACTGTGTATTTTTCAACAAAATCCACTTTTGGCCTCATGCCAGCCGAAACGTGTTTTAAGAGCATACAACGTGGAAATGCAGCTTTAAGGAAGAAAAGTGATGAGAACATCATGTATTAATGAAATTAACTTGAAACTTGAAAGTCTGCTGTTCTGGGAAAAGGTTTTGAGGAAAATCAAGTAAATTGTGTATTTTTCAACAAAATCCACTTTTGGCCTCTTCCAAGCCGAAACGTCTTTTCAGAACAGGAATACTGAAAATGCAGCTTTAAGGCAGAAAAATGATGAGAACATCATGTATTCATGAAGTTAACATGAAACATGAGAGTCTGCTGTACTGGGACTATTTTTTGAGGAAAATCAAGTAAATTGTGTATTTTTCAACAAAATCCACTTTTGGCATCTTGCCAGCCGAAACGTCTTTTAAGAGCATACAACGTGGAAATGCAGCTTTAAGGCAGAAAAATGATGAGAACATCATGTATTCATGAAATTAACATGAAACTTGAGAGTCTGCTGTTCTGGGAAAATGTTTTGAGGAAAATCAAGTAACTCGGTGTATTTTTCAACAAAATCCACTTTTGGCCTCTTGCCAGCCGAAACGTCTTTTCAGACCATGAATACTGAAAATGCAGCTTTAAGGCAGAATAGTAATGAAAACGTCATGTATTCATGAAATTAACATGAAACTTGAGAGTCTGCTGTTCTGGGACAATTTTTTGAGGAAAATCAAGTAAACTGTGTATTTTTCAACAAAATCCACTTTTGGCCTCTTGCCAGCCGAAACGTCTTTTCAGACCATAAATACTGAAAATGCAGCTTTAAGTCAGAATAGTAATGAAAACGTCATGTATTCATGAAATTAACTTGAAACTTGAGAGTCTTCTGTTCTGGGACAATGTTTTGAGGAAAATCAAGTAAACTGTGTATTTTTCAACAAAATCCACTTTTGGCCTCTTGCCAGCCGAAACGTCTTTTAACAGCATACAACGTGGAAATGCTGCTTTAAGGCAGAATAGTAATGAAAACATCATGTATTAATGAAATTAACATTAAACTTGAAAGTCTGCTGTTCTGGGACAATGTTTTGAGGAAAATCAAGTAAACTGTGTATTTTTCAACAAAATCCACTTTTGGCCTCTTGTCAGCCTAAACGTCTTTTAAGAGCATACAACGTGGAAATGCAGCTTTAAGGCAGAATATTAATGAAAACGTCATGTACTCATGAAATTAACATGAAACTTGAGAGTCTGCTGTTCTGGGACAATGTTTTGAGGAAAATTAAGTAAACTGTGTATTTTTCAACAAAATCCACTTTTGGCCTCTTCCCAGCCGAAACGTCTTTTCAGACCATGAACACTGAAAATGCAGCTTTAAGGCAGAAAAATGATGAGAACATCCTGTATTCATGAAGTTAACATGAAACATGAGAGTCTGCTGTTCTGGGACAATTTTTTGAGGGCAATCAAGTAAACTGTATATTTTTCAACAAAATCCACTTTTGGCCTCTTGCCAGCCGACACGTCTTTTAAGAGCATACAATGTGGAAATGCAGCTTTAAGGCAGTAAAGTGATGAGAACATCATGTATTCATGAAATTAACATGACACTTGAAAGTCTGCTGTTCTGGGAAAAGGTTTTGAGGAAAATCAAGTAAACTTTGTATTTTTCAACAAAATCCACTTTTGGCCTCTTCCCAGCCGAAACGTCTTTTCAGACCATGAACACTGAAAATGCAGCTTTAAGGCAGAAAAATGATGAGAACATCCTGTATTCATGAAGTTAACATGAAACATGAGAGTCTGCTGTTCTGGGACAATTTTTTGAGGGAAATCAAGTAAACTGTATATTTTTCAACAAAATCCACTTTTGGCCTCTTGCCAGCCGAAACGTCTTTTAAGAGCATACAATGTGGAAATGCAGCTTTAAGGCAGAAAAGTGATGAGAACGTCATGTATTCATGAAATTAACATGACACTTGAAAGTCTGCTGTTCTGGGAAAAGGTTTTGAGGAAAATCAAGTAAACTTTGTATTTTTCAACAAAATCCACTTTTGGCCTCTTCCCAGCCGAAACGTCTTTTAAGAGCATACAACGTAGAAATGCAGCTTTAAGGCAGAAAAGTGATGAGAACGTCATGTATTCATAAAATTAACATGACACTTGAAAGTCTGCTGTTCTGGGAAAAGGTTTTGAGGAAAATCAAGTAACTCGGTGTATTTTTCAACAAAGTCCAATTTTGGCCTCTTGTCAGCTTAAACGTCTTTTAAGAGCATAAAACGTGGAAATGCAGCTTTAAGGCAGAAAACTGATGGGAACATCATGTATTCATGAAATTAACATGAAACTTGAAAGTCTGCTGTTCTGGGACAATGTTTTGAGGAAAATCAAGTAAACTGTGTATTTTTCAACAAAATCCACTTTTGGCCTCTTGCCAGCCGAAACGTCTTTTAACAGTATACAACGTGGAAATGCTGCTTTAAGGCAGAATAGAAATGAAAACATCATGTATTAATGAAATTAACTTGAAACTTGAAAGTCTGCTGTTCTGGGACAATGTTTTGAGGAAAATTAAGTAAACTGTGTATTTTTCAACAAAATCCACTTTTGGCCTCATGCCAGCCAAAAAGTCTTTTCAGAACATGAATACTGAAAATGCAGCTTTAAGGCAGAAAAATGATGAGAACATCATGTATTCATGAAGTTAACATGAAACATGAGAGTCTGCTGTACTGGGACTATTTTTTGAGGAAAATCAAGTAAACTGTGTATTTTTCAACAAAATCCACTTTTGGCCTCTTGCCAGCCGAAACGTCTTTTAAGAGCATACAAGGTGGAAATGCAGCTTTAAGGCAGAAAAGTGATGAGAACATCATGTATTCATGAAATTAACATGACACTTGAAAGTCTGCTGTTCTGGGACAATGTTTTGAGGAAAATCAAGTAACTCGTGTATTTTTCAACAAAATCCACTCTTGGCCTCTTGCCAGCTGAAACGTCTTTTCAGACCATGAATACTGAAAATGCAGCTTTAAGGCAGAAAAATGATGAGAACATCATGTATTCATGAAGTTAACATGAAACATGAGAGTCTGCTGTTCTGGGACAATTTTTTGAGGAAAATCAAGTAAACTGTATATTTTTCAACAAAATCCACTTTTGGCCTCTTGTCAACCTAAACGTCTTTTAAGAGCATACAACGTGGAAATGCTGCTTTAAGGCAGAATAGTAATGAAAACATCATGTATTCATGAAGTTAACATGAACCTTGAAAGTCTGCTATACTGGGAGACGTTATAGAGGAATATCAAGTAAACGGTGTATTTTGCAACAAAATCCACTTTTGGCCTGTTCGCATGCTGAAACGCATTTTGAGACCATAAAAAATGAAAATTCTTGTTTTAGGCAGAAAAGTGATGGAAACATCATATATTCATGTACATAACATGAAGCTTGAAAGTTTGCTATACTGGGAGACGTTATAGAGGAATATCAAGTAAACTGTGTATTTTACAACAAAATCCACTTTTGGCCTCTTCGCAGGCTGAAACGCCTTTTGAGACCATAAAAACTTAAAATTATTTTTTAAGACAGAAAGGTGATTCAAACATCATGTATTCATGAATAAATAACATGAACCTTGAAAGTTCGCTCTTCTGGGAGATGTTATAGAGGAATATCAAGTAAACTGTGTATTTTACAACAAAATACACTTTTGGCCTGTTCGCAGGCTGAAACGCATTTTGAGACCATAAAAACTAAAAATTCATTTTTAAGCCAGAAAGGTGATGGGAACATCATATATTCATGAAATTAACTTGAAACTTCAGAGTCTGCTGTTCTGGGACAATGTTTTGAGGAAAATCAAGTAAACTGTGTATTTTTCAACAAAATCCACTTTTGGACTCTTCCCAACCAAAATGTCTTATAAGAGCATACAAAGTGGAAATGCAGCTTTAAGGCAGAAAAGTAATGAAAACGTCATGTATTCATGAAATTAACATGAAACTTGAGAGTCTGCTGTTCTGCGACAATGTTTTGAGGAAAATCAAGAAACTCGGTGTATTTTTCAACAAAATCAACTCTTGGCCTCTTGCCAGCCGAAACGTCTTTTAAGAGCATACAACGTGGAAATGCAGCTTTAAGGCAGAATATTAATGAAAACGTCATGTACTCATGAAATTAACATGAAACTTGAGAGTCTGCTGTTCTGGGACAATGTTTTAGGAAAATTAAGTAAACTGTGTATATTTCAACAAAATCCACTTTTGGCCTCATGCCAGCAGAAACGTCTTTTCAGAACATGAACACTGAAAATGCAGCTTTAAGGCAGAAAAATGATGAGAACATCATGTATTCATGAAGTTAACATGAAACATGAGAGTCTGCTGTACTGGGACTATTTTTTGAGGAAAATCAAGTAAACTGTGTATTTTTCAACAAAATCCACTTTTGGCCTCTTCCCAACCGAAACGTCTTTTCAGACCATGAATACTGAAAATGCAGCTTTAAGGCAGAAAAATGATGAGAACATCATGTATTCATGAAATTAACATGACACTTGAAAGTCTGCTGTTCTGGGAAAATGTTTTGAGGAAAATCAAGTAAACTGTGTATTTTTCAACAAAATCCACTTTTGGCCTCTTGCCAGCTGAAACGTCTTTTCAGACCATGAATACTGAAAATGCAGCTTTAAGTCAGAATAGTAATGAAAACGTCATGTATTCATGAAATTAACTTGAAACTTGAGAGTCTGCTGTTCTGGGATAATGTTTTGAGGAAAATCAAGTAAACTGTGTATTTTTCAACAAAATCCACTTTTGGTCTCTTGCCAGCCGAAACGTCTTTTAACAGCATACAACGTGGAAATGCTGCTTTAAGGCAGAATAGTAATGAAAACATCATGTATTAATGAAATTAACATTAAACTTGAAAGTCTGCTGTTCTGGGACAATGTTTTGAGGAAAATCAAGTAACTCGGTTTATTTTTCAACAAAATCCACTTTTGGCCTCTTGCCAGCCGAAACGTCTTTTAACAGCATACAACGTGGAAATGCTGCTTTAAGGCAGAATAGTAATGAAAACGTCATGTATTCATGAAATTAACATGAAACTTGAGAGTCTGCTGTTCTGGGACAATGTTTTGAGGAAAATCAAGTAAACTGTGTATTTTTCAACAAAATCCACTTTTGGCCTCTTCCCAGCCGAAACGTCTTTTAAGAGCATACAACGTGGAAATGCAGCTTTAAGGCAGAAAAGTGATGAGAACGTCATGTATTCATGAAATTAACATGAAACTTGAGAGTCTGCTGTTCTGGGACAATGTTTTGAGGAAAATCAAGTAAACTGTGTATTTTTCAACAAAATCCACTTTTGGCCTCTTCCCAGCCGAAACGTCTTTTAAGAGCATAAAACTGAAAATGCAGCTTTAAGGCAGAAAAATGATGAGAACATCATGTATTCATGAAGTTAACATGAAACTTGAAAGTCTGCTGTTCTGGGACAATTTTTTGAGGAAAATCAAGTAAACTGTGTATTTTTCAACAAAATCCACTTTTGGCCTCTTCCCAGCCGAAACGTCTTTTAAGAGCATACAACGTGGAAATGCAGCTTTAAGGCAGAAAAGTGATGAGAACATCATGTATTCATAAAATTAACATGACACTTGAAAGTCTGCTGTTCTGGGAAAAGGTTTTGAGGAAAATCAAGTAACTCGGTGTATTTTTCAACAAAATCCACTTTTGGCCTCTTGTCAGCTTAAACGTCTTTTAAGAGCATAAAACGTGGAAATGCAGCTTTAAGGCAGAAAACTGATGGGAACATCATGTATTCATGAAATTAACATGAAACTTGAGAGTCTGCTGTTCTGGGACAATGTTTTGAGGAAAATCAAGTAAACTGTGTATTTTTCAACAAAATCCACTTTTGGCCTCTTGCCAGCCGAAACGTCTTTTAACAGCATACAACGTGGAAATGCTGCTTTAAGGCAGAATAGTAATGAAAACATCATGTATTAATGAAATTAACTTGAAACTTGAAAGTCTGCTGTTCTGGGACAATGTTTTGAGGAAAATCAAGTAAACTGTGTATTTTTCAACAAAATCCACTTTTGGCCTCTTCCCAGCCGAAACGTCTTTTCAGACCATGAATACTGAAAATGCAGCTTTAAGGCAGAAAAATGATGAGAACATCATGTATTCATGAAGTTAACATGAAACTTGAGAGTCTGCTGTTCTGGGACAATTTTTTGAGGAAAATCAAGTAAACTGTGTATTTTTCAACAAAATCCACTTTTGGCCTCTTGTCAACCTAAACGTCTTTTAAGAGCATACAACGTGGAAATGCTGCTTTAAGGCAGAATAGTAATGAAAACATCATGTATTCATGAAGTTAACATGAACCTTGAAAGTCTGCTATACTGGGAGACGTTATAGAGGAATATCAAGTAAACGGTGTATTTTGCAACAAAATCCACTTTTGGCCTGTTCGCATGCTGAAACGCATTTTGAGACCATAAAAAATGAAAATTCTTGTTTTAGGCAGAAAAGTGATGGAAACATCATATATTCATGTACATAACATGAAGCTTGAAAGTTTGCTATACTGGGAGACGTTATAGAGGAATATCAAGTAAACTGTGTATTTTACAACAAAATCCACTTTTGGCCTCTTCGCAGGCTGAAACGCCTTTTGAGACCATAAAAACTTAAAATTATTTTTTAAGACAGAAAGGTGATTCAAACATCATGTATTCATGAATAAATAACATGAACCTTGAAAGTTCGCTCTTCTGGGAGATGTTATAGAGGAATATCAAGTAAACTGTGTATTTTACAACAAAATACACTTTTGGCCTGTTCGCAGGCTGAAACGCGTTTTGAGACCATAAAAACTAAAAATTCATTTTTAAGCCAGAAAGGTGATGGGAACATCAAATATTCATGTACACAACATGAAGCTTTAAAGTCTGCTATACTGGGAGACGTTATAGAGGAATATCAAGTAAACTGTGTATTTTACAACAAAATCCACTTTTGGCATCTTCGCAGGCTGAAACGCATTTTAAGACCATAAAAACTGAAAGTTATTTTTTAAGGCAGAAAGGTGATTCAAACATCATGTATTCTTGAATATAACATGAACCTTGAACGTTCGCACTTCTGGGAGACGTTATAGAGGAATATCAAGTAAACTGTGTATTTTGCAACAAAATCCACTTTTGGCCTGTTCGCATGCTGAAACGCATTTTGAGACCATAAAAAATGAAAATTCTTGTTTTAGGCAGAAAAGTGATGGAAACATCATATATTCATGTACATAACATGAAGCTTGAAAGTCTGCTATACTGGCAGACGTTATAGAGGAATATCAAGTAAACTGTGTATTTTACAACAAAATCCACTTTTGGCCTCTTCGCAGGCTGAAACGCCTTTTGAGACCATAAAAAATGAAAATTCATTTTTAAGCCAGAAAGGTGATGGAAACATCAAATATTCATGTACATAACATGAAGCTTGAAAGTTTGCTATACTGGGAGACGTTATAGAGGAATATCAAGTAAACTGTGTATTTTACAACAAAATCCACTTTTGGCCTCTTCGCAGGCTGAAACGCCTTTTGAGACCATAAAAACTTAAAATTATTTTTTAAGACAGAAAGGTGATTCAAACATCATGTATTCATGAATAAATAACATGAACCTTGAAAGTTCGCTCTTCTGGGAGATGTTATAGAGGAATATCAAGTAAACTGTGTATTTTACAACAAAATACACTTTTGGCCTGTTCGCAGGCTGAAACGCGTTTTGAGACCATAAAAACTAAAAATTCATTTTTAAGCCAGAAAGGTGATGGGAACATCAAATATTCATGTACACAACATGAAGCTTGAAAGTCTGCTATACTGGGAGACGTTATAGAGGAATATCAAGTAAACTGTGTATTTTACAACAAAATCCACTTTTGGCCTGTTCGCAGGCTGAAACCCTTTTGAGACCATAAAAACTGAAAATGCAGCTGAATGGTAGAAAAAAAATGGAAACATCATATTTTCATGAATATAAAATGAACAAGAATATTCCATCATATATTCATGAATATAACATGAAACTTGAAAGTTAGCTGTTCTGGTTCACTTTATGGTGGAATATCAAGTAAACTGTGTATTTTTCAACAAAATCCACTCTTGGCCTCTTGCCAGCCGAAACGTCTTTTCAGACCATGAATACTGAAAATGCAGCTTTAAGTCAGAATAGTAATGAAAACGTCACGTATTCATGAAATTAATATGAAACTTGAGAGTCTGCTGTTCTGGGACAATGTTTTAAGGAAAATCAAGAAAGCTGTTTATTTTTAAAAAAAATCCAATTTTGGCCTCATGCCAGCCGAAACGTCTTTTAAGAGCATACAACGTGGAAATGCAGCTTTAAGGCAGAAAAGTGATGAGAACATCATGTATTCATGAAATTAACTTGAAACTTGAAAGTCTGCTGTTCTGGGACAATGTTTTGAGGAAAATCAAGTAAACTGTGTATTTTTCAACAAAATCCACTTTTGGCCTCTTCCCAACCGAAACGTCTTTTCAGACCATGAATACTGAAAATGCAGCTTTAACGCAGAAAAATGATGAGAACATCATGTATTCATGAAATTAACATGACACTTGAAAGTCTGCTTTTCTGGGAAAATGTTTTGAGGAAAATCAAGTAACTCGGTGTATTTTTCAACAAAATCCACTCTTGGCCTCTTGCCAGCTGAAATGTCTTTTCAGACCATGAATACTGAAAATGCAGCTTTAAGTCAGAATAGTAATGAAAACGTCATGTATTCATGAAATTAACTTGAAACTTGAGAGTCTTCTGTTCTGGGACAATGTTTTGAGGAAAATCAAGTAAACTGTGTATTTTTCAACAAAATCCACTTTTGGCCTCTTGCCAGCCGAAACGTCTTTTAACAGCATACAACGTGGAAATGCAGCTTTAAGGCAGAAAAGTGATGAAAACATCATGTATTCATGAAATTAACTTGAAACTTGAGAGTCTGCTGTTCTGGGACAATGTTTTGAGGAAAATCAAGTAAACTGTGTATTTTTCAACAAAATCCACTTTTGGCCTCTTCCCAGCCGAAACGTCTTTTCAGAACATGAATACTGAAAATGCAGCTTTAAGGCAGAAAAATGATGAGAACATCATGTATTCATGAAGTTAACATGAAACATGAGAGTCTGCTGTACTGGGACTATTTTTTGAGGAAAATCAAGTAAATTGTGTATTTTTCAACAAAATCCACTTTTGGCCTCTTGCCAGCCGAAACGTCTTTTAAGAGCATACAACGTGGAAATGCAGCTTTAAGGCAGAAAAGTGATGAGAACATCATGTATTAATGAAATTAACATGGAACTTGAGAGTCTGCTGTTCTGGGACAATGTTTTGAGGAAAATCAAGTAACTCGGTGTAATTTTCAACAAAATCCACTCTTGGCCTCTTGCCAGCTGAAACGTCTTTTCAGACCATGAATACTGAAAATGTAGCTTTAAGTCAGAATAGTAATGATAAACGTCATGTATTCATGAAATTAACGTGAAACTTGAGAGTCTTCTGTTCTGGGACAATGTTTTGAGGAAAATCAAGTAAACTGTGTATTTTTCAACAAAATCCACTTTTGGCCTCATGCCAACCGAAACGTCTTTTAAGAGCATACAATGTGGAAATGCAGCTTTAAGGCAGAAAAGTTGATGAGAACATCATGTATTAATGAAATTAACTTGAAACTTGAAAGTCTGCTATTCTGGGACAATGTTTTGAGGACAATCAAGTAAACTGTGTATTTTTCAACAAAATCCACTTTTGGCCTCTTCCAAGCCGAAACGTCTTTTCAGAACATGAATACTGAAAATGCAGCTTTAAGGCAGAAATATGATGAGAACATCATGTATTCATGAAGTTAACATGAAACGTGAGAGT
>JACSYO010001492.1:0-15987 GCA_016806645.1 Ophiodon elongatus
TTATTAACATAAACAACCTTGTTCATAGTATTACTTTATTAACATAAACACCCTGGTTCATAGTATTACTTTATTAACATAAACAACCTGGTTCATAGTATTGCTTTATTAACATAAACACCCTGGTTCATAGTATTACTTTATTAACATAAACAACCTGGTTCATAGTATTACTTTATTAACATAAACAACCTGGTTCATAGTATTGATTTTTTAACATAAACAACCTGGTAGTATTGATTTTTTAACATAAACAACCTCGTTCATAGTATTACTTTATTAACAACATGAACAACCTCTTTCATAGTATTACTTTATTAACATCATGAACAACCTGGTTCATAGTATTACTTTAATAACATAAACAACCTGGTTCATAGTATTACTTTATTAACATTAACAATCT
Source organism: Ophiodon elongatus (assembly GCA_016806645.1). Classification (NCBI taxonomy): domain Eukaryota; kingdom Metazoa; phylum Chordata; class Actinopteri; order Perciformes; family Hexagrammidae; genus Ophiodon; species Ophiodon elongatus. Next base: position 407 of record JACSYO010001492.1, read on the forward strand.
GGTTCATAGTATTATTTTATTAACTTAAACAACCTGGTTCATAGTTTTACTTTATGAACTACGTAAACAACCTGTTCCATAGTGTAACTTTATTAACATAAACAACCTCGTTCATAGTGTTACTTTATTAACATAAACAACCTGGTTCATAATATTACTTTATTAACATTAAAAACCGGTTCATAGTATTAATTTATTAAAATAAACAACCTTGTTCATAGTATTACTTTATTAACAACATGAACAACCTCTTACATAGTATTACTTTATTAACATCATGAACAACCTGGTTCATAGTATTACTTTATTAACATAAACAACCTGGTTCATAGTATTACTTTATTAACATTAACAATCTGGTTCATAGTATTATTTTATTAACATAAACAACCTGGTTCATAGTTTTACTTTATTAACACAAACAACCTTGTTCATAGTATTACTTTATTAACTTAAACAACCTGGTTCATAGTATTAAGTTATTAACATAAACAACCTGGTTCATAGTAATAATTTATTAACAAAAACAACCTGGCATAGTATTAATTTATTAACATAAACAACCTCGTTCACAGTATTACTTTATTAACATAAACAACCTCTTACATAGTATTACTTTATTAACATAAACAACCTGGTTCATAGTATTACTTTAATAACATAAACAACCTGGTTCATAGTATTACTTTATTAACATAAACAACCTGGTTCATAGTATTAATTTATTAACATAAACAACCTGGTTCATAGTATTACTTTATTAACATAAACAACCTGTTCCATAGTATAACTTTATTAACATAAACAACCTCGTCCATAGTATTACTTTATTAACATAAACAACCTGGTTCATAATATTAATTTATTAACATAAACAAACCGGTTCATAATATTAATTTATTAACATAAACAACCTGGTTCATAGTATTAATTTTTTAACATAAACAACCTCGTTCATAGTATTACTTTATTAACAACATGAACAACCTCTTACATAGTATTACTTTATTAACAACATAAACAACCTGGTTCATAGTATTACTTTATTAACATAAACAACCTGGTTCATAGTATTACTTTATTAACATAAACAACCTGGTTCATAGTATTACTTTATTAACATAAACAACCTGGTTCATAGTATTACTTTATTAACATAAACAACCTGGTTCATAGTATTACTTTATTAACATAAACAACCTGGTTCATAGTATTACTTTATTAACATAAACAACCTGGTCATAGTATTACTTTATTAACATAAACAACCTGGTTCATAGTATTAATTTATTAACATAAACAACCTGGTAGTATTGATTTTTTAACATAAACAACCTCGTTCATAATATTACTTTATTAACAACATGAACAACCTCTTACATAGTATTACTTTATTAACATCATGAACAACCTGGTTCATAGTATTACTTTATTAACATAAACAACCTGGTTCATAGTATTACTTTATTAACATTAACAATCTGGTTCATAGTATTATTTTATTAACATAAACAACCTGGTTCATAGTTTTACTTTATTAACTACATAAACAACCTGTTCCATAGTGTAACTTTATTAACATAAACAACCTCGTCCATCGTGTTACTTTATTAACATAAACAACCTGGTTCATAATATTACTTTATTAACATTAACCAACCGGTTCATAATATTAATTTATTAACATAAACAACCTTGTTCATAGTATTACTTTATTAACAACATGAACAACCTCTTACAAAGTATTACTTTATTAACGACATGAACAACCTCTTACATAGTATTACTTTATTAACAACATGACCAACCTGGTTCATAGTATTACTTTATTAACAAAATGAACAACCTGGTTCATAGTATTACTTTATTAACATAAACAACCTGGTTCATAGTATTACTTTATTAACATTAACAATCTGGTTCACATATTATTTTATTAACATAAACACCCTGGTTCATAGTATTACGTTATGAACATAAACACCCTGGTTCATAGTATTACTTTATTAACATAAACAACCTGGTTCATAGTATTACTTTATTAACATAAACAACCTGGTTCACAGTATTACTTTATTAACATAAACAACCTCGTTCATAGTATTACTTTATTAACATAAACACCCTGGTTCATAGTATTACTTTATTAACATAAACACCCTGGTTCATAGTATTACTTTATTAACATAAACACCCTGGTTCATAGTATTACTTTATTAACATAAACACCCTGGTTCATAGTATTACTTTATTAACATAAACAACCTGGTTCATAGTATTAATTTATTAACATAAACAACCTGGTAGTATTGATTTTTTAACATAAACAACCTCGTTCACAGTATTACTTTATTAACAACATGAACAACCTCTTACATAGTATTACTTTATTAACAACATGAACAACCTGGTTCATAGTATTACTTTATTAACATTAACAATCTGGTTCATAGTATTATTTTATTAACATAAACAACCTGGTTCATAGTATTACTTTATTAACATTAACAATCTGGTTCATAGTATTATTTTATTAACATAAACAACCTGGTTCATAGTTTTACTTTATTAACTACATAAACAACCTGTTCCATAGTATAACTTTATTAACATAAACAACCTGGTTCATAGTACATAAACAAACCGGTTCATAGTATTAATTTACTAACATAAACAACCTTGTTCATAGTATTACTTTACTAACAACATGAACAACCTCTTACAAAGTATTACTTTATTAACGACATGAACAACCTCTTACATAGTATTACTTTATTAACAACATGACCAACCTGTTTCATAGTATTACTTTATTAACAAAATGAACAACCTGGTTCATAGTATTACTTTATTAACATAAACAACCTGGTTCATAGTATTACTTTATCAACATTAACAATCTGGTTCACATATTATTTTATTAACATAAACACCCTGGTTCATAGTATTACGTTATGAACATAAAAACCCTGGTTCATAGTATTACTTTATTAACATAAACAACCTGGTTCATAGTATTACTTTATTAACATTAACAATCTGGTTCATAGTATTATTTTATTAACATAAACAACCTGGTTCATAGTATTACTTTATTAACACAAACAACCTTGTTCATAGTATTACTTTATTAACTTAAACAACCTGGTTCATAGTATTACTTTATTAACATAAACAACCTGGTTCATAGTATTACTTTATTAACATAAACAACCTGGTTCATAGTATTACTTTATTAACATAAACAACCTGGTTCATAGTATTACTTTATTAACATAAACACCCTGGTTCATAGTATTACTTTATTAACATAAACACCCTGGTTCATAGTATTACTTTATTAACATAAACACCCTGGTTCATAGTATTACTTTATTAACATAAACACCCTGGTTCATAGTATTACTTTATTAACATAAACACCCTGGTTCATAGTATTACTTTATTAACATAAACAACCTGGTCATAGTATTACTTTATTAACATAAACAACCTGGTTCATAGTAATGATTTTTTAACATAAACAACCTGGTAGTCTTGATTTTTTAACATAAACAACCTCGTTCATAGTATTACTTTATTAACAACATGAACAACCTCTTACATAGTATTACTTTATTAACATCATGAACAACCTGGTTCATAGTATTACTTTAATAACATAAACAACCTGGTTCATAGTATTACTTTATTAACATTAACAATCTGGTTCATAGTATTATTTTATTAACTTAAACAACCTGGTTCATAGTTTTACTTTATTAACTACATAAACAACCTGTTCCATAGTGTAACTTTATTAACATAAACAACCTCGTCCATCGTGTTACTTTATTAACATAAACAACCTGGTTCATAATATTACTTTATTAACATTAACCAACCGGTTCATAATATTAATTTATTAACATAAACAACCTTGTTCATAGTATTACTTTATTAACAACATGAACAACCTCTTACAAAGTATTACTTTATTAACGACATGAACAACCTCTTACATAGTATTACTTTATTAACAACATGACCAACCTGGTTCATAGTATTACTTTATTAACAAAATGAACAACCTGGTTCATAGTATTACTTTATTAACATAAACAACCTGGTTCATAGTATTACTTTATTAACATTAACAATCTGGTTCACATATTATTTTATTAACATAAACACCCTGGTTCATAGTATTACGTTATGAACATAAACACCCTGGTTCATAGTATTACTTTCTTAACATAAACAACCTGGTTCATAGTATTACTTTATTAACATAAACAACCTGGTTCACAGTATTACTTTATTAACATAAACAACCTCGTTCATAGTATTACTTTATTAACATAAACACCCTGGTTCATAGTATTACGTTATTAACATAAACAACCTGGTTCATAGTATTACTTTATTAACATAAACACCCTGGTTCATAGTATTACTTTATTAACATGAACAACCTGGTCATAGTATTACTTTATTAACATAAACAACCTGGTTCATAGTATTGATTTTTTAACATAAACAACCTGGTAGTATTGATTTTTTAACATAAACAACCTCGTTCATAGTATTACTTTATTAACAACATGAACAACCTCTTACATAGTATTACTTTATTAACAACATGAACAACCTGGTTCATAGTATTACTTTATTAACATTAACAATCTGGTTCATAGTATTATTTTATTAACATAAACAACCTGGTTCATAGTATTACTTTATTAACATTAACAATCTGGTTCATAGTATTATTTTATTAACATAAACAACCTGGTTCATAGTTTTACTTTATTAACTACATAAACAACCTGTTCCATAGTGTAACTTTATTAACATAAACAACCTGGTTCATAGTGTTACTTTATTAACATAAACAACCTGGTTCATAGTATTACTTTATTAACATAAACAACCTGGTTCATATTATTACTTTATTAACATAAACAAACCGGTTCATAGTATTAATTTATTAACATAAACAACCTGGTTCATAGTTTTACTTTATTAACACAAACAAACTTGTTCATAGTATTACTTTATTAACTTAAACAATCTGGTTCATAGTATTAAGTTATTAACATAAACACCCTGGTTCATAGTATTACTTTATTAACATAAACAACCTGGTTCATAGTATTACTTTATTAACATAAACAACCTGGTTCACAGTATTACTTTATTAACATAAACAACCTCGTTCATAGTATTACTTTATTAACATAAACACCCTGGTTCATAGTATTACGTTATTAACATAAACACCCTGGTTCATAGTATTACTTTATTAACATAAACACCCTGGTTCATAGTATTACTTTATTAACATAAACAACCTGGTTCATAGTATTGATTTTTTAACATAAACAACCTCGTTCACAGTATTACTTTATTAACAACATGAACAACCTCTTACATAGTATTACTTTATTAACAACATGAACAACCTGGTTCATAGTATTACTTTATTAACATTAACAATCTAGTTCATAGTATTTTTTTATTAACATAAACAACCTGGTTCATAGTATTACTTTTTTAACATTAACAATCTGGTTCATAGTATTATTTTATTAACATAAACAACCTGGTTCATAGTTTTACTTTATTAACTACATAAACAACCTGTTCCATAGTGTAACTTTATTAACATAAACAACCTCGTTCATAGTGTTACTTTATTAACATAAACAACCTGGTTCATAGTTTTACTTTATTAACATAAACAACCTGGTTCATAGTATTACTTTATTAACATAAACAAACTGGTTCATAGTATTAATTTATTAACATAAACAACCTGGTTCATAGTATTACTTTATTAACATAAACAACCTGTTACATAGTATTACTTTATTAACATAAACAACCTGGTTCATAGTATTACTTTATTAACATAAACAACCTGGTTCATAGTATTACTTTATTAACATAAACAACCGGTTCATAGTATTACTTTATTAACATAAACAACCTGGTTCATAGTATTACTTTATTAACATAAACAACCTGGTTCATAGTATTACTTATTAACAACATTAACAATCTGTTACATATATTACTTTATTAACATATAACAACCTGGTTCATAGTATTACTTTATTAAACATAAACAACCTGGTTCATAGTATTACTTTATTAACATAAACAACCTGGTTCATAGTATTACTTTATTAACATTAACAATCTGGTTCATAGTATTATTTTATTAACATAAACAACCTGGTTCATAGTTTTACTTTATTAACATAAACAACCTTGTTCATAGTATTACTTTATTAACTTAAACAACCTGGTTCATAGTATTACTTTATTAACATAAACAACCTGGTTCATAGTATTACTTTATTAACATAAACAACCTGGTTCATAGTATTACTTTATTAACATAAACAAACTTGTTCATAGTATTACTTTATTAACATAAACAACCTCGTTCATAGTATTACTTTATTAACAACATGAACAACCTCTTACATAGTATTACTTTATTAACAACATGAACAACTGGTTCATAGTATTACTTTATTAACAAAATGAACAACCTGGTTCATAGTATTACTTTATTAACATAAACAACCTGGTTCATAGTATTACTTTATTAACATTAACAATCTGGTTCACATATTATTTTATTAACATAAACAACCTGGTTCATAGTTTTACTTTATTAACTACATAAACAACCTGTTCCATAGTATTACTTTATTAACATAAACAACCTGGTTCATAGTATTACTTTATTAACATAAACAACCTGGTTCATAGTATTACTTTATTAACATAAACAACCTGGTTCATAGTATTACTTTATTAACATAAACAAACCGGTTCATAGTATTAATTTATTAACATAAACAACCTTGTTCATAGTATTACTTTATTAACAACATGAACAACCTCTTACAAAGTATTACTTTATTAACGACATGAACAAACTCTTACATAGTATTACTTTATTAACAACATGACCAACCTGGTTCATAGTATTACTTTATTAACAAAATGAACAACCTGGTTCATAGTATTACTTTATTAACATAAACAACCTGGTTCATAGTATTACTTTATTAACATTAACAATCTGGTTCACATATTATTTTATTAACATAAACACCCTGGTTCATAGTATTACGTTATGAACATAAACACCCTGGTTCATAGTTTTACTTTCTTAACATAAACAACGTGGTTCATAGTATTACTTTATTAACATTAACAATCTGGTTCATAGTATTATTTTATTAACATAAACAACCTGGTTCATAGTTTTACTTGTGTGTTGTTGTTTCATTATTGTGTTTTTTCTAACAACAATACTGATTCATGTATTCAGGTGTGACATAAACTTTATACCATTCTCAGTTCATGTTGCACAATGCTAATAGTTCCATAGTATTACTTTATTAACATAAACAACCTGGTTCATAGTATTACTTTATTAACATTAACAATCTGGTTCATAGTATTATTTTATTAACTTAAACAACCTGGTTCATAGTTTTACTTTATTAACTACAAAAACAACCTGTTCCATAGTGTAACTTTATTAACATAAACAACCTCGTTCATAGTGTTACTTTATTAACATAAACAACCTGGTTCATAATATTACTTTATTAACATTAAAAACCGGTTCATAGTATTAATTTATTAAAATGAACAACCTTGTTCATAGTATTACTTTATTAACAACATGAACAACCTCTTACATAGTATTACTTTATTAACAACATGAACAACCTCTTACATAGTATTACTTTATTAACAACATGACCAACCTGGTTCATAGTATTACTTTATTAACAAAATGAACAACCTGGTTCACAGTATTACTTTATTAACATAAACAACCTCGTTCATAGTATTACTTTATTAACATAAACACCCTGGTTCATAGTATTACTTTATTAACAACATGAACAACCTCTTAAATAGTATTACTTTATTAACAACATGAACAACCTGGTTCATAGTATTACTTTATTAACATAAACAACCTGGTTCATAGTATTACTTTATTAACATTAACAATCTGGTTCATAATATTACTTTATTAACATTAACAAACCGGTTCATAGTATTAATTTATTAAAATAAACAACCTTGTTCATAGTATTACTTTATTAACAACATGAACAACCTCTTACATAGTATTACTTTATTAACAACATGACCAACCTGGTTCATAGTATTACTTTATTAACAAAATGAACAACCTGGTTCATAGTATTACTTTATTAACATAAACAACCAGGTTCATAGTATTACTTTATTAACATTAACAATCTGGTTCACATATTATTTTATTAACATAAACAACCTGGTTCATAGTTTAACTTTATTAACTTAAACAACCTGGTTCACAGTATTACTTTATTAACATAAACAACCTGGTTCATAGTATTACTTTATTAACATAAACAACCTGGTTCATAGTATTGATTTTTTAACATAAACAACCTGGTAGTATTGATTTTTTAACATAAACAACCTCGTTCACAGTATTACTTTATTAACAACATGAACAACCTCTTACATAGTATTACTTTATTAACAACATGAACAACCTGGTTCATAGTATTACTTTATTAACATTAACAATCTGGTTCATATATTATTTTATTAACATAAACAACCTGGTTCATAGTATTACTTTATTAACATTAACAATCTGGTTCATAGTATTATTTTATTAACATAAACAACCTGGTTCATAGTTTTACTTTATTAACATAAACAACCTGTTCATAGTGTAACTTTATTAACATAAACAACCTCGTTCATAGTGTTACTTTATTAACATAAACAACCTGGTTCATAGTATTACTTTATTAACATAAACAACCTGGTTCATAGTATTACTTTATTAACATAAACAAACCGGTTCATAGTATTAATTTATTAACATAAACAACCTTGTTCATAGTATTACTTTATTAACAACATGAACAACCTCTTACATAGTATTACTTTATTAACGACATGAACAACCTCTTACACAGTATTACTTTATTAACAACATGAACAACCTGGTTCATAGTATTACTTTATTAACAAAATGAACAACCTGGTTCATAGTATTACTTTATTAACATAAACAACCTGGTTCATAGTATTACTTTATTAACATTAACAATCTGGTTCACATATTATTTTATTAACATAAACACCCTGGTTCATAGTGTTACGTTATGAACATAAACACCCTGGTTCATAGTATTACTTTATTAACATAAACAACCTGGTTCATAGTATTACTTTATTAACATAAACAACCTGGTTCATAGTCTTGATTTTTTAACATAAACAACCTGGTTCATAGTATTGATTTTTTAACATAAACAACCTGGTTCATAGTATTACTTTATTAACTTAAACAACCTGGTTCACAGTATTACTTTCTTAACATAAACAACCTGGTTCATAGGATTACTTTATTAACATTAACAATCTGGTTCATAGTATTATTTTATTAACATAAACAACCTGGTTCATATTTTTACTTTATTAACACAAACAAACTTGTTCATAGTATTACTTTATTAACTTAAACAACCTGGTTCATAGTATTAAGTTATTAACATAAACACCCTGGTTCATAGTATTACTTTATTAACATAAACAACCTGGTTCATAGTATTACTTTATTAACATAAACAACCTGGTTCACAGTATTACTTTATTAACATAAACAACCTCGTTCATAGTATTACTTTATTAACATAAACAACCTGGTTCATAGTATTACTTTATTAACATAAACACCCTGGTTCATAGTATTACTTTATTAACATAAACAACCTGGTTCATAGTATTACTTTATTAACATAAACACCCTGGTTCATAGTATTACTTTATTAACATAAACAACCTGGTTCATAGTATTACTTTATTAACATAAACAACCTGGTTCATAGTATTGATTTTTTAACATAAACAACCTCGTTCACAGTATTACTTTATTAACAACATGAACAACCTCTTACATAGTATTACTTTATTAACAACATGAACAACCTGGTTCATAGTATTACTTTATTAACATTAAAAATCTGGTTCATAGTATTTTTTTATTAACATAAACAACCTGGTTCATAGTATTACTTTTTTAACATTAACAATCTGGTTCATAGTATTATTTTATTAACATAAACAAGCTGGTTCATAGTATTACTTTATTAACATAAACATCCTGGTTCACAGTATTACTTTATTAACATAAACAACCTCGTTCATAGTATTACTTTATTAACATAAACACCCTGGTTCATAGTATTACGTTATTAACATAAACACCCTGGTTCATAGTATTACTTTATTAACATAAACAACCTGGTTCATAGTATTACTTTATAAACATAAACACCCTGGTTCATAGTATTACTTTATTAACATAAACAACCTGGTCATAGTATTACTTTATTAACATAAACAACCTGGTTCATAGTATTGATTTTTTAACATAAACAACCTCGTTCACAGTATTACTTTATTAACAACATGAACAACCTCTTACATAGTATTACTTTATTAACAACATGAACAACCTGGTTCATAGTATTACTTTATTAACATTAACAATCTGGTTCATAGTATTTTTTTATTAACATAAACAACCTGGTTCATAGTATTACTTTTTTAACATTAACAATCTGGTTCATAGTTTTACTTTATTAACTACATAAACAACCTGTTCCATAGTGTAACTTTATTAACATAAACAACCTCGTTCATAGTGTTACTTTTCTTAACATAAACAACCTGGTTCATAGTATTACTTTATTAACATAAACAACCTGGTTCATAGTATTACTTTATGAACATAAACAAACCGGTTCATAGTATTAATTTATTAACATAAACAACCTTGTTCATAGTATTACTTTTCTAACAACATGAACAACCTCTTACAAAGTATTACTTTATTAACGACATGAACAACCTCTTACATAGTATTACTTTATTAACAACATGACCAACCTGGTTCATAGTATTACTTTATTAACAAAATGAACAACCTGGTTCATAGTATTACTTTATTAACATAAACAACCTGGTTCATAGTATTACTTTATTAACATTAACAATCTGGTTCACATATTATTTTATTAACATAAACACCCCAAACAAACAAAACACCCTTGTTCATAGTATTACTTTATTAACATAAACAACCTGGTTCATAGTATTACTTTATTAACATAAACAACCTGGTTCATAGTATTGATTTTTTAACATAAACAACCTGGTTCATAGTATTGATTTTTTAACATAAACAACCTGGTTCATAGTATTACTTTATTAACTTAAACAACCTGGTTCACAGTATTAATTTATTAACATAAACAACCTGGTTCATAGTATTACTTTATTAACATAAACAACCTGGTTCACAGTATTACTTTATTAACATAAACAACCTCGTTCATAGTATTACTTTATTAACACAAACAACCTGGTTCATAGTATTACTTTATTAACATAAACAACCTGGTTCACAGTATTACTTTATTAACATAAACAACCTGGTTCATAGTATTACTTTATTAACATAAACAACCTGGTTCATAGTATTACTTTATTAACATAAACAACCTGGTTCATAGTATTAATTTATTAACATAAACAACCTGGTTCATAGTATTACTTTATTAACATAAACAACCTTGTTCATAGTATTACTTTATTAACATAAACAACCTGGTTCATAGTATTACTTTATTAACATAAACAACCTGGTTCATAGTATTACTTTATTAACATAAACACCCTGGTTCATAGTATTACTTTATTAACATAAACAACCTCGTCATAGTATTACTTTATTAACATAAACAACCTGGTTCATAGTATTAATTTTTTAACATAAACAACCTGGTTCACAGTGTTACTTTATTAACAACATGAACAACCTCTTACATAGTATTACTTTATTAACAACATGAACAACCTGGTTCATAGTATTACTTTATTAACATTAAAAATCTGGTTCATAGTATTTTTTTATTAACATAAACAACCTGGTTCATAGTATTACTTTTTTAACATTAACAATCTGGTTCATAGTATTATTTTATTAACATAAACAACCTGGTTCATAGTATTACTTTATTAACATAAACATCCTGGTTCACAGTATTACTTTATTAACATAAACAACCTCGTTCATAGTATTACTTTATTAACATAAACACCCTGGTTCATAGTATTACGTTATTAACATAAACACCCTGGTTCATAGTATTACTTTATTAACATAAACAACCTGGTTCATAGTATTACTTTATTAACATAAACACCCTGGTTCATAGTATTACTTTATTAACATAAACAACCTGGTCATAGTATTACTTTATTAACATAAACAACCTGGTTCATAGTATTGATTTTTTAACATAAACAACCTGGTAGTATTGATTTTTTAACATAAACAACCTCGTTCACAGTATTACTTTATTAACAACATGAACAACCTCTTACATAGTATTACTTTATTAACAACATGAACAACCTGGTTCATAGTATTACTTTATTAACATTAACAATCTGGTTCATAGTATTTTTTTATTAACATAAACAACCTGGTTCATAGTATTACTTTTTTAACATTAACAATCTGGTTCATAGTTTTACTTTATTAACTACATAAACAACCTGTTCCATAGTGTAACTTTATTAACATAAACAACCTCGTTCATAGTGTTACTTTATTAACATAAACAACCTGGTTCATAGTATTACTTTATTAACATAAACAACCTGGTTCATAGTATTACTTTATTAACATAAACAAACCGGTTCATAGTATTAATTTATTAACATAAACAACCTTGTTCATAGTATTACTTTATTAACAACATGAACAACCTCTTACAAAGTATTACTTTATTAACGACATGAACAACCTCTTACATAGTATTACTTTATTAACAACATGACCAACCTGGTTCATAGTATTACTTTATTAACAAAATGAACAACCTGGTTCATAGTATTACTTTATTAACATAAACAACCTGGTTCATAGTATTACTTTATTAACATTAACAATCTGGTTCACATATTATTTTATTAACATAAACACCCTGGTTCATAGTATTACGTTATGAACATAAACACCCTGGTTCATAGTTTTACTTTCTTAACATAAACAACGTGGTTCATAGTATTACTTTATTAACATTAACAATCTGGTTCATAGTATTATTTTATTAACATAAACAACCTGGTTCATAGTTTTACTTTATTAACACAAACAACCTTGTTCATAGTATTACTTTATTAACTTAAACAACCTGGTTCATAGTATTAAGTTATTAACATAAACACCCTGGTTCATAGTATTACTTTATTAACATAAACACCCTGGTTCACAGTATTACTTTATTAACATAAACAACCTCGTTCATAGTATTACTTTATTAACATAAACACCCTGGTTCATAGTATTACTTTATTAACATAAACACCCTGGTTCACAGTATTACTTTATTAACATAAACAACCTCGTTCATAGTATTACGTTATCAACATAAACACCCTGGTTCATAGTATTACTTTATGAACATAAACAACCTGGTTCATAGTATTACTTTATTAAAATAAACACCCTGGTTCATAGTATTACTTTATTAACATAAACAACCTGGTCATAGTATTACTTTATTAACATAAACAACCTGGTTCATAGTATTGATTTTTTAACATAAACAACCTCGTTCACAGTTTTACTTTATTAACAACATGAACAACCTCTTACATAGTATTACTTTATTAACAACATGAACAACCTGGTTCATAGTATTACTTTATTAACATTAACAATCTGGTTCATAGTATTTTTTTATTAACATAAACAACCTGGTTCATAGTATTACTTTTTTAACATTAACAATCTGGTTCATAGTATTATTTTATTAACATAAACAACCTGGTTCATAGTTTTACTTTATTAACTACATAAACAACCTGTTCCATAGTGTACCTTTATTAACATAAACAACCTGGTTCATAGTGTTACTTTATTAACATAAACAACCTGGTTCATAGTATTACTTTATTAACATAAACAACCTGGTTCATAGTATTACTTTATTAACATAAACAAACCGGTTCATAGTATTAATTTATTAACATAAACAACCTTGTTCATAGTATTACTTTACTAACAACATGAACAACCTCTTACAAAGTATTACTTTATTAACGACATGAACAACCTCTTACATAGTATTACTTTATTAACAACATGACCAACCTGGTTCATAGTATTACTTTATTAACAAAATGAACAACCTGGTTCACAGTATTACTTTATTAACATAAACAACCTGGTTCATAGTATTACTTTATTAACATTAACAATCTGGTTCACATATTATTTTATTAACATAAACACCCTGGTTCATAGTATTACGTTATGAACATAAAAACCCTGGTTCATAATATTACTTTCTTAACATAAACAACCTGGTTCATAGTATTACTTTATTAACATTAACAATCTGGTTCATAGTATTATTTTATTAACATAAACAACCTGGTTCATAGTTTTACTTTATTAACACAAACAACCTTGTTCATAGTATTACTTTATTAACATAAACACCCTGGTTCATAGTATTACTTTATTAACATAAACAACCTGGTTCATAGTATTACTTTATTAACATTAACAATCTGGTTCATAATATTACTTTATTAACATTAACAAACCGGTTCATAGTATTAATTTATTAAAATAAACAACCTTGTTCATAGTATTAATTTATTAACAACATAAACAACCTCTTACATAGTATTACTTTATTAACAACATAAACAACCTGGTTCACAGTATTACTTTATTAACAAAATAAACAACCTGGTTCATAGTATTACTTTATAAACATAAACAACCTGGTTCATAGTATTACTTTATTAAATACAACAACCCTGCTTCATATTATTACTAAATTATTAAAATAAAAAACCTGGTTCATAGTATTAACTTAATTAACATAAAACAACCTGGTTCTAGCTATTACATATTAACATAAACAACCCGGTTCATAGCATTGCATTTTACAACATAAACAAACCTATTCCATAGTAACATTTATTAACATTAAACAACCCCTGTTATATTTACATTAAACAACAACCTTTTTCATAAGTATTACTTTACAAAACCATTAACATAAACAACCTGGTTCATAGTATTACTTTATTAACATAAACAACCTGGTTCACAGTATTACTTTATTAACATAAACAACCTCGTTCATAGTATTACTTTATTAACAAAAACAACCTGGTTCATAGTATTATCATCTAATTGCTACAACAACTTGTTCACCAGACAGTTGAGAAGCGCAAGAAAAAACGCTAGAAAACGAAAACCAATGATAAACGTTTAAACACTGGCCAAATTACGATTCCCTTCACCTCATCACTTAAAAAGTTATATTTTCACATAAACTTACTCAGGAGTAACATTCCAAAACATTTGACGACTGGAACACCTGCTCCCTTTTCTACACCTTGGTAAATATTTAACTCATTTTGACACAGGTCCCCTTAGGAGATTCACACGGAGAACT
>JACSYO010001493.1:0-126701 GCA_016806645.1 Ophiodon elongatus
TATATACACACACACACACACATTTTTTTTTTTATATGTATACATTTTTACATTTTGGACTGAAGACTTTTCGGTACAGCCTTTTTATTCAAACTGGTTTTAAAAAAAAAAATCGTTTTTGGGGCGAGTACTCGAATATGGATATTACTTAAAATGCTCATCCCTCAGGGTCAGCCCTTCTTCCACACTAAAAATGGCAGCCATACATTTTTATCAAAATTGGGTTTGATAGAATGACAATCTTACGGATTATAACCTGAACTCTAACCAGCTATCAAGTATGTGAGAGTGCTCCCAAAATCTGACCAAGCATCAAGTGTCTGGTCCTCTAATGCAGACTCCTTATCAGCCGTTTGCTCCTTAATTCAATTGATCGTTGAGTGCGTTACCCAAATCTCTTTAATCCCTAAAATCAAAATCACAAATGTTTCAGTTCTTCAGTTTGGAGGTTCTTAAATATTGTTTTGAAATTTCTGACCACAGTATTCTAAGCTCATGCACAAAAACCGAGACAACTTTCTCTTTTATACTTCTTTCAGTTCCAAAAAAGTTTTTCAAAAAAGCTGACGGGGAGAAGAAACAAAACAGAGAACAGAGGGAGAGTTGAGCGGAAGGCTGAACAGTCGTCACTTCTCAAAACAGAAAACGACAGATAGAGACATTGCTCAAAACAAACCCACTCGTATGGGAATCATATACACTTAAAAAAGAAAAGGATGAAACCATCACTCTCCTTTTGGAGAACGGGGCCCAAAGGGAAAATTAGCTCACATGTCTTAGGGATCGACTGATCAATGCTCACGTTTATATGTGGTTCAACGCTCATTGAGTCATATTGCCATGTATTGTTGGTGTCCGTTTTTTAACCTTTGCCCAACTCGGTCTTGTTTTTGACAGGGTGGTTGCAGGTTGGTGAACGTGTGCAAAATGTGTCAATTACTGGCATTACCATGTTACAGGTGTGTGTAGGTGAGATCAAAATGAAAGCAGAGTTCGGAGGGGGGTGTGGTCCGAGCAAGGGCGCCGGATGAAGTGGGGACAGGAAGTTGAGAAGTGTGAATGTCTGCAGCCGAAGGCATCAAGAGTATCCGTTTTACCCACGTAGCCAGCGATGCCCAAAGATCGGGAAAAGTCACCACACAAACAATGTAAAAATGCTGTGTCACCATTCTGCTTTGTTGCAGCATGTAATGAGCGGTGAACGTGCACAATGCCAAAACGTGGTTATCAAAACTGGAAATCTGTGATATCTGTTCAGCCAGAGCTTTTTTTTAGATGCCTGACTAAACTGTGAGAGTTACTATGTTGATTTTTTATCTCTCCGATCACTTTTTTGGAGTTGGCAACATGTATGCGTGTACTTCACGTTTGAGTTTAGCACTACCGGCAAAATTGAAATACGTAATGCTGCAAATAATCCCACGAGAAGACCAAAATCCATAATGAATTGATCTTGTTAACAAGTATTTTTTGTGTAGAGAAAAACTAATTATTCCATGGCACATTAGACTCACATCATCTTCCTAGCTAAAAGCCTGATATACAGTAACTTGTTTCTCTGTGCCACAGAACTACATTGTTGCATAGAAGCTATTAAAAAAACATCAATGAGCCAAACCATCGCACCATTGAGTGGCACGTACCTTCATTGCATCAAACATGGCCGCCGTAGTTTATTTCTAGGTCAATCACACATGCACGTCCTGCTGCTTGAAACACTCACTAACCCATCAAATGCGTATTCATCCGTGTTTGAAAATAGTCCCGAACAAATGCCCTATTTACTCCCGTTTGAGTAACATCTGTCCTAAGCTACAGTAGCCGGCTGTTTCAGGATATTACCGAGGGTCTTTTTGAATAATTAAACTATGTATATTTGACCTGTTTGTCAAGTTTCAATCCCTTTGTAGGAAAGAGTCTGGTCTGTAAACCCATTTCGATGGGATATGTTGACAAAAAAAAAAGAAAATAGAGCAACAATTGCCTTATCCTTTAACTCATCATGAAGGCAACAAAAAGAACCATCCTCCTACCTTTGGCAGCGGTTAACATGAGCGTTATTTATTTTTTTTAAACTGTTTTGAACTTCGTTTGACTCATCAGCTCAGCTCCACGCCAAACATCCTCCGCATCGTCGCCATTATCAAATAAGGAATTGGTCTCACACCATTTGTTTTCTTTGCAAACTGTTGTATAATACGATTGTGGAGCGTCCTTTGTCTGTTAATACCCCGTTGACCGAGGACTCCCACATTCACAGCCTGCTCAGCTGCCCATACACACGCCACAGAACGGAAATCACAATCTGGTTTAAAACAGCCACAAACATGTTAATCGGAGCAGTTTTGATGAAAAACGACAGCTCGGCTCCCCAAAAAAAAGCTAGAAGGCGAAATCTGAACTCACCCAGGTGCTCACTTCTTATTCATCCCCCCCACTCCTCCGGTCTGGTTTTAGGATCACAGGTGTATATAATGTTTGCGCTGCCTCAGGCCCACTTACAGCACTGCAATCATATAGAGATCACACAGACGGGGAGTTTCCCTCGTCATGAAGGTATACGTTACAATCAAAGCATACATAACGTACACCGCTGCAGACACTTCAAAGACCAGGAGCCACAGAAGGGTGTCACCTCGCCAAAGCCTACAGGGTGCATGAATCCCTGCATACGATATCTTTCACTACCACAACTGTGACGCCCGCTTAAATAAAACGAACCGTGGACAGCTTCTCAAGGACTCTGCTGAGTCCACGCATCTTCGCTCTGTAGATGGTTTTCCAGCTTCAACAGGAGATTGCAGTTATGCACTGAATGACTATTTCCCTAATTTCTAGTGTTTAGATTATGTGTTTTCTTTTTAAGTATCAACCAAAAATATCTTAAGCCTCATTATCAAAACTATTAGCACTCAAATCAGCCTTCAAGCGCCCATTTCAGCTGAACCCTGCCGGGTACAATCACAAGCATGTGTTTGTGCAGCTCAGAACACACACACACACACACACACACACACACACACACACACACACACACACACACACACACACACACACACACACACACACACACACACACACACACACACACACACACCGCTGCCAGCCCGGTGCAGTGGGTGCTTTCCACTGAAAGACCCTTTGTTTTGCTCGGGAGAAACTAAAAAAGAAGAAAAAAAGAGCTTCAGCATGACTGAGCCAGAGGGGCGAGCTGAAGTAACCCTCTGCCTGTCTGTATGAGCACAAAAGGCTACAATGTTAATATTAAAAAAGGACTTTACCAATGGCCTATAAATGAAAAATATGATTTTGGTGATAAAAACATGCCGGAAGAGAAGAGGAACGAGCAGTTTCATAGGCTTTCATGGGAGTTATATAAAAGGGAAGTGAGACAACTTTGAGTCCTTATTGGTCAACAAACACCAGAATCATCCACTTGTTTGTGTTGCCGAATTTGGTGCTGCATCCCAGAACGTCCGTGCGTTCGGACTCTAGTCGCCGCCAGTCCGAATGGTCTGCAACCTGTTCTGCGACGCAATTAATCCACTGCGATAAACATCCGAGTCACGCGGCAGTAACCCCGGGGAACAACAGGATGTTATTGTTTTCCCCATGTGTGAAAACTGCATTTCAAATGCCGTGGGTTTTTTATTTGCCTAATCTTCACGGTTCCGGAAACGCAAACATCAGCGCACAAAAGGTCACCAGTTCCTAGTTCAGTTCCTTTGGGTGCATAGTACCTGGAACCTTTATGCTCATGACAATGCTAGTGCTAACAATGCTGGGGTTTAGCACACTGTAAAGTCAATGCTGATGGGAGTGTCATTCGCTTTGCTTTTGGTCATAAAAAGTTTGGACAAATAAACATTTCGACCTGATGATGATGATGTTGGATGGAAAGTGATGCGAAGTCATTAAGATGTATCCCCTGATAACCATTAATGTCTGTACTACAGGTCATGGCAACCGTTGTTGTGAGTAACACATTGTCACCAGTCTGAGGACATGGTACTTTCCAGGAAAATTATGGATTGGGTTGGGAGACAGCTGCTGCACCCGAGTGAACGAGTTTAGCTACACCAGGGTCGTGTGTTGGAGGCAGTGGAAGAGCGGCGCATGAGAAGTACAGTAACACAGGTGATGAAGAGGGACCTGAGCCCCCCGAAGGCAAAGCTCTCCATTTACCACTTGATCCAAGTTCCATCCTTCACCTGTGGTCTCGGGTAATGGCCTCACAAATGGGATCAAAAGATACAAGCGAGAGAAGGGAGTTTTAGGAACAGCCCGGACGTCCAGAGGGCTCCCAGAGTAGCACTGCTGCTTCCTTTGCATTGAAAGATGAGCCGGTTTGGGAAGTTTTCCAAGCATGTCCAAGTGTGAGGAGGCCTCAGGGTAGACCCAGAGCAGGTGAAGGGACGATGTATCTCACCTGGGGCTGCTTGGATTCTCCGTGAAAAGCTGGAGGGAAAAAATGAGAGGCTACCTTGCGAGGCCTGTTGACACCACCGTAGTGGATGGTATAGAAGCAAAACAACGCTTTAAGTGGCCAAAACTATTTCCTATTTTCAGGAAATAATCTACCGAGGACATAAACAAAAACATGGTGCAGAAGCCGGGAAGAAAACAACAAGGAGAAGAACACAGATCACGGGCTTTAATGGGAAAGATGGAAAGAATGAAGATAAAGATCGGGGAGAGGAAAGGCGAGCTGGGGGGCGGGGGGGGTATTTTTAGCTATAGAAGGCTGCAATGTCTCCGAGCTGAATGCACACACAAAAAATAAAAATAATGTATACACAGCACGTGGCGCACCACTAACCTGTTTCTGTCTTGCCACATGACGAATACAAAGCCCACAGGCCACAAAACATACAGGGAACTCAGCTGACACACACACACACACACAGAGCTTTGACTGCATGCCCAGACACTCCGGTGTCATCTGTTTGCAGCAGGAGGAGGGCGGGGTTCGAAACAAACAAACACACTGTGTGTGTGTGTGTGTGTGTGTGTGTGTGTGTGTGTGTGTATATAAAAAAAAAAATAGGTACATTTGTGTGTGTTTGTTTGTTTGTTTGTGTACACGCGCTTGTGTGAGGGGGGTTAGCTCGAGGTCACGCCAAAGACAATACACTTCTCCCATCTCCAATTACCAAACAGAGATTGGGTGCAGGATAGATGATCCTCTTATCACTTGTTCACGCCGGCATTGTAATCAATCCTCACACACACACACACACACACACACACACACACACACACACACACACACACACACAAGTAGGTAGACTGCTCCCCTGCTATCAGGGCTAACACTATTTTGTCGTCTGTCTGTCTGTCTGTTCCTCTTGGCTATACGGAGGAAGTTAGTGTCTTTCAGCTTATTGTAAAGTTAGCAACTAGCTGGTAAACACAGTGGAGCACTTCACATACAACAAATATTGTTTACAGCTTGTTGTGCTGTCCCCACTTGGCCCCAAAAAAAGAAAAGTAAATCAATACAGCTTTAAAGTTTGCCAAAACCATTAGGTGAACTGATTAATCAATTTGGCCAACTTATTGTCGCAGATAGGACGTTTTTGCTCCCGTTCAATTGGCTTTGGTTTTCCAAATGGTCATGCTGCTCCCCGACTTTAAAGTCACCGCGTTGTTCATGTTGCGTTATCTGGCGCTGTGCGCTACAGATGATGTTCACATCGTCCTGGTCGCCTCACTGTAGCTTCTGACCGTTTAAACAAGTGATTTGTCGTCACTAGCTGTGTACGGAGCTGCATAATGTGCTACAGGTCAGGGAGTGTTGCCACACAAACTTGCCAACTACAGCTCTTAAAAAAAATTATTATTTTGTTAGGAGATCATTAACCACCTGCTGTTAACCCTCTCTGTGCTCCACCAGCCGCAATGATCTGCTGCTGCTATAGTACACAATGCCCATTGTGTTTGTGAAATCAACACCCTCCTTTGGTCTGTTACGCAACGCCCGTCTCATTACATCCACACCAGACTAACGAGGGTTAACGAGAAGCTCCCGTCTGTCCAACACACACACAATACCAAGAATGTGTGTTTTCCGGTCTGGATGTTTGGTTGGTGAATCCAAACACACAGCTGGAGATGGCACATTCCAGTGGAGAGAGATGAGAAACTGGAGGAGCTCAAGAACACACACACACACACACACACACACACACACACACACACACACACACACACACACACACACACACACACACACACACACACACACACACACACACACACACACACACACACACACACAAACAAGAGAGTGTATTATGCAAATTGTGTTGCACTGAAAATAAATTATATAAAAGCTGAACGGAAACATAAAGGTCTCAGCTCAGTCAGAGGACCTTTTTGAATATTGTGAATGACAAATTACGTCTGACAAATGATGAACTTATTGCAAAACATTCTTAGTCATCTTCTCGATTACATGATAATTTGCTGCAAAGTGTTAAGTGCTTTCCCGCAATGCCTCTTTGTGTGGCCAGAAACAGCCAATGAATGGAGCTTATTCAGCCACATATTGGCAACTTTCAATGCTTTTTACATTTGAAAAGCTGCATTGGAAAAATAAAAACAAACTCCTTTGGGTTTTTGTTGAAGTTCCTGGGCAGAGATGTCAAAATCGGTGACCTGCCGGTTGGGGTCATCCACGCGCAAAGCTGCCAAACTCTGCTTTCAAATGTACTCAGTCAGACCCACGCAACAACAGCTACAGTCGCCCCACACCCAACAACACAAAGACAAAGGGCAACGCTCAACCACACAGAGATTTCCAAGGATGGCAGGTTGTCTTACACAACGGAACAACAGGACTCTACCTTCCCTCCCTCTATTATTACCCCTCCGCCTCCTCTGTCTGTTTTATGGCTCTCCATCGTGCATCCTCATTCTCACGCCCCACCACTCCCCTGAACACACCGTCTCCAAGTCCATCGCTCATTCACCCCAAGGCCTGTGGGAACAGGTGTTCACTCCCCGAGGTGCCCCGTGTGTGCGTGTGTGTGTGTGTGTGTCTCACGCCATCTCAACAGTGGGCCTGGGCTCTTTCCTGTCTTTGTGCCAAGCCAGGTGGGACGTCCCAGCCTGAGACAAAGATGCAACATTTCTCACAAAGTCATTATATCGGACGTCTGCAGGCCAAAGAATGATGTGCTGTGACGCATAAAGCTCGATTAAACCCGGTAGTTCTGATTGCTGGAGTTCATGAAAACAGAAACAATAAACGGTCTGTGTGTTTGCCCATCGCACACAATATCTTCAATGCATTCAGCGTGGTATTGTTTGAATTTGTTTTTTATACTGGTGTCAATATGATACCGGAGTTTCCATAGAGATATCAAAACACTTTTGTTTATACTTTACTTCACCAACATGCCTTCCTACAAAACCCTGTATTAGTTTGACAAAAGAAGAAGAACAAAAGAATATGAATATTGGTTAAAAATACCAATACCATGCAGGGGCGGGCGGGCCAGGGAGTTTGTTTTGTTTGTTTTTCTGGAGTGGCAACCCATTTTCTGTAAATGCACATATTGAATAATAAAAAACAAGGGGGAAAAAGATCAGAAAATGTAAGAATAAAACACTACTTATGGAAAATGTCAAATTATCGAGATTCTGTATCGAAATGGTCTACTTGGTATAGTTTCTTTTGTGAAATAGGCTTATTTGTTTTCTTTATCAGACTTAGATGATAAGATTGAAACCACCATCGTGTCCGTACACTAAATACAAAACTATATCAAGCAGCCAGTTAGCTTAGCTTAGCACGAAGATAAGAAATACAGGGAAACAGGCCGACTCGGTCCGACAAAATCCCCCAACAAACATCTCTAAAGATCACTAATTTACATGTTATATTTCTGTTTTATGTCTGTTTCAGCCATACCAAAAAAACAAAACATTTGAAAAGTTTGTGGTTTTACAGGGGTTGTGCTGGACTATTTCTTGGCTGCGTTTGGCAGCTTCCTGGAGTCTCAGCTGGTTGCCTGGTAACGTCATGGCCCAGGAAGTTACTGTGCCCGGCCAGGAAATAGTATGGCACATAACCCCTTGTAGCTGTTTCTCTCCGTTTCCAGTCTTTGTGTTACTCGAATTCAACCAACTGCTGGGGGCAGCTTCATATTCACTGTGCAGACAGACAGCTAGGAAGCAAATGAGTGTATTTCCCAAATTGTGTCTTAAAATCCTTTAGGGCAGTGATTCTCAACTGGTGGGTGGGTCGCGGACCCATTTTCACGGGCCTTTGCCTGGGGAAAAAAAAGAATTGGATTACATTTTTTTTTGTATTTTAATTTTTTTATCCTGTGGTTTTATTTTGAAGGGGATTTTTTATGCAGCGTAGTGTCATCTATTCACACTTTTTTGCCGGCTCTGGTTTCGACTTGTTTTGCACTTGTGACAGGTGATGACAGGTGGCGTGTGCCAGGTTGGGTCAAACCATCCTGATATGGGGGAGACTCTGGGTTTTTAGGATAATGAAATTGAATAGCCTACTGAGTATAAAATTCAGCTTATGAACTTACACTTATATTTTATTGAAAATGTATTAAATAAATATTTTTAAGTCGATGCTAAATTTTAAATATATTTTTTAAAATCTTCATGTACCCCCGCCATTTTACAGCATAGAAAAACACCGTGACCCGCGAAATTAGTTTTCTAATCAAACATGGCGAAACGTAAGTACGACACCGACTACATAAGATATGAGGGGGGGTTTTTGGGTCGCGGCTTGTCATTAAAGGGTGATGGTGGGTCCCACAGCCAGACCAGTTGAGAACCACTGCTTTAGGGTATAACCACAGGAGCAAAAATCCACTGAATCAATGTCAAATTTCAGTATCTCACTGGACCCCATTTCAAAAGGCCAAGCACCAGCTAACTCCTCTTTCTTCTTCCCTGCAGCTGACAATCAAGAAACATGATGGAGTCCATTTTCTATTTTTTGCCTCAGTGCAACTCGTGCAGGGTTCATGAGGGGCGACTGTGTACCGTTTACCAGTTGGGTTTCCATCTTTGATGTCACGCGCTCACGGCAGTGGGATCTCCCGTCACTCAAACAGCCTAGAATTGTATTCTAATCTCTTCATCCGTGGGATTTCTGTTGATAAAGTCAAGAGGTTGGTTTTTTTTGCAGTTTCTTAGTCTGTTCAGCCACGGCTGTTATCACCCTGCACGTGTCGGAGGGTTGCGTTAATCTGATTAGAGCGGATAATCAGTGTGTGTGCAAACGCACCAGGTGATACTGACCTCGAATTGATCCGACCTTTCAGATAATGGTGAATTAGGTGCTTACTGGTGCTAACACAGCGAAGGGCTTGAGATACACAAAACCTCAGGAGGGATATATTGGGACAACCTCCTGCCATCTCAGCAACATTTCTGATAGAATTCATTGGAAACGGCAAAGTTAGGCGGAGACAAAGCCAGACTATTTTCTCTCTGGGCTTTCGAGAGAGATCCAATTTTGGTGACAGTTTCCTGTAAACTTCCGATGCTCTTTGTTGGCACTGATTGCAGATCGTGCCTGTGTGTGAGAGGCAATGATTAACCCATCGGGGGGGGGGAAAGAGGGATAATTAGAGAGTCCTGCTTGAGATTTAAAAGAAAAACTCAACCGTTATACCGAGACTGGAGTTGAAAGTAAGAGGAGGCAGCAACGTAAGTGAGGGCAGTCGGAACAAGGGCACAAAGTCGGTCTTGAAATCCCAGAGCACACAGGTTCAAATCCAGTAGGAGCCAAACAGCACCCCCTAAAAAGGTCAATTTGACAGTGAAATCGACCTAACTCAACTGCACGTAGAATCATCTTCATTGTTACGATCATGGCGAGACGGGTTGCAAAACATAGTTTTAGAGAAGCAGGCAGATGGCGAGAGTTGTGTAGGACGGGAATGTACTGAACAGCAGATTGTGAACTACAGCTGACTGTACTTGGCAGTGGCTCCAACACTGTGCCACTTATTTGTGTTTTTGTAAGCACATAAAGTCTACTTTTAGAATCGTGAAAACCATTTAGAATGCACCATGCAGAACGCCAAGATGGGCCTGGAGTTTGACTGAAATAAGTGCAACTCTAGATCGCAGTCAAAAAAATCGTGCCAAGATGCTTTCCTCAAATCTGTGTTCCTCGATAACATTAACATGATTCAGGAATCTCACTCATCCCGTTCAGAGACAATAAAAAGGGAAAACGGAGGTAAACATCATCCGAGTCACTCGCTGCGTTCAGACCGTGTGTGTGTGAGAATATTTCAGCACCGTTGCTGTCAGACGACATCACTTGAGTCACCGCGTGAGGGGAAAGTGACTTCATGAATGAGCTGCAGGTCCGTGTATTTTAAAGAGTGACCTCTGTGTTTGAGTCTGCGTGCGTTATCCCTGGCTGCTGCTGCTCCAACAATGCCACCGGTTAATCTGGAGATTATGAGCCAATCTCAGACACCCAACTAAACCCTGGTTTAGTACACACACACACACACACACACACACACACACACACACACACACACACACACACACACACACACACACACACACACACACACACACACACACACACACACACACACACACACACACACACACACACACACACACACAAAAAGCATTGTAGGATAATTTATCCTTGGGGCAATTGGACAGGATGTGATGCCAAAACATAGAGGAATAATGATAGACAGTGTGTGTGTGTTTGTGTGTGTGTACAGGGAGACAAAACTGGGTATTAAAGCAAAGTGTGTGTGTCTGTGCGAGAGAGAACAAAGAGGTCTAACACACTGGCCCATTCTCTTACCCACTAGTACACACACACACACTAACAGACAAACATCCCTTCTGACACCCAAACACATTCATATAAGATGACAACACACACACGAGAGACAGAGACAGCGAGAGAGAGACAGACAGAGAGGTGGAGGGAAAGAACTAACACCACTTCACATTCCTTGCATTGCTCACATAACTTTCCTCATCAGTGTGTGTGTGTGTGTGTGTGTGTGTGTGTGTGCATATGGCTACAAATGTGTGTAATTATGTGTTCTCACTGCACCCAGCCCACACTAATTGTATTCATTCTGGAGCCCTAGAATTACTCAGACCCCCCAAAAATACCCAATAATTACTACTTCCCCCATATCATACCCACCCCGTGGCAGTGCAGTGGCAGGAAGACGTTTCCCATCAGCCCCAGGGGCCGTTAGCAAGTCCTCCCTCTCAGATTCAGTAACACTCTACTGCTTTTTACATTTTCTGCCCTTCCTCAGCTGAAACAAGAAACGATACACTGACCGCGCTGGGAATTTCTTACCAACAAAGAAGACAAGACGGGGGAAATATCTTATTGGGCTAAATATACGAACACAAATCAAAAGACATGATCACAAACCCTCCACCCTCCCTGAGAAACGCATGTACACAGGCAACGCTTTCATACATACAGTGATGCATTCACTGAATCACATTCCAACACTCGTGTGCGCGCACACACACACACACACACACACACACACACACACACACACACACACACACACACACACACACACACACACACACACACACACACACACACACACACACACACACACACACACACGTTGGAGTTATATAAACAGCAGAGAGAAACAGAGAGGGGGACAAAGAGAGAGAGAGACGGCAAGCTGCTGGCCTGGTTGTCAATGGCAACAGTGTTTTGGAGGCTGATCATCAGTAAGTGCAGTGAGCTCTGCTGCAAAGCATGGTGGGATATCGCCATGCATTGCACCACAGATGATGATATTTTTTTTTTTTTTTTGTCAGCCGACAGATTTCATGATGCACTTATGTTTAGCTGTAACTTGCTGACATTATATTTCAGCAACATGGTGATGTGGTTCATGCCCACTTGATTCTGACTGGCGACCGAGCGCTACAAACCGCCACAGTGTGGGACATCAGAACATTTCAGCTGGCAGCAAGCTGTTCCGTTCACAGTACTATTATGTCATCGACCGCGCTGCACTGATTTCTCTAACAAGTAGGATTTCCGCTCTCCTGTCGCTTCAGTGTTGCGCGAGTTAAAGGGGCCCGCCAACAATTTAGCACTGGACTGCCATAACGTTGGGGGACTCACAAGAGACAGTTTAAAAATGGAACGGTCCAAATCGAAGCAGCAGAGGCCCGAGGCGTTCTGCTGTAAAGTCGTAGTCTCCAACCCTTAACGACATCATCATGGTGACTTTATCAGACTTTGGAAACCCCTTCCAGAGCCACGGAAGGTTATTTTTACAGGCACTCTCCATGACTAGTAAACTGAGCTTGGTATGTAAAATAATAACAGCACACAAAAGAATAAGCTGACTTTGAGCTTCTACCCAGATTGCATCCATCTTTTTTGCAGGACTGACTCGCCCCCGTTTCACCCGAAACTCTCACTCCGACTTCAGCTCAAGCACATTTGCTCCAACAGGAAGTTTGACACCAACCACCGACATGTCGTGTCACACGGCACGTATTTCACGTGGCGGCAATTCCTCAAACTCAAACCAATCACACACCTCAAAAAACTCAACGCTGCTCGGGGACAGTTCACTTCACTGTACCCATCCTCCTCATCTGGCCGTCCCGCGAGCAAACGTGAGACACAGAGCGTGCGTGTGTGCATATACATATTCACGGTGCATGCTCTCGGCTCTCATGTTCCTGCGGTAGGCGACATAATGCAGAGACAGATCAATAAAAGTGCAGTTACACGGCCCGCAGACATGGGCAGGGGGACTGTCTGGGTAATTACTTTGTCCTCCGGGGGTGTATCACTCTCACAGCCAATAGCCTAGATCTGAATGTGGGTCAATATATCATATACACTCGCACACAAATGAGCAGCCAGTTGCTCCAGATGAAGGACAGTGGAAGTAAATGCAGGTCAAACAGGAAGCGGAAAAGAGCCTAAATGCATCACGGACGCCTCAACGCAGCAGTGAATGACAGGTGGTAGAGATATATATCTCTACCACCTGTCATTCACTGCTGTGAACTGGTTATCATCTGCTGTTGACACAGGTGTGATATGATGCTACTATGACATCAGGATTGACAACTGTCTGTAATGTCTGGTAAAAATGTAAGATTAAGCATTTTTAGGAAGTTCTGGGGGATTTTAGACATTAGTTTCTCTAACAATTCACTTAATGGTTCAATGTTTCCAAGTGACGACAGGATGGTGCATTTGAGGTGTGTCGGATTAACCAAACACTCAAGGTGGCCACAAAAAAAAAAAAAAAAAAAAAACAGAGCAATGTCTGTGAAATGTACCAGTAGGATGTTGTGCACCGTTATCTTCCAACTCAAGTTATAAATGGCAAAAGCATCTCGATGGAACTGGTTAAAAACGGTGTATATATATATATATATATATTAAAAAACAAAAATCATCACCAACTCAAAGTTCATCATTTTAAACTCATTTTACATTTATGGACACAAATCTTTTCAAAGGGAGGGCATTGCAATACGCTAAAGGACGCTTTCAAGTCAGCAGGAGGACATGTCTTCGACCGGTTCTTCCATTTCCCCCTTTAAATAAGCACTTCCAACAGCAGAAAAAGTAAATGTTTTTACATTTATACTGCGTCATATCAGGGACAAATATGTCAAAATAATGTTTTATGCACGCAGATTGGGGTCATCGAATACCCACATATTCACTGATATGCGTCTCTGCTTTAGACGAGAAAGGATAATCTCACTGCATTTACAAAAAACACGTGAATAAGTAGAGTCTGGTGTTTGTGGGCAAAGATTAAGGACTACGTTTTAAACTGCTGGAGAAGTGATAGAAGAAGTGTGTCGGCAGTGTTTATGTTTTAGATTTGGCCATGACATTCCTGCATTATTGGTCGCCCAGAAATCACACTAATAAATGCAGGGATGTTCTCCTCGCTCTTAATTTCAATGGGCAGAATGATATGTTGCGTTGGCACTTAAGTTATAGTCTAAGAGTCGTTTTTTGTGGTATTAATATAATTTAAAAGTAAATGTAAAATTAGGTGGGTGCGGGGTTAGCCAATACATACTATTAGGTAAACAAACCAGACTATTTGCACCAGATATAATGAAATATTATGTTTTAATGTTTAAATACACGCGCCTGTAAAATATGATATTTATCGTGAGCTGGTCCGGCTGAATTACTCTCAGACTGCAGTTCCTTCTGTGTTGACATGTCTACACGCCGCGATTCAGTCTTCGTCCTCAGCAGCCGGACGAAATGCAATGTCCCGGAGTCCATTATCGGACATCCCGTTTTATTCACGAATGACATTCGAGTCAATTTACCTGAAAACGGGGGATTCCGTGGTTTGAAGCCGCCTCTCCGGAGCAGCCAGGCCCGGATGCCCTCCTCCGCTTTATCCGCCCACTGAAGTCACGTTAGCCTCAAACACGGCTCCGTCTGTGTGTGGTGTCGGTGTCGGTTCAAAATTAAAAATAAATCTCCTCCGAGACACACAGAGAAATACGAGGGGTTTGAGGACGGGCAGCTTCTGACCGAACCCCCAAAATGTCGTTCATGTGGCGGTGAAAGCAGTTTAAAGAGGCTGGAGGAGGATCTGAGCCGACGGAGCAGAAGGGAGGGGTGTAACGAGCTACCGTCAAGCTCAACACGGCCGTTGAGAACTGGGCTTCCGGTACCATTTCAAAATAAAACCATTACAGTGGCCGTATGACGTGTCCTATCACCGTTTTCAAAATAAAAGCACTAATGACATAAATAACTTTGTTCATTCTATAATATCTAAATAGATAATTATCAACATGCATGCATACATAGATACTCAAAGTTGTGTTTTGAAATATTTAATGGTATGGCATTGGCTTGTATGACATCATTGTGTAAAGAGAAAGTCAACTTTCCGCTAATGCTTGCAAACTGCAGTCAGCTTGACGAAGTTGAGGGACGCAGTAGGAAATGCAGATAAACGAAACAAAGGTGACTTTATTTGAAGAGCTTTCTTTTCAACTGTTTCTTGTAACACACTCGCTTTTAACACTGTAACACTATAGCTTCTCAGCGGTAGAACGGGACGCAACATTGTGGAAATGTTTCAAAATACAGTTTCTGCCTTGTCTTCAATTAAATATAGAGCATGCTGCTTTTACAACGTGGATGCATTTCATTATGACAATAAAACAATAAATACAAAAACACTAGCACTCATCATTTATAAAAGACATTCAGGGTATTATAAAAAAAAATACAGGTTTATAAATGGCGCTGGTAGTAAATCTTCAATTGTATCAAATTATACTCAAGGGATTTATTATAAAATAATCCTTGAGATTATTAGATGGTGGTTTACTGGCTGTCCGTTTAAAACAACATTCTAAAATTGACCGTGGACTAAATGTAAAAAGATTAACAACGCAATACATATTCAGGAAATTAACTTAAAGTTGAAAAGAGGTTTGTGTCATGTTGTGAATAATTAATTTCTCCTTCTGCGATTTGACCGATTGGGTTAATTAATTAATTAGAAAGGATGAATATTAATATCCAGAGCCATCATCTGAGTGACAAGCAGAAAAATAAGAAAAATGGGACATCGGACACAAATTGGACTGGCAACCAGAAATTATAACGAGCATTAAGTTTTATTTTTGGTTGTGTGGCGCCGCCTGCTGGATACAACCAATTAATTCAATTCTATCCTTGGCATTATTATCCTGTAAAGGTTTACAGTGCTAATATTTCACAATAATACAGATGTTTAAAGAGTCAATTCACCTAAATCACAAAAACGTGTATTGTCTGGTATCTAGTCATGCAGATTTATATAATATATATATATATATAAATAAATATATAAATAAATAATTATATATATAAATAAATAATTCAAGTCATGTGACTCAGGAAGTAGCAAACATTTTAGGCGGGAAAATAATCTAAGCAGAGTAGCTAACTAGTTAAGTATCACTTTTTAATAAACCTTTTTATCAATGCTTTAGAATGCTTGAATTATTTTGTAAACTATAACATGTCCACCCTGTTACACTTCTTCATAGTGGAAACCAATCATTTTTGGTCATTTTGAAAATGAGGTTAATAAATGTACTAAAAATCTTCCTCTGTCATCACTAAGTGTATGCTTGTTTTTCATGAGTAGCTAGTAGCCAATGGTAACTTTAGCATGACATGCCCCCACCCTGTTACCGTCGTTAAGAGGGTTAGATGAATAGTGTTTCCAGCATGTGTTGGTATTTAGCATTATTTATTATGAATGTATTTGTTCTATACTTTTAAAGTATTTGTTAAAATGGCATGCTTGTATTTGTCAGGGAATGGCATCCCTGTCAGGGCACGTCGGCATGCAGACCCTGAAAGAAGGCTGCAATACCTCAAAAAAGAGAAGGATAGGTGGATAAAGGACAGAGTGGAAGAAAGACAAAAGAAAGTGTCAGACCTCAGTGAAAGAGAGAAGAGAGAGAAAGAAATGGCGAGCAAGGAAGAAAAACTTCGGGAGAGTGCCAGAGCCAGGACTGCTCTTCCTCCAAGTCCAGACACTCCTCCAGAGTCAGAAAATGCTCCAATACAAGATGTTTAGGTGTGAGTGTGTCTGTCAGTCCATGTACTATGTTGTGGGGACATAAATCTGTTGACACAGTCACTTGTGGGGACTCCCCTTTCTCGAATTTTTCGCGTGACCAGATTACATACAAAGTCAATGCACAGACGCGAAATGGTTGCGAAAAAGCGAATTTTAGCCGGGTGGCGAATCGCCTGGCGCGAAATCGCACGAACCGCGCGAACCACACGAATGACGCGACGCGAATAATTCGCTTGACGCTGAGTTGCGAACGCCAATCAGCGTTGAGAAGCTCCGCCCGTCATCACCGTCGTCCTGCCGTTGCTGATCAAACTATGGAGGAGAAGTCGATAGTTTGGAAGAGGAAGTCCTCCAGACGCAGCTCCTGCAGAAGCTGTATGCGACTACGGATGATGTTATGAACCCAGACATGAGGGCGTTTGATGTTCCAACATTTGTGGGACTTCCACAACATCTACAAAGCAGAACTAGTGGTTATTTCTTCCACGGTGGATGGCGGAAAGGAACTATTTCCACGGAGATAAGCCACGCCCCCTCTCCGGCGGCGCGTTGAGTGCGAAAAAGCGAAATAACCACAAATAGTCCGGTGTTGCGAATATTCGCAACACTTTTGGTGTGAACACACCACGCGAATGACGCGACGCGAAAATTCGCGCCGCGTTTGGTGTGAACGCACCTTTAGGGTGAACACTTGGTTTAAGGTTAGCTTTAAAGAAATACATAGATATTGGATACATTAACTCACGAGGTAACTCCAAAATATATATAAATAAAAAAATATATATATTTATTTATTTATATATATAAATATTGGAGCAGGTTTTGAGATATCTAACGTTATCTCTAAATCGTCTGCTGTCAAACAATTACAATGGAGGTCAATGACATTTCCCTTGTGCTGCTGGAAGCGAAGACACATTTTAATTAATCGCTCGTGCAGACCTGTGTGAAAAGCTGCGTAAAGGTGCGTTCACACCAAACGCGGCGCGAATTTTTCGCGCGACCAGATTACATACAAAGTCAATGCACAGATGCGAAATGCTCGCGAAAAAGCGAATTTTCGCCGGGCGGCGAATCGGCCGGCGCGAAATCGCGCGAACCGCGCGGCGCGAAAACGCGCGAACTCGGCGAATGACGCGACGCGAATAATTTGCTTATTCGCGCGAGTTGAAATTTTTCAACTCGGGCGAAAAATTCGCGTGACGCTGAGTTGCGAAAGCCAATCAGCGTTGAGAAGTTGGGGCGGAGCGTCGAGAAAGACAGGACCACAGAGTAAGTTCCAGACACAGGACCAGCCGAGGACGAGACAGCAGGGCCATCGGAGACTGACAGGAGAGGTTAGTTGACAAGTGAAGACACATTATTTCTGTTAAAGCTATGTTTAAGTGGTTTAAATTATAATTTAATCCTCCAGAGACCTGGGTATAAAAATAACTTTTACTATTATAATAGTTTTTGCTCTAGAATAGAATAGGGATTAAAAAAATACTATTTAATTTGGGTTATAAAATTGTTTTGTTAATATTTAAAGATAAACCAGATCAGTTTGAGGAAGAGCCTCAAAGTGCTGCTCCTGCTGCTGCTCCCTCCAGACCACTCTGGTGTGTGTGTGCGTGCTGACGTCCCTCCGCCCTTTGCCCCAGTCAGACCCGCGCTCTCCTGTTTTCCGGGATCACAACCGGGATACAACCGAACTGGAAGATGTCTCGGGCTGCGGAAAGACTCCGACTGCTGATCAATCACCTCGACCGACCACCTGCCGCGATCGTATCCTTCTGTTTGTCGTAGTTTCTGCGTGTCGGATCCTCGGGACCCGTAAGCAGTCGTTCTGAGACCGAGAGCGGGCTGCTCCGGTGGACCAGACCGGGGTCCCTCGGTGGACCGCAGGCCTGCAGAGACGTGAGAAGCAATACGGAAGGCGTCTGCTGCTGTTCTTTACGACGTTAATGCATGTTAGCCTCTTCCAGTAACAGAGACACACCGTTACTTTGAATACAGGGGATCGCCATTGTTTCTGGAGGGTCATATATTGTAGCTGTAACTACAGCTGCTATAGCAGAGAGAGTGTTGAAAGTCGAGAGTTAACAGTTCCGTTATTGTTTGCTTCAATTCCTCAGGAGCATAGGAGAGACGTTAGCATGTCTGTTTTAGGGTCAGTTGGTGAGTGGTAAGTTCAATTAGATAATTTGAAGGCTTTTCTATTTTGCTTTACGTTTCACACTGTCGTAAAGCGCTTTCCTTAGGCCTTTCCCTCAGAGAGCTGCACCGACCTCTGCTCAGACCCTCAGCCACAGCCCCCCGCAGAGACCGAGGTAGGGACACACTCCGTTTAGGTTTGTACCTCAAACACGCAAAGTTCACGGTGCATGTTTATCATTCACCTCTGACACAGTTTGTCCACGTCTCGTGATGTCCCACTCTACTGCTCTCTGCCTGCAGCAGCAGGTGCTGCATTAGGTATCATTTGTTCAGAAGACAACGACTGCACGCGCCCTACTTTTAAGATGATTTAGTGGCAGTTCATGTTCCTTGTTAGTAAGCAGCTTTACAGAAGTTCCAGAAAAATCATGTCCTGCTTGTTATCACCACTAGCAGGTGGTGACTGCCCCCCCCCCCTCAAATCCAATAGGACTTGAATGCAACATTCACATACAGACTGTATTTTAGTCATTACCTGTTTACAGTCACCTCTCATAACACAAATGTTGATATGCATTTTAACTTTTCTTCGGGCAGATACACTGACGATACCGACCTGCTGACCCCAGACCAGCGACTCTTCTATGAGAAGAATGGCTTCATCCTCATCAAGAGCCTGGTGTCTGAGGAGGACATCGACAAGTTCAGGTGAGCGTCGAGACTCTGGCAACCACAAAGAAGAAACAATAGTGGCCTTATGTAGCAGTGGAACTTTACAATACAATCAAACCCATTATTAAGAACGGCTGACTCACTATGATGCGTCTCCAAGAATATTGTTATCTTAATGCATATTTGCACCAAAATGACATGTATGCAATATCAATCCATGTGTGTTCCTCTGCGCGTGTGTTCCTCAGGAAGGCGTTTGAACGGGTCTGTCGACAGGAAGTCAAGATTCCCGGAATGGTGGTGATGCGGGACGTGGCAATCTCTAAGTCCGAGTTCGTTCCAGATCAAAAAGCCGTCTCCAAACTCCAGGATTTCCAGGAAGATCCTGAACTGTTCCGGTACTGCTCCTTGCAGCAGGTACACAAGTAGATCACGGCAGGTCCTTGTTGTTTTTTTGTTTTTTTTTAAAACCTCGTTCAATTAATACTTGAAGATGAAAATCACACCGCACTGATTTTCCACAAACAAAAATGTGTGCCAACAGAATAAACTCAATTATTTTTCCTTTGGAAAATAACTTAAATTTGAAATACCTGAACACCGTTAAGGCAAAAAATGTGTGCTTTCCTCCGTCAGATCCTGAAGTACGTGGAGTGTTTCACCGGACCCAACATCATGGCCATGCACACGATGCTGATAAACAAACCTCCTGATGCAGGTACAGAGCTATTGGTGTTCACAATACGCCGTCTTTGTGTTCATCTGGAGAAACACCGGAGGCAGCCTCAACGCGGGCTCTGCCGTATTAAGCCTGATCCGGTTCAATCGAGAAAAAAACCATCAACCATTGTTTCAGGGAAGAAGACGTCCCGCCACCCGATGCATCAGGATCTGCACTACTTCCCGTTCCGCCCGGCCGACAAGATCGTCTGTTCCTGGACCGCGATGGAGAGAGTGGACAGGCAGAACGGCTGCCTGGTCGTCCTGCCGGGAACGCACACCAGCACGCTGCGGGAGCACGACTACCCAGAGTGGGAGGTACAAACACACGTGAAATTCACCATGAACGCCTGCTAGAACACACACGCATGCGAGCGCGCGCTCGCATGTTGACTGTGTCGCGTGTCCTCAGGGTGGCGTAAACAAGATGTACCACGGAGTGCGCGACTATGACCCGAAGCTCCCCAGGGTGCACCTGGTGATGGAGAAGGGCGACACCGTCTTCTTCCACCCGCTGCTGATCCACGGCTCTGGCATGAACCAGACGCGGGGCTTCCGCAAGGTACTACGCTACCCACAATCCACCTCAAACAAACTATCTCCGTACTGCCTCTGCTCAGTGTGTGTGTGTGTGTGTGTGTGTGTGTGTGTGTGTGTGTGTGTGTGTGTGTGTGTGTGTGTGTGTGTGTGTGTGTGTGTGTGTGTGTGTGTGTGTGTGTGTGTGTGTGTCTGTGTGTGTGTGTCTGTGTCTGTGTCTGTCCAGGCCATCTCCTGCCACTACGCCAGCGCTGACTGCTATTACATCGACGTGAAGGGAACCACGCAGGAAAACATCGAGAAGGAAGTGACGGAAATCGCAACCAGGAAGTACGCTGTGGGCAACGAGATTGCCTTTAAGGTCAGACTCTTCCATTCAACACGACGTCCGTCCATTTGAAACGTTCCCCACTATGAACCGACACAGCAGTCTGATATTCAGAAGGCTCCAGTGCGCTCGATACAGTTTTAGATATTTTATACCGTTTACACACAGTAAGACGAGACCACATGATTTTTAGTCAGACGAAACTCGTGAACTAAATGCATGAGAATGAACGTCGGCATGGACATTGCTGATATTTGGCTTGAAGTTTCTAGCAGACACACTTTAGAGCTCAGCTCAATCAGAGGCCGATGATGGGGAAACCTAAAATCACAGCCGGGTGGACGATATTCTGTGCATTGTATCGTGCTAAAAAATAAGCGTTATATCCGTAAACTGGCTGGTTATCTTCGGGGCGTAATGTAGTTGTATATATGACATGCTTATGGGAAAGCCATTTATCTTTCTTTCTTTTTTTTTAAAGGTTCTTTTTTGTCGAACTGACCCTTAAACCCGTTTTTTCCCGCCACAGGACACCTGGGCTTTCAAAGGCCGCCTGGTGCAAGGAGAGAGGACCTCGCTGTGACAGTGCAGCGGGAAGAAAACGCCACGTCAGCGCAGCGCGACCGACCACAGATGGACGCCGTGATCGGATGAGAAGCGACGGGGTGCATTCACTCCGGCACGAAAAGTGTTCAAAGGCTTCCTGTCCTAAAGGAAATAAAAATATCTCTAATTATTCAATCCCTAATTTGCTTTAGAAATGGAGGAACACCATTTTTAGATCACTTACTGTTTATTTAATTGCTGCGTGTTGTGCAGCGTTTTGCACACAGCACGCAGTTTAATTCAGCAAAACCTTCATGGAAAGGGAAGTTGATGATGATTTATGGCATGTTGATTTGGAAAAGTAATCCTATTGTGAGTGACAGAGAGGTAGAGCGAGCTTTAGAGAGGGACAAAGCAGCGCGAGAGAGAGAGACTAGTGAAAGCTGTATTTAAGCAGAATGATCAGTGTTGATTGTAGCTCTTGGTAATTAACACAAATGGAGGCCTTAAACCCAAGTCCTGCCTTATAAATGTATCGACGTGTTTATGTCATGTGTCTGTTTGATGAGGAGCGAATTAATGTATGTAATGTATGCAAATGCTATGTTTTAATGACATTAATAATAAAAAAGAAAGCTATTTTATTGAGACCTGGTTTCATTCCCTTTAAAGCTTCAGACACAGAAACACACACACCTGTCCCTTTGACCAAGTAGTTCAATAACAGTAAGATGATAAATGATTAAGTCAACAACATTATTAAATGCCAATGTCATAAAATATTGAAACATTAACACATTACTATATACATTACATCCAATACTTTATGATGTAAGTAATATGTAGATTATGTTTAAACCAATGAGAGAAAGAGGTTGCATTCAGGGACTGCGTACTCTGATTGGCTTATAATGCATTTATTGATTGATTAATCTGGCGAAATCTCATTTGTCCAAGTAATGAACATCCTGTGTGAACTATGGCTGCATCGTTGGTGAGATTGTAAATCACGTAACCAGAGAGGGGGAACTCCCAACTACAAAGGATTATGGGTAAGAGGATCAACATGCTCAGAGAGACGAGCAGAACAAAATAAAGCCACATCAGAGGAGACTGGTTTTATCCACAAGCTCACCTGGCATGCTGACAGGTCACAATAAGTACATCCCTGGGACTTCTCTAAAAGCTCTAGTTGGTCTGGATTTGGACATTGAAACAGATTAAAAAATAAAATAAAGTTTCAGAATTGGCCTGCTCCATTTGCCTTCCATACAAAATCTTTCATGCTGCTTCTCGGTGCATCAGAGACACTTGGACAGCAGCAGTCTCGTGATGGTCTCAGAGGGTTTGGCTGTCTTTGGCTGGAACCCCTCCCACCCCCCCAAAACCCCACCTGATCCAGGAGAGCTAAGCAGTGTCTTTATTTCAGAAATGCAGGAAATTCACATGCAGGGCAGCTGAAAAATGTGGAGGCTTGGTATCAGTCAGCGTCACAGCGGGGGGTAAACCAACACTTGCATAAGAACCACACGGTCTGCGATACGGGAACACACTAAATAAGCAGAAGCAGACTCGTGCACGTTTGCACATCATGCACCATGACATTATGCAATGTACGCACACCCACACAGAAGTATGCATATGAAAACACACATTCACGTAAACGCACACACAGCTAACGGGCCTGTCTCTCTCTCTCTCTCTCTCTCTCTCTCTCTCTCTCTCTCTCTCTCACACACTCACTCACTCACTCACACACACACACACACTCTCATTTACTGCTAAACGTTTCCCAGACTGCAGATCTGTTGTCGCGTTCCTGAGCAAAACGGCCAGTCGTCTCTGCCCAGTTTCCTTTCGGAGGAAACACATACCAGATTTCACCACATCTCTCACACACACACACACACACACACACACAGTCAGAGGAAAAATCCTTGGCATCTCGTGCACTTTTGCATCTCTCGGTTGCAGCGTGGCTCCTCTAATACTCAGTTCCATAGCTCGCAGCTTAGTGCGACGCTAAGAACCTGAGATCATTCATCACCTGGAATGATAATGAACGGGTCCGCTGCGGCTTCAAGGCGCTACCTGCACACACTATTCCTGCAAGCGGAATATACGTCATTCACGTGGAAAGGTCACAATGCACAACAGGGCATGTCATGGTAAACACTGCGTTAGCACTGTTGGCGCCGTTGGCACTGCTAGCTGCCGCCTCGGGCGTCGCCATGTTGAGAGCCCCGTGGAAACAATCCCTCAATCATAGGTATGCTCCGAATTTGGAATTGAGCTTTAACATTAACTTCCAGTCAAACTGAACCGTGAACTTTGAGTCGATGAACTCAAGTTGCACCCTGAGGTCTGTTTGAACTTGATCCTAAAAGGCACAGAAGGTTCATTGACCTCCAGGACGAAACTTTGATCACTGATCGGTTGGTGGTGAGAGATGTGTCCTCATTCCTGTCAGCTCATCCACACATAATGTGACAGCATATAACCCATGATGGGCTGCACGGTGGTGTGGTGGCTAGTACTGTCACCTCACAGCAAGAGGGGCCAGAGTTCAATCCCCGATTCCAGGCGGTCCTTCTGTGTGGAGTTTGTACGTTCTCCCCGTGGCAGCGTGGGTTCTTCCCAGAGTCCAAAGACAAGCTCAGGTTAATTGGACTCTAAATTGCCCGTAGGTGTGAGCGTGAGTGTGAATGGTTGTCTGTCTCTATAGCCCTGTGATAAACTGGCAACCCGTCCAGGGTGAACCCTGCCTTCGCCCCATGTCAGCTGGGATCGGCTTCAGCCCCCCGCAACCATGAATAGGATAAGCGGTTTGGATAATGGAATGACCCAAGATTAAAAAATGCTACGGCCAACGAGATACATACTGGTGACATTTATAATAATAATAGATTTTATTTGTATATTGACATTATTTGATGTCCTTGTCATCTTTCTTTAAAAAAAAGGGACTTTACGCAGACTATGGTTTCCGTTCTGCTGCCCCCTTTGTTTAACTCTCCTCATCACTCCTCGTTTCCTTCTTCATCTTCTTCTCCCTTGGGCAACTGGTAATCCAGCAGCCTCACTCCCCGCCCCTCCTCTTTCTCCTCCCACTCTCTTCCACCTTACTCACCATTCCCAGCTCAGTTCATCTAGGTGTGTGCTAAGTCCACTGGAGTTCTTGCTTTTCTCTCTCAAGATGTCCTGGACTCGATTCTTCGTGCTCTCTTTGCTCACCACCCTCCTCATCCTCACCTGTGAGTACCTTGTCTGAGCA
This sequence comes from Ophiodon elongatus, assembly GCA_016806645.1. NCBI lineage: Eukaryota > Metazoa > Chordata > Actinopteri > Perciformes > Hexagrammidae > Ophiodon > Ophiodon elongatus. Next base: position 24,839 of record JACSYO010001493.1, read on the forward strand.
GCTGAGGGGGTGGGGGGGGGGGTTATACATCATCCTTGGGAGATGAGCAGATAAGTTTTGAGGATATAAAGCGGTGATATGCGAGGTCCGTTACTATAGAAAAGAAAACTTAAATCTAGGAGTATTTTGTTGCCTTGAGCATGATTTTATTTTGGTTGGTATCAGAGTTTGAATCTGTCAAAAGTTGAGTTTTAAATTCCACATTTATTTTCAAATTTCAGCTTAATATTTGTAATTCAGAGATCAGTGTGAATCAACTTGTAAACATTTTAGAAAAGTTGGAAAAGTAAAAAAATAAATGCTTATTGTTAACTTGGTTTGATGCATATTTGCATCAAAGTTTAAGTCATGTGTCCAGAGGACCAATCGGTGTACTAGCGGGCGTGGTATAGATAATAACACTAATTTGAAATGAGCCATATCAGACCACAGTGAGTAAAGTGATAATTGTTTGATGGCTCAGCCAAACAAGACATCTTACGATTTATACAGTAATTATGAGAAATTATGGTTGTGGCTGTTGTAATCCCGCTTAAATCGGTCACATTGGTAATTTGTAGAGAAACAATTAAGGCTAACCCAAACTTCGGTTTATTGGCGACATCATACGTGCGCCTGTAATAATAATAATAATAATAATCTCGTGTGAGTAAGTAAAGTAAGTAAGTCTGGGGTCTGTTCCGTAGACACATGAGGTTTTCATGGTTCGCTTTATCATAGGGATGAAGAAAAAAAGCACATGTTTTTGCTCTTCATGCCAAATCCTCATCAATAAAAGGCCAATTGCCTTTGAGCACACACTGGTCCACATGCATGCTTGCGATCATTTCTCCTTCTCCACACAGTTTCCGGCGTGGTGGGAAGCGCGGCGGTGCCCGGCGACTCAAAAGCGGCCGCTCCTGAAGGTGACACTTGCTCAAGCCATTTAACTACTTTCAAATAACCGCGCCCCACATTTTTTTTCCTGCCCGTGTGACCTTCACCTTCTGACCCCTGACAATTTAGGCGCAGCGCGGCAAGTGTTCATGCCCGAGTCGGACGCCTCCAACTTCTTCAAGCGCCGCAGTCGCCGCTCCACCCGATACTATGAGCTGCAAGGCAAGTTCCTCCTCAACCCGATCCCTCTGTTGGTTTGCAGCTGTGAGGATGATGATATGGTTTGAGGTTTTGACTGCAAGCTGTGGAAGCTTCAAGAGAGAAATAGGAAGAGAGAGTAGCGCAAACTCAAGCAGGTGTTGTTCCACATGGGCCCCCCCCCCCCACACACACACACACACACACACACACACACACACACACAGACAGACACTGGAGGCTGCAGAAGGAGCCACAGGGTAGTATGGAGCAGGCTCCCCCTCTCTCAGTTTTCTCGGTACAATAAGCTCATTCTTCCGCTGCCAGCATCAGGGAGATACACACATCAAACCCCAAATGAACAAACAATGGGATGAGAGGCATTCCAGGCCAATGGCGCGAAACACACGGGGACTCGTTATATTCCTCCAGCACCAAAATAACGTAATAAATTAAATAAAATCCAAAACAGGATTCCCGTCTTCCTTTAAAGCATAAAAAATGGCCAGACGGTGTCGCTCGTATTTACAGTAAAGTGTGTTGATTAGTTTCTCTTATGCTCGCCCATCGGAGCACTAAACAAGCCCCCACATTCTCGGAACAAAAATAAAACACTTAGGTCCCTTTCCAGGACAGTTTATGAGAACCTGAGGGGACAGCCGAGCAACTGTAAGGACTTTTAAAAAATATATTTTGCCAGAAAGTGATGCACAGGTTGTGTCGGCCCTTGTGGGTAATACTGAGAATAGCTTGTTGTGGTTTGTCAGCCAATTTTCATGATTTCATATGATCAGTTAGTCGAAGATACAAAATCTAGCAAGAGGAAAAAAAGGAAAAACACATACATGAGGTTTATGCAATATTTCCAGATGTTGGATGGTTGCATAACCAAGTGTGACTTCAGTGCAGTTTTCCTAAAGCTGTGCTTGTTTTTTCCCTCAAACTTCCTTCAAGTTTCATACCTTTCTTTGAGCTTGTGATCTTTTATTCTGAGGTCAAGGTGAGATTTTAAGGAAAGATAAAAGGACATATTAAAAGTTCTAATTACAGTGCGTCTCATGCTATCACTTCAGCATTCATGTTCAATGTTAGCAGGCTAATCAAACCCCCCCAGAAAGAGCGAATACTTGATCATATTTGATTCTGGAAAACAGGAAACATAAACAGAAGAAGTGGACATCGTGACGTCACCCATTGGTTTGTGCGGTTTTGAGGCCTATTTTGGCCATTGCCATCTTGTTTTTTTTTTTTGCAACCAGTGAACAGAATTGACCATATTTGGACGGTGGAGGAGTCACGTATACGGCTCTGGTAGTGACCTGGTCCCAAGGTAGCCCCGCCCTAAAGCATCCCCTGCTTTATGGCCTATTTGACTCTAAAATGGACCATAACTTACAAAATGAGCATCATGCTGTATTGAAGAAGATTTGAGATTGAGATCATGAACTCATGTTTACAATGTTTACTGAGGGAATAAATCAAGAGAGAAATAGAGTAATTTTCTATAGACTTCTATTTGCAAACTGAGGATTACCCTCCCTCCCCCAATACTTACTGTAGATATTGAGATATTGATCAGTAGATGATTCAGAAGCCATATATTCCATTTTACTTGATTGGATGTTTCCATTGCAGATTTACACAGATGAAAAAAAAAGCTCTGAGCTGCTGGTGAGACTAGAGTGACAGGTGGCCATTAGGTGGCTCATCCTCCCGGAGCTTAAATGTTTGTACGGAATGTACAAAAAGCTGTAGAGGTATACGTCAGTCTGGACCACAGAGGCACACTGACCGTCATCCATCAGTATCCTTTCCCTTCTTCTCCCCACAGCCGAGCAGAGGGTAAAGATTTCCGCGAGTGAGCGGTGGAGGGAGTACAACGAGGAGCAGAGGGACGAGCACGAGAACTACGCCGAGGAGGAGCGCGATGGTGAGACTCCGGATTAAAAAAGGCCTTCAGTTCAATGTCAAATGATTTCCTCTCAACTTCCCTTGAATTAAGAGTACGGCCATCGTGACGCTTGAATGGCAAACAAAAGCAGAAATGAATAGAGGACAAAAATAAATAAACTTCCATCAAATCCTAATTTCCCCCCCTTCCTCAGACGCCTGAAGACACATTTAACAGCATGTGCATCTCATAATCACTTTGTTCCGTGACACGGAATGAATGGGGCATGGAGGCTTTGGATCAGTAAACACATCCTTGAGAAAAACCTGAGAGGGCTCACTAGAGGGAACACGTCGAGTGGAGGCGGCGTTTGGATCTGGAACCAAACCTCTTGGCACCCGCGAGTCTGGACCACAGCGGAGAGACCAAAACCAGAAGCGGCCATTTGTGGTCGACCCCGAGCTGACGATTGTTCTCGCGGCCGTCTGCTCCTGTGTGATATAGTTGGAGTGGCGGTTTCTAAACTAAGAACTGCGAAACCCATGAAGATGCGAGTGGGTTTTAAGAGACAGTGTTTTTGGGTGGTTTGGGTCAATGAGATGTTAGATAGGAAGACACACAGAGCTCCATCAGGCCACAGAACACTCAGGTTTTGTAGAAACCGGCTTATAGGTCATATAAGAGCAGAAATGTCAAAACACTATTTTTTTTCTCATGACATTGTTGGCTCTTTATGCATTTACACCATGCCTTTGTAGTCGTAGCGAGTCATTAACAAGTAAAACCAGACTCAAACTGCATTCTGGAGCTGAATTAATTGAATCAGTGTTTAAATTTGGATAAAGTTGGAACTGCCAGCGATGGAGCACCATTATCTTTCAGTTGGACTTCCAGTTCTCTCCTTTTAGCTCTCTTTTGGTCTCTCGGTAACTCCTGAAGGAAAAGTGCTCCACGTCCAAGAGTTTTTTTTGGCTGTAAACAGCTGCTTGCTGTGGCCGTAAACACTAAACCAAAACAGTTACGTTTTTGACTGGAAAATGTAATTATAAATAATTTTATAAAGCTCCGTAAAGCAGAGGTGAAGTGCAAAGTCCGGTGACGATTCCCCTACGACTGACCCCTGACACATATCAGTAGTCATGTGATCCTTTGGTATTAAGAAAATATGGATTATAGCCACTTTAACTAAAACATTTTATCCGCAGAGCAAAATGAGAGAACGAGGGAGGTGAACGAGCAGCAGCGAGAGTATCACTACGACGGCCTCCAGCCTCGCTACTACTGGTTCCACTGAGCGCCCTGTTGCGTTGAGGCCCCCGGCTGAGGGCCCCGGGCCCGGCCCCTCTCATTGGAGCCGAGCCAACGCTGCCGTCTCCTGTACGCGGTTCCTGACACTCTGAGAGCAAGTGCCAAAGTTATGTCCATGTCTTTTTCTTCACTTTCCTCTACAAGATAAAGACTTTCTTTGCTTTTTTGTTTTATATATATATATATATATAAAAACCTAAATTGTGCAATATGTCTCCACATCAAACTGTAACATGTATTAAAAGTGCAGTGTGGGTATTATAAGCTGAACTTTGTCATTAAATGGAGGCTATGTTTTGCATGCTTGTTTTCTTACATGTACATACAAGCTATACAATGTCCTTTTGTGTCAGCCTGTGGCATTAGCAGCAATAAATCAACCTCATACATTAACAACTGACATTGATTGTAGCCTGATTTTTTTTTGCAAAGAAACTGACTTTAAGTCTAAATTTATGAGGATGCGTTTCCTGATTCCCAGACCACCGATGTGTTTGAACTCCCTCTAGCGCCGTCTGGTATTTGGAGTATTCACAGGGAGGGAGGCGGTGTGGAATAGAAGAGAAGACGAGGTGAGCTGCAGAAGTCATCAGGATAAAACCAATCCCACATTCCAGAGTGGAAACAGTATCCAAGCAGAGGAGGAGCAGCGACGGGATGAGTGCAGATCTCAAAACAACGTGGCGTGTCACTCCGTACTTACTGACCGGCATGAAGCTCTGAATCCAAAAGCCAGATATTATCTCCATATGTAATCCCACCTCAGACCGGTCCTGTTCCAGGCCATGCGGCAGTCATCACTATAACACATGGAGTGTGTTTGTGTGCTGATGCAGGTGGCTGCTTCTGTCTCTATGAAAACACCAGTTAGGTGTTGTAAGCTAAACTCTATCTGACATGTTTAAGGCAGGATTCTTTCCCTTGAAGATGAGCTGTTTGACATTTTCAGCAGCAGATTGATTGGTAAATAAAGCATCACGGTAAAATTGTAGGTCACCTACCTCTCATTCCGATCACACTGCTGTGTGGAGTCGCTCAGTTTGGATTTTCTGTTGATCTATCATCTTACCATTTCTCAGAGCTGAAGTTGGGTTTATGTTTCCGCTTGTATCTAAAAAGGACGGGCCTTCTTCACAGCACACCGTTTGGCTCGTCATAGATGGAAAAGCACAGCTGTTCCTAATAACTATTACTATTGAATATGATATAATTCCTTACTTTCCAGCTCTGCACCTGGTTGCTCAGCTTTCTCAGAAAACAGACATTTGACATGAAATGTATTGCTTTAATAATCTTATTTAAAGCGTATACAATAAAATCACATTCAAAATTTAAAAACATAATTCGTACAAAATGCAATGTTGCTACTGAGAGATTTAAATTACAGGGCGTAAGAAGAAATCCCGGCGCCGTCACTTCATGCTGTTGAGGAACCTGCCGTGCTCCTCTCCCCGAGGCTGCAGGAGCTCTCCGGCGATCTTCGGGCCTTTTTTCTCCTGCAACAAAAACACAGAGTGGAGCATCATCATCATCAGCCTCAGCTCGGCTTTCTTTCACAACGACATAACAGGCGATCTGGGAGCCAGAGAGAGACTTTACCTTCAGCATTCCGTCGCGCTCCCATTTAAACAGGCCGCAGTTACTGAAAGAAGGAAAAACATCAGTTATAATGTGCATGTTATTTCAAAAGGTGTGAGAGAGAGAGAGAGAGATCATATTAACCTGCAGTGTTTGTTCGGTAATCTGTCCAGAGCAATGGCTCTCTGTCCACAGGGACATTTGAAGAATCGCTTGGTGGCATCGTGCCACCGCAGGTTGTGACTCTCCTCCACACAGCGGTCCGCCGGCTTGAAGTAGGTATAACCACACTGCAAGCAAAGGAGCATGGGAAAATAACGGCTTACTTTTCCTGCTTCTGACCGAGTGGCGGATAGATCTCATAATTGCTTACGTATTTGTACATATCTGAACCAAGTAGGTGTCGGTTCAACTCGGTACCTTTTTACAGCTGACGGCGCGACACTTCATCTCTCTGATGCCCTTCATCTTCTCCTCCATCTGCTCCTTCTTCACCAGAGGATCGAAGTAGCGCTCCTGCAGTTGGTACTCCGCCTGAGAGAGAAGAGAGTCAGACTTAATTCAGATTTAATTCAAACACTTAACAGATCTGCCGTATACATCTCACGGCTGTAAATTCAAGTCCTAACGGATGCACATGGTTAAGTTCCAACTCGTCGTACCGCCTGTAGTGCCGCATCGTGGCGAGATTTGGCGTTGAGGATCTTTTGAAACTCCTCGGACTGGATGTAGAGGAGCCGCTCTCGCTTCCTCTTCTGGGACGGTTCCTCCTCCTCAGTACCGGACGATTCGCCTGCGCAGGAAGTAAGAGGACAAGTCGTAACGAGCGACAAAGAAGTCGTTTTATAGACGATGTGCGAAGTGCAGAATCAAATCAAGAGCTAATAGTTCTCCATCCTCTGTCACAAATACATTTCTTTAAGGTGAATGATTTTCTTATGTAAGCTGCTGCCAAGTACAATATCTAGAGTTGTTCTTCACTGCGTACCATTGGGTGAGGTCAGATTCTTCTCCACTCGGGCGCTGATCTCGCCGTCGTTGCTTCTCTTCCTCTTCACAGCATTGGGGTCTTCCTTATTGAGCCCCGCCCCTTTGGCTTTCAGCTTCCTCAGAGCAGCCAGCTTGGCGACGGACAGGCTGAGGGTGCTGGGGGTGGGCGCCGCCGCCGGCAGGCCGTTCTCAAAGAAGAGGATGTCATCGCCCTCGGCGAAGCCTCGGCCCAGGGTCGGGGCATGGGGAGCCGCAGGGCTTTGCGTGGCCGCGGGGACCTCGGAGGCCGCTTTCGGGGACATCAGACCACCCCGGCCCAGCGAGGAGGAGGACGGCGTCCCGGGTCTTGGCCCGGCTGAGCTCGGCAGCACCCTCTTCTGGATGTCGTCCGCCCTCCGCCGACGGTTCTGCAGAAACTCCCGCTGGCTCCGTTTCTGCTGCTTTAGCAGGTCCGAGGCGGTGATGGACTGAACTCCAGCTGCAGCTCCATTTTTAGAGCCTGAAGATGTATGACAGGTTAATAAAAGGGTGGTGGGCGGAGTTAAATATTGACATGGGAGCATTTATATCACTGGGCATTGTCTGAAATAGTTGTTTGAAAAAGAGACCTTCAAATGAGCAACTTATTTCAGGAATGCATGGGAGTTCAGGAAGAAAACTTAGTATCAATAATGTTGATAAGTATATGATAAGATCATATCAGATCACCTGGACTGATTTGTGACCAGCAGTTGTAATGTAAACATATTGACATCTAGATGACAGAGCACTTAAAAGGTAGACTCCATCTTCCTTCTTTCCAAGGTTTTCACTCAGCAGTTAACAAAAAGCAGTGATGTATGTTGACCAAAGTAAGCTAGGAACTTCTGAATAATGTTAACCCGAGCACCAGCTTAGTCAACGTTAGCCGTGCCAAGTTGGAAGAATTACTGAAAGGGTTAGTTCGGATTTTTTCAGTTCAAGTGAAACCTACGTCAGGTCGCGTGGGACAAAGATTTTAGAAATGCTTCTACTGTAAACAAACTTTAAAAAACATATTATTAATGGACCTGCCTTTTAAAAAGAAGTCATTCATTAATTCATAGCGAGAGCACAGGGATGTTTCCAGGTTGTGTACCTGATTGGCTGCCATGTGTTAAGTGCTTCTTCAGCTGCAGAGCTCCGGGTGTTGGCGCTGACAACAGGCTCTTAAATTCATTTGAACAACCTGCAACTTCACCGGACTGCATGGCTAAGAAAAAAAGAAGAAAAAAAGAAGAAATCAGGTTAAACGACAGCCGTGAGGTTTGTGCGTACGAGTGTGTGTGTGTCAGAGAGAGACCATCGGCGCTCACCCAGCCTCTTGGCCTGATCGACGAGCTGAGCAGAGCCTTTCACAAACAGCGTGTCCAGAGTCTTCTGGACAGGTTTGTTTGGTTTGGACAGCGTTCTGCAACCAACACACAGACTCGTTACTGAACACGTCAGGCAGCTCAGAGTCTGCACAGTGCTGCGCCGTCAGCCGGCACAAACTGATGTCAAAACACACCGTGAAAAGCGCTGAATAGAATTTCTTCCCAAACAGTAGTTTTATTTGTATTAATTATATGATGTGCCTTGAAGGGGATGGTTTGTGGAAAACTTGCCGAGAATGAAAACAAATATTTCCAAGAGAAAAAAAAAACGATGAAATGACGACAACATTTATCATCACTCACAGTGAGGCGGCACAGGCGGACGAGGACACGCCGCCGTAGTAGAAGCCGTCCTGACACAGCCGCTCTCTCAAGTTGCCGCCCTTCCCCTTCACCTTGTTGGGAGCTTTGCCGGAGAAGGCAGACTGCAGCTCGGCCCTCTTGGAGCTCATCTGCTTGTACTGGGCCTTGACATGGTACTGGCAGAACTGGCACTCGAACTGTGAACGAATGGCCACACGGAGAATGTGAGAAGTGGCATGTGACACGGATCCCCGATGGGAATACGGGTTTAGAAGTACGGTTGAACTCATCGAGCAAGGGGAAGGTGGACCCACCATGTTGACGATCTGAGAGCAGGGGTCTCCGTTCTTCTTCATGGCCTTGCAGGTGCTGTAGTCCTGAGCGTCACCCAGCACCAGCACCTTCTGTGGGTTATCCACCGTCAGGCTCACCTGCACACGTTCAAAACCAGCTTTTATTTCTCTGGGAGGGGAATCCGCTCAGAGCAGAGACGAGTGATGTCCAATCAGAACGTAAAAAGTAGAGCAAGTGTTTTAAGAACAAACAAATATTTTCTTGTGTTGCCATGACGCTAGAATTTATTTATTCAAATGTATTCTGCTTATGACGGAGACTCATTATACACTTATTATTTTTGTTTTTATAGATTTGTAATGTGTTGTCATTTTTATTTTCCTCAGTTAGGACTAGTCAATGAATCAATGAGTTGGTTGTCAGAAATTTAAATTCTTTAGTTTTAGAAAAAACAAACAACAAAAAGGAGAAGAACTGAAAAAAGCGGAGCTTAAGCGAAGCTACAAACGGTCACCATGTCAGGTATGGGTAGCGATTTTATTGATAATAGTATTCTTATCAATACTCTCATCAGTTCCTTTTGATTATTTTGTGTGTAAAAAAAATATTAATTAAGAAAAGAATTGACATTTATTTTCTTTATTATTCTTGTATGTAAAACAAATAGTCTTTCTTGATCAACAATACAAAAAGTTCCAAAATCTTTAAAATACCAACAGCCAATGAATTGGCTAAGCGATTGGCTTTCATTGGTTAGCCTATTCTTATTAGCAAACTCCGTATTTCTCTTCCTTGTCAAAATATGGTGCCTACATTACCCACAATGCAACTCGAGGCTAAACAAGCCTGCAAGCACGTCGACTGTAGCAACTCAACCAAACAGGCTAACCAATTTAACAATTTAAAAAAGCTGTTTAAAACAAGTTGTCAACAAAATTTTTTTATGTCATTCCATCCAACCTGCATCTTCTACCATGTGACGTGACTTTGGGGGGTTGTTCACAGCCTTCCCACAACATAACCAAAATGATCTCGTCCATAAACTACAATTTGAAGGTTAATATGATTCTGAACATAACATAGCCCTTTCAGATGGTAGAGTAATGCTTTTTGGAGAGCTTCAATAGATAGATAGCCTGGTAGTTTATTCTCAGCTGAAGGAAAAAAAGAGAATGTTGAAATAATTTTCCAGGACATTTAAGGTTTTCTCTAATTTTCCATGCGTCTTCAATTACCTTTATTGAATCATATATAATTTTATGCTATGACATATTGTAATGACAAGCATCTTTAATTATGTTTAGTTCAGATTCTCTCACGTGAAGGTTAAGAGGCACATTATGATGAGACTTCTGATTGGTAGAAATTACTCGAGGCTCTCGACATGGACAAGATATCTCTGATGAGGATGTGAGAAACAGTAAAATAACTGCAACCGCATGAAGATTTAAGAGAAACACCGGCTTCTGAAACAAGAACACCTGGCTTCTCCTCTGCATGTACATCACACACAGCTCACGACGTCCACTCACCCCGTCATACCCCTCCTTCTGCTTCATGGGGTTGGGATTGAGGATTCCGATGACAGTGCCCGGCTCCGTCTTCCAGTGCTCTTTGTGGACTTCGCCGAACAGCAGCAGGGACACACACACATCCAGGTTGTGGAGGTCGTTCAGTTTCCAGATGCTGAAGGTTTTGCCCTGCGGAGAGGATGCGCTCAGTCAACAGGCGGGAAATTCACAAATCACTCGCCATCATTTAAAATCATTTTATCCAACTGTCTGTCTCGCAGTCTGCTACTGGACAGTCTGAAGAGACGCAACGCAGTTTGGGGCGGAGGGCGTATGTCCATTAAGCTCACATCTCATACAGGAAATGCTTGCTAATCTAGTATACAACCGGGCATTTCTCACGTAAACAAAACCCACAAACTGTGAATTTTAAATTTACGCAGCATCAATGGTAAATCAAGTGAGAAGTAGGGAGTTGCCCCCTGCTGGCCAGTAGAGAGAATGCAAGTTTTAAGACTTCTGCATTGGCTATACTCGGCAGAACCGGAGGTTGCCGCCTAATGCTGAATTGCTAGGGTCATGATTTACATGGTGCACTAGCAGGTATTTTGCTAACAAACAGTGGGGATGTTGCCGCATCCTTGCTTCACAAAATTACAATAAATTGCAAAATAGCAGAGCTCCAAAAGAACAAAAATAGTCTGCATTATTGTTGTGTATGATAGCATACAATTTTTTGAAACCAAGACAAATAGGGGTGATTTGTAGCGATTTACACATCAGGGTCACAACCAGGGATGGGAGGTTTAAGCATAGACCTACACTGGTGTTGCTTTGTGGTGTGACCTTGTTGATCAGCACAGCGAAGGTCACCCAGTCGCTATCCTCCAGCTTCTCCCGAGCCAAGCGCTCCGGCACCTCCGACAGACGGATCAGACGGCGGTCGGCCATCTTGCGGTCCATCTCGCAGGAGGAAACTCGCGGTTTCCTGAAACAAAAAAGATTGAAACACTGAAAAAAGAAGAAAAGAAAAAGCCTGGATTTGTTTGTGTGTATGAGACACTCAAACCAACCAGCTGCTGATATTTTATCTTAAAAAGCCAGCATTTCTTCGGTGTCCTCACCTGAGCCGCAGTCCTGAGTATTTCTCAACACCCACATCTTTAGGAAGGGGAGGAAGAGAAGAAGGTTTGGGCGTTCCTGTTGATGAAACTCGAGCAGGTCTGCTCTGAGAGGCTGGAGGTGAACGCAGAGTATTGACATCCTTGCTGGTGCTCTCTACTGGCTGGAAGGTGCCGCCAATCTTTATCTCCATCAGCGGACCTCTGTCTTCTGGCGAGAAAACAGTGAAAAAAATACACTCAAATAGGTGCACAAGTAGCGTTTTTTTTTTTTAAACAGAAATACACCCGGACTTCCAATGACAGAATTCAGTGACTCTGGGTTTCATAAATGGATAAGATTTACCTGGCGATGTGCCGGGTTTGGCAGGGTGAGCGACCCTGGGTTTGCGTTTGAAGGAGTCAGCATTTTTCAGCTGATCAAAAAAGTCAGCGGACTCGTGGAGCTTCAGACCTCCTCCTCTGACTGGAGTGGTTGAAGATGTTGCTGGTGTCAGAAGACAAGGAAAGCTGAATCAACTTTTGTTATTATTTGTGTCTTTATCAATTTATTCTGTACATTATGTGTATAAAAAAAAAAAAAAAAAAAGTGGAGTTTAGAATTCATCAACTGCTGTGGCTGGTGAACAAAATGTTTACCTGCTTGTGTCTTGGCCCTCTGTGTGGCAGAAGCCGGTTTGGCCGGGTTCATTTTGGAGGTCGACGGTCGAGCGGGTGTCGGTTTGGGACCGGCCGAGCTCCCTGGCGTCAAGACCGGAGTGGAAGATGAGGGGGAAACCTTCTGGCTTGCTTCCAGCTGCTGCTGCAACCGCTGCATCTGTTCCTGCATGCGCCTCAGCTCGTCTGAGGAAGGCGGACATTTAAAGATGGTTGAACACATACGCTGTCCAGCAACTAGACGCAGAATAGAGGAGAGATCAGCGGCACACACCTTGTAAGTCCTCCTTGGACCTGTCTAGGCTCTCACAGGCTTCTCCACCGCTTCCTTTTCTTTTAGCGTCTTTCTCTTCATTTTCAATGTCATCCGCCGCCCCAAAGACATCCGATACGGCATCCTCTGTCCCCTCACCCGGCCCTTCCTCCTCGACACCCTCTTTGTACTTGTCCTCCTCGTCGGCATCAAACAGGCCGTCCAAGTCGTCCGCCTGCTCCTGACCGCCCAGTTCTTCTCCGACTCCCTCACTCTCAGCCAGCAGCGCCGTCAACATTTCCAGATCGTCCTCACCTGGACAGACAAGACACGAGCGGTCTTATGTTTTGACCTATTTAGGAAGCTCTACCTGAAGATGTTTTAAATCCCATGATACTCACTGTCCATTGTAGAGATGTTTGCAGTGGTGCCGATTTCAGACGAGCTGGTGACCTACAAGAAGGCAGACAGTTATTATTGTGTGAAGTGAAGGAAACACTACTTTGGCAGCTCTTATAACATGAAATCTGCTTATACTAGACTGCTTTCTCTCGCAAAAAACAAACAAACAAGAGTTTGAAATATAACTTGAAGACTTAAATGTTCCAGTGAACGGTTCAAGACAGCCTCAGCTTTAAAGTAGAACTGACACTCAATTAAAGTGTGCTATTTACTGTATATTTCAGAGTCAGCTTATCTACAATAATTGTAACATATCTGTCCTTTCTTTTGATACTTCCAAATCTACCTATTTACGATTTAACCTCATATTGAATAATGTTGTATCACAGGTTAATGGCTGTTAATGTGTATTATACATTTTGTTGCAGTTTCACTCTTTTATTGGCACTCTTCCAGTTTTATGTTACATTTAACTGTGCAATTTACATCATGTTTCTCACTCTCACTGCATGATCCCAAAGCTCTGATGCAAGTTGGAAGGTCAATACTTGTTTCTTGTACCAATAACTAAATCAAATTTTCCCCACAAAGGTGGATATGTCATTCAACCGGCATTACACTGCACAAAATATTACACTATAATCCACAGACCGTGGTTTAAGTCCGTGACACAGCATTAAAAGACTGCAGGCAAAAACCATACAGTCTATACTGAGAGAAACGTTCAATATATTATATAAAGAGATATGTTAAGTATTGAGATTGAGGTTCAGCTTGAGGCAACCTGTCTCCGAGAAGTCAGGACCCCTTTAAACTGTCATTCGGTTCAACATGTCACATGGTAGACAGCTACTGAATCATGAATACCTTCTTTAAAATGTAACTTTCCATTTATGTATTTGTTTACGCAACTATAACGAGACAGCCGACTTACCTCCTCAGGTGTCACAGCTTTGTGCCCTTCGCGAGCTCTAATGCAACTTTGACGGAGTTTACAACAACGTCCAACGACGTCAGACCCGTCAATATGTTGCTTGTTTTCCAATAACCCGCGTGACGTTGGTGATGTACAAGTCGGTAGTTATAGTCTATAAAAATAATGTGTTAAACATTTCGTGTCGTCTCCGCAACCATCACCCAGAGCGAGGGAGAAAATCTAAACTGGCGCTAAACGAAGGACCCTTCTGTGTTGTCGAAAATGTAGTAGCTGCCCAACGATCTGCCTAACTGAAAAAAGGTTTCTATCGCGTAGAAAGGTTTTCAAGGCTTAAATTCATAAACAATATATATTAAACAACATATATTTCTGCTGGTATTGGTTTTGTTGCATTATGTTTCAATGGGGAATTCATTGAATTCATTTAATTAAAGAATATAGCATGTGCAATGTATTAAAAAGGGTACTGTTCTATTGGAAATGTTTCAAGCCATGAAACCAAAACATGATGATAACATATCGATTGCTTTGTATCCCTGTGTCAAACTGCTATTTGCCTTTACAGGATGGAAGAAGGAGACAAAGCCTCAGTGCTTACTGTTCAGCGACGAAGTGCCTTTCATGTGCGGTGGCATGAATATACTGGACTGCCAGTATGGACCCAAAAGGGAGAGTGGAAAAATGTGACATTAAAACTGGGACTGTCATCCCCTGGGGGAAAAAAAGGGAACAAATCCAAATAAAGGTTTTTCATAGGACCAGCAGCAACAGCAACAACAGCAACAACAGCAACAACAACAACAACAACAACAACAACAACAACAACAAATGTCAAGCAACGATCTTGGTTTGGCACATCTGTAGATTATGTTGTGACAGCTGTTAAGTTCTTCGAAAAAGCTCCGGATGAACAAAGGACGTCGTAGATCGAACAGTTATAATAAAGTGTATTTAATAAAGTAAAAAGTCGTTGTGATACAAAGTACAAAATCTCAGCTGAGGATTCGCCAGCTTCCGCAATACACAGCCTGCCCGCAGTTACCTGTCTCTCGCTTCCACCTTCGAATCCCGAACAATAGACGCACACAGATTATATAGAAACAGAAAAGGTGTGAAATCCTCCCATTGGCTTAAAAAGTAAGTAATGTCCATTGGTGCACAGCCGGCACCCAGCAGCGTCCCTCCTGGCGATAGGAGCAAAGTTCGGTGCGCCAAAAACTCCCCGCCCTATCTGTGTGGGGAACTGGGGGGGTCTTCATTAGCATCTGAGAAAAACAAAAGTCTCTCCAGGCACGTGACCTTCTCAGGTGCGTTCAATGCAACTGGTCATTTTGAGTGTCTCTCACTAAATCCTGGCGGTACAATTTGGTATTACACTGCATGCATTTTCTTTAATAATTAGTCTTAAATTTATGGCGGTACAGTGAAGTATTATACTGAAAGCATTTCTTTAGCAATTACATAGTTTCAAAATCATAGTAGTGCAATGGAATATTATCATGAAGACATTTCTTTAATAATTACATAGTTCCAAAAATCATAGCGGTGCAATGGAATATTATCATGAAGACATTTCTTTAATAATGACATAGTTCCAAAAATCATAGCGGTGCAATGGAATATTACCATGAAAAGATTTCTCTATCAATTCCATAGTTCCAAAATCATAATAATACTCTTCACAGCAAAGAATTGTGTGACAATTTGGCAAACCAAAGTTAAGGAAAGACTGCTGCAGGACTTAGAAGTCAGAAAGAGAGTGATCTCAGCAAACTGATCTTATATTATATTGTGTATCAAATCCAGTGACTAGACCAACATGTAGGGGGAGGGCATCACCATCAAAGATGTGCAAGCAGTCCTCAAACAAGAATGTCTGACATTGTTGCTCCAGATGAGCAAGACGGGGCATATTATCCAACGCTCAACGACATAGCTAATCACGTCTACAAAGCAAATGTCGAATCTCTGAGTTGGACCTAGAAATGTTGGGGCAGAGAAGAAGAGGTACATTCAGCAGGTGGGGAGCAGGAAGTAGCACTCGAGAAGTAGAGATCCAGGCCTGCAGACAGATTAACCAAACGGTGGCTGAAGACACATGTACCAGAGGTAGCACCAAAATATGAAAAAAAGAGTAATTGTTCGAAATAAACCATTACCAAATCTTAGTAAAAAAACAACAACAACAATAAAAATATATTCATCCCACCTGTAGGCGGACTCATCCCCACCAGAGATGAGTCCAACAAGGGTGGTGTCATACGCAAACTTCAGGAGCTTGACGGACTGGTGACTGGAGGTGCAGCTGTTGGTGTACAGGGAGAAGAGCAGAGGGGAGAGAACGCAGCCTTCGGTGAAACCGGTACTGATGGTCCGGGAGGCTGAGACATGTTTTACCAGTTTCACATGCTGCTTCCTGTCAGACAGGAAGTCTGGGATCCACTTGCAGGTGGAGTCGGGCACGTGCAGCTGGGAGAGCTTGTCCTGCAGTGGAGAAGGGATGATGGTGTTGAAGGCAGAGCTGAAGTCTACAAACAGGATCCTGGCGTAGGTTCCTGAGAAGTCCAGATGGTGGAGGATGAAGTGAAGGGCCATGTTGACTGCGTCGTCTACAGACCTGTTGTCTTTGTAGGCAAACTGTAGGGCGTCCAGGAGTGGGTCGGTGAGGGTTTTGAGGTGGGACAGGACAATGCGTTTAAAAGACTTCATAACCACAGAGGTCAGGGCGACGGGCCTGTAGTCGTTAAGTCCTGTGAGTCCTTAGTTTTTTGGGGTCTTGTAGCAGGCTGGCATGTCTCCAGGAAGGTGTTGAAGATGTCTGTGACAGCTGATCAGCACAGTGCTTCAGGGTAGAGGGACAGACAAAGTCTGGGCCGGCTGCTTTGCGGGGGTTCGGACTTTTAAACAGCCTGTTGACGTCTCTCTCCAGAACAGAGAGTCGTCGTTGTGGTGGGGTATATAAATGTGTATATATATGTGTATATATACATATACACATATATATACATATACATATATATATTTTTACATATATATATATATATATATATATATACATTTTATTTTTTTATACATATATATATACATATATACATATATATATATATATATATATATGTATATGTATGTATGTATATACATTTCTTCTTTGGCGATTGTCATCGAAGTTTAATTAATTTGAATTTATACAAAGAATCTATGTGTCAAATTTCATATGGATGTTTACATGTCTATATACTGTATATACTGGTAAATGTATTTATGTCTATGCATGTAGTAAATATGCATGTGTCTATACATGGTAATGTGGCAACTTATAGAATTCATCAACCTTATTAAGACATGAAATGTGACTTGAAAACTAATTTTGAATTTAATTTCTGACTGTGCAAAAATTATTGTGCATTTTCTGTTATTTATACAGCCTCCCAACCTGCAGAGACCAGACCTCTGTCATTGAGCTCCTCATCTGCTGTACCCACGACATCCACCAGTGGTTTACTTAATGTTGACAGGCTTTGTATGCCTAACCCATGAAAATCTGACAATCCAGCAGGTGTTGGTATACACTCAAAATTAAAATTGATGGGATTTTAATGCATAATTTGGAGTTGTTAAAGCCTGATATCTTATTGTGAAAGAAGGATGTGTTGACAGCATTGATGTTTATTTTGGCGACCCAGGAAAAATGTAAGATGCCCAAAAAAACAGCAATGCCCAGTGTTTAGAAGGAGGATATAAGTTAGTCCAAACCAGGACAAGGGCAGCGCACGGCTAATTCACCGGCGTTTGCGTCCTTTTGCCGACTCTGGTAAAGGCAAAGCTAAAGTTGATAATTAAAGCAATATTCAGTTTGAAAGGTAAGAAGTTAGACTTTAGTTTAATACAAAGTAAAACAACTGAAAACATTACACGATCATTTATATCAGTGTTTTCCAGTGGATTTTTCTTGGAATGTTAGTTATAATATAATATATATACTATATATACTATATATAGTATATATATAACCCTGAAGACTTTTTTATCTCCAGTGGCAATATGAGAAGTTTTACCTTGCAACACGCCTGTCACGGTTTCGGGTTTTGTTAAGTGTGGGTTTCCTGTTTTGTTTTGAAGGTTCCCTGTCTCGTGTTTCCCCGGGTCACTTCACTTCCTGTCTATGTGATTGTCTAATTGGATCGTCCTGTGTCTGATCACCTGCACCTGCACCTCCCTGTGTATTTAAAGTCTTTGTCTTGTCCCTCCTTGTGAGTTTGTCTGTTTTCATCAGTGTTTTCCGTGTTTGTCTGATTCCTTGATCCTGTGTCGCTGGAATCATTAAATACCTTTTGCACTTGATTATCTCGTCTCCTGATGAGTCTGCGTTTGGGTCCTGCCTTCACCTTTTTGCCACCAGTTATAACGCCAGCAAAAAGACTGACTACTTTCAATCCCAGGTGCATCTCATAGCTGTCTTTCGTGCACAGGAGCAGAAAGCAGTAAAACAGACGCTGGAAAGAGCCCACGGTATCCCTCAAACCCAGACTGATGAACCCAGATCGGAGACTATCGGTATCCCTGCAGTTCTAAATGAAGCCCAGGACCTGCAAGAGACTGAGGGTCACTCTCAGCCGAAAACCATCACAGAGGAAGACATGGAGATATTTAGGAACTTCTGTCAGGCCAAACTGGATGAACAGATACATTTTCACCGTACTGATGTAAATGTTCAAAATCTTGGGCGGACTTGGAAGAGAATTTCTGGATTCAGTTGGTTATAATAAAATCTATTTAATAAAAGTTGGTAATACAGTGCATAATTCTCAGCTGAGGGATTCTTGTGCCAAATGACCGTCCACAGACCCTCTGAGAGAGTTAGCTGTCTATGATCATTGACCCAAGAGACCCAGAATGGGTGTAGTACATGGGGTTATATAGTTCAATGAAAAATGTGCATCTTCACTTCTCATTGGCTCAGTTTTGCAACATATGGTGCGGCTAAAGTTTCACATGGCTATGATCAGCATTCTGATTGGTCGCTCTGGTCCATGGCTCCTGATGTCATCACTCCCCCTCACACAGTTTTAGCAAAACATCCCCCCTCTTAGTGAAGTTGGTTTTATTGCTCTTTGTCTCTCGGAGTATCATCCCCCTCTTGGCTTCTTATCTCATGCATTCCTGAAAGTCTAAGTTAGAAAACTCAATGTGGCCTCCTTCTATGTCACGCATACTCTTTCCCATAAGGCTCACTATTCCTTATTAATTATCCTTTTTAAGTATCGTAATTTATACATAGACATTCCTTATTTACAGTGTAAGTCATTTTATTTTATTACAACCTAACAGTACGCTCAAGGCCGCTCATAATAAGGCTGAGCAGGAACGGAAATATGGACATCTACAGTGGCAAGAAGAGAAGTCTGATCTCACAACACAGCTGGTTGAAGCGCAAGCAGTGTGAGAAACAGTGCGAATTAGCCTAGATAATGGGGATACTGGTAAGGAAAGGTAGGGTGAGTTTAGGAAATCTTTAGGAGAAGAACATAAGGAAGGGATGTAGGTAGGTAGATATGAAGAAGGTGGAAAGGTTGCATTCTTTGCATTCTTTAACCTGTACCAAAGCTGAAAATAAGGTCCCGCCAAGATGTGAACCTGGATCACTGGATTTAAAGTCCAGAGGCTAATTTAACTAACTTAGTAAGCTACTCCTTCACAGAGGGTTTAGGAGAAATTGTTCAAAAAGACAAAATTCTTACAAAATACAAAATATGAATCCAGAAACAGATGGGGCTACAGGAGAGCGTGCACACTGTAGCTAAAGCTGCATTCACACACACACACAAACAAACAAACAAACAAACAAATGTACAAATGTATCAACTCAGAGTTTACTGCCTTGGGTGCAAAGTTTGTGACAAACTGTCCACAGATAAGGAGGGAGAACATTTTCCAAAAATGCACCAGTAACTTGTCTGATATTACTTAAATTCAGGTTCCACTGAGATTTGAACTCAGATCACTGGATTCAAAGTCCAGAGTGCTAACCATTACACCATGGAACCTCAAAAGTCATAAAGTAGCACATGATAATAGAACAAAATGGAAACAACACGATGATCAGGGTGACCACAGTGGAGCACACATGGACCTAGATAATGCTTTACAAAACGAACAGAAGTGCTCCCACTACAGTTTTGTATGCATTGAAAGCATGCACTAGATTGATGCACTGACACACAGTTTCAAGGCACTTTAAGTTAGTTTAGGATTGAAGTTATTTTATCAGATCAGTGAATGCTCTTCATCGGTTAGTGACCAAGACTTGTGAAACGTTTTGAAGTGAGATTTTGTGTTTACGGCGTAACTTTGAATGTACAGGAAGATCTTTGTTAAATATAACACCAATTGAATATTTCAAATTAATTCATTACTACTCCATCCTTTTAAGAGTAGTCGAGAAATTAAGATCCCTGAATGTAGTTTTGTGTCTGGTGTCATACCAAAGTTCACCTGCCTACATATACAAATCAGTTATTTTTTTTTAAGATACTGGGCCAACTGGTCATTTCACACTTCCATTGTGTTTCTGCCTTTGCAGATTGATTATTCTTGATGGCTTTCAAATTCATTCATAACACATGAAAGGAAGACATGTTAACTGGGCTATGATGTCATCATTGAGATTTGACTGATTGTATTAATGAAAGTCCATATACAGAGCACAGTTTATAAAGGGTAAGTGCATTTATTCCATTGAAAAACAGTATGAACACATACATATTCAATAAACATATTTCCTTGCAGAACCCTTGATCTGTCTATTTCATTAAATTCCCGACAGAAAATCACAACATTTGATTAACAATGAGTACACTTCATTACTACATGAGGACCTTTCTGAAAACAATGTGGTGCATCAATACCCTTATAACCTTTATATCAAAAGCTGACATCATGTAAAAATATTATTGTTATATCATGAAAATAATCTTCATTTCTGTTGTTTTGAGCCACAAAACACATTAATTTCTCTTGAGGGAGACGTTCATAAATATATGGCTGTTAATGTAAGGGTAGATATTAATGTTAAGGCGTTTATCATACATTTCCAAGAAAAAAGTGATTCACCCTGCTGGATAACACCAGTAAATGGAGGATATGTCATATTGAAACAGATATACATGTTTTTGTTCAACCCACATTCAGAAATAATTCAAAGTGTGCTGTACTCAGACAGCAAAAGGAAATATACAGCGTTAATTAGTGGGCTTAAGAAGTGCTGAAAATGGATTTTGTTACCTGAGAAAATAACCAGACTGGATTCTCGTGATGCCACGGGATCATGCGAGAATTGCGGGATCACATATCACACAAAAATCAATCTTGTCAAGCCTCAAGTAATGTGTTTGTGTGAGTTAAGCCAGAGCACGGACCAATCAGCATTCTGTGTGGAGCTACTGGCAGCTATGGGAGTGGCTTATGTTTGTGCGAGACGACATTGTGCAGACTGTTCGTTCTGAACAACAATGGCAGCTCCTAAAGAGGTTAGAGCAGATGCTGCAATAGCAATAGGTAGGATGCCTTTCATTCGCGGGTCACAAAATCATCAGTTATTTCAGAGCTGGAGAGTATTTTTTCATTGAGAGAAGAGCAAAGAATAGTACTGGAGTTTTTTTTCTTGATGGAAAGAAGGTTTTCATTCTTCTCCCCGACTGTTTTGATTGACAGATGGTTTATACAATCACCTACCAAGTATTTTTTTGAAAGTGCCTGCCCTTTTCCAAACAACTACCAATGACGGCTTCTCAGATGGTTCTGTGGAACAAACCATGTGTCGGGCCAGGTTAGTTATTTTGTGCTCGCTCAACACTCCCTAAACAAAAATAGATTGTTACTCTGAGCATGGACTGCTTCAGAAAAAATTTAGCACTTGATTGAAACACAGAGATAACATAACATAACATCTCCTCCCCCAACAAACACAACACAACTAGCCAGCCTTCTGAGGACATATGTAGGACAAAAGATGGTTTATCATATTCTTAATAATGGGAGGTGGTGGGTGGAGGTTGTGCGGCAGATGGTGGGCCAGGCTCATCTCCCAGGCATCGATCAGATGAACATTCAGTCCTTTGAACACGGCTCTGAGCACCTTATCACGCTGCAGCGAGTACCAGTCGCTGTTGGTAATTGTCTCATAAAGCGTCAAAGCTTTGGGGTTTGCGGTCCGGATGACGACCAGCGTGCCTGGAGCCCTGTCCAGCAGCTGCACCACTGCCCGGCGGATGCTCTGTAGCCTCCTGATGTAGATCTCCATGGGGAAAGTGCTGAAGTGAGACCAGATGCCAAGGACTATGACAGTGTTGGTGCCTCCGATTAAGTCATCTAGTTCATTGGCAATGTAACGAAGCTCTCTAGTTGGGATGTTGGCAAAACGGAGAGGAGGACCGTGGCAGCGGAACGTCACCAAGATGTTGTTTGCAAAGTCTAAGGCCATAAAAGGTCCACCTTGCTTTGAGCTGTGAAGGTCAAACTCATTTAGACCTGAAAGTATTACAAGCGGAACATATTAGGCTGCAGTGGGAACAAAACCAAAATGTTGCCATAAATCTCTGTGGATCAGCTACCTGGTAGTGCTGCTTTGAGGAATTCAAACCACTGCCTGATGGTGGAGTCTCCATACATGTGGACCGCCTTGCCTTTCAGACACTGTATGATGGCAGACTCCTTGAATTGGCAAACTGTGGTGCCACTTAGTGCTCGCCACAAACCCTGGTAGTAATAACCAGAGGGTCCAGATGTCACAGTGCTGCTCTTCACCTGTAGCTGACCTGAAAGGAAGTTTAAAGAATAGGAGTGGGTTTATCCCCTCAAAAAACAAAACCACGATATAAAGTGATTGTATGAACCTCTTATGGATGCTCCATGCTCCCAGCACACTTTCATTATCTGTCGGACATTCAGTTTTGAATTATTGTTATTATAGTCTGTTGTAAAATCGTGCTGTACCTCCCTTGTTTGGCAACACAGTGACATTGGAAGGTCCTGAAGCCCGAATGGAGACTTTCATGTTGACACCACTGAAGAAAAAAAGCACACATGAAGTATGTCTCAAACATACTACAACAACTCAATACAAGTAAAGGTGACGATAACTAGAATCTAACACTAAAAACAAACAGCTTGAAATTTCATTCAACAGCCCACAAAACGTAACCCCTAAAAATCCAATTTGGGAGGTAAAGTTGCCCTTATCAATATTTTCATATAAGCAATGGGTCAATGAATATGAGTCTGCAATATGTCGCTCGCACAGATAATTATCATATGATCATCTTTCAGCTCATTGTTTTAGTTTTACGTTCTTAACACAACTCCAAATAAATGTTAATGTTTCTCCATTTCTTCTAGATGTGTAAATAGTCCAGTGTTGGCTAACACTTTACCCATATCAACTTCATAAGGTTATCATATCATATCAATAGCTTGTTGTGCTCCAAGTGGCAAAAAAATTATAATATGTGTATCTTTAAGTTTCTCAAACAAACACTTCCAAAATACAATGAATACATTTAGAACTAGAAAGCTGCTATGAGTAGAGTTCTCCGCCAGGTATGTCTGCAACGACCAGTGTTGTATTGTGTGATTGAATGAATACAACCCACGATTGGTTAACCCCACATCTAGACACCAATTGGCTGTTTGGCAACCATAACTGGGCACCCAAGATATTGTGCAGTTCGCTACATCAGAATGCGAGATTTGCCGTGGACAGACACAGAGGTGCACACTCATTCAAGGACAAACGGATGCATACAATCACATGATAAAACATAAATTAATAACAGAAAATACTAACAAATGTTGGAAAAGTCAAGTAGTATTTGTATTATCTTTAAATTTCAAAGATCTTAAGGTTCAATGTTAACTGCCTGTGGTCAAAAACTTCTATGCCTCTTTATGTCTCTCTGCCTCCCTCACCTTTGAAAGTGATTCTCCTCCTTGGCCTTGAGGTTTTGTTTGTATTCTCCCTTGACGTGGTTGATCCTGGCATCACAGCTCAGGTTCTTTGGCTTATAGCAGAACCAAGGTTCACCTGTACGGATGTCAGTGTAGTTACACAGCGGCTCCTGGTTTGGCCGTAGGCAGACGTTACAGATGGTGGTTTCAGAGAGTGAGCCTGAGCGGAAGAGGCTCTTGAAGTTAATCCTGTCAGGCTGTTCTCTGGTCAGCCTGTCGAGCACTGAGATGGCCTCACTGGGGTGAACCAACGTCACCTGATTAGATAGAGAAAAATGAACGTTAACAAGCATAACAACAGTAACCAAGGGAGGGAGGGCTTAGTGATCAATTATTTAAAAGATAGATTGTAGTGTGTAGGATTTAGGTGAAGTTACTGCAGAGCTGCTAAATATAATTTTTTTTATCCTCATTACGAAGTCAATTTGCACGATAATCACATTCCAAAAAATTGTGATATTAACTGAGAGTGTCAGTAAAAAACTGCACTTTAAAAGGCTGTTGAATCATAATTTTTTGTTGGTGCCTGTTGTGTACAATTTAGGCTTTCCTAAGCCCCGCCCCTGCTGCTACTCCATCAACCAATCTACTCAATAAAAGAATGTTGGAAATACTTTCCCTTCATTTTTAGTTTCAATTCAATTCAAAGCAGTTTCTTGTATTTTAATACGCTGAAAGCAGCAGAAAGGCAGAACTGAGTACACTTGAATATCTTTTTATTTATCGCAAGTTATATTGTTATATTCAACAACATTTTCGCATATCTCCTAATTTCCTCATATCGTGCAGCCCCAATTTATTGGCAAAAATGGATGTAATATCCATAACTTTGTTTTCATTGGTGTATATTCACTTGAAACTAAGAATCATTGTGTTTTTGTTCCCATAGAAGGAGTCCTTCATCTCTACATAGTCCTCAGGGTCCTCCTCACAGAGTCCGCCATGTTACACCACCATGTTTCTAAGTATCCCTGAATGAACAAACCAAACATTGGATCTAGCGAGAGCCTTTTACGTTTTTTTTTTGTGGTTGTGTTACCTAAAGGCCAGTGTAGTTCTAAGACACACAGGGAAAGTGAGTGAGCAGAGGGGTATTCAGCTGGTTGCAATGTTCAATCTCACCACTAGATGCCACTAAATCCTACACACAGAACCTTGAACATGATAGTGTAGTATATTTTGCTCTGTAATGCATGAAGATAACATATGTGAAGGGGCCTGTGACTTTGGAATGTCGGATCCATTGCTGTTGTTACACATGGGATAATCATTAGGTACCCCCGCTGGGCAATGCTCCTTGACCTGGAGGATGGAGGAGTAGCTGTGCCTATGTCCGAAACATGTCTTTTATTGGGGGCCCTCTTTATGACGTCATTATATACTCAAGTCTGGGGCGTAAACAACAACCATATATAAGTGATCGGGAGATCCCCGACGGTTAGAGTTCTGTTCGACTTTGGGACTCTCCGGGTTGTCATGACGCCCGTCTTGACATATGTTGCTTGTTTGTAATAAACTTCATTATACCAGCAAGAACAGTGTCCGCGGAGATTCCTTCATCATCACTCCAACATCACTGTCGCTTGAAATATACAACAATAGTTTTTAGCATCACCTCAACATCTGCGTCTCCTTCCCAGAGTAAAGAGAATACAGCAGAGTAGCTCCCATTCAGATGATCCACCACTTGCCCAGCAACACCTGCTTCAAGCTTCCGGTTGTGCAGCTGGGCGAGTAGGAAGTCCCCCCCAGACTTCTTGGGACGACCCAGGAAGTCAGAGGTTCGTACCATGACCTCCAGCTGATCCCCTACATGCCACTGTCCTCCTCTCCTCCCTGGGAGAATGGTGAAGGTGCTGTGAGCTGGATCACTGGTCTGCTCCAGGGAAATAGGAGCTGGCAAAAGTGGAGTTTCAGGCCAAGCAGTGGAGTCTAGTATGAGGCGTTCCTCCAGAGCGTCCATAGGGGACAGCGGCTGGAAGGTGCAGAAGCTGGGATTCATGTCAGGGTCAGATGAGACTCTCGGGGTGATGATGGTGAAGTTGACTTTGGGCTGAAATTAGCAGAGGGTCGAGAGAGAGAGAGAAAGAGATGGTGACAAAGATGCAAGAAATACTTAACTAAATGCAGCAAAGGTGCAAAGATGGAAGATCTTTCCCACCCCAAATTCAAAATGACTTTGGGGAGTTGATAAGAATGATTGAAATGTTGTATGTTTTCCGCCCTTCTCAACTTCCCCCATGGCCCTTACTCTGTTGTCAACATTGACATTAAACATCATAGTCCTCCCTTCAGTCCCGAGCTGTTTTGGGGCATATCTTGGCTTTTTATGAACTATATATTTGTGACCCATTTCTTCAGAATTAATATCCAAAAACCTGACTAATATCAAACATTTCAAACAGCGTCCACCCTTCACTCGATCCCACTAAAACTTAAAAGTTCTCACCTCCAGAACGTCCATGTGACGTAGCACAAAGATTAGGACAAAGACAGCCAGAGAGAGGAAGATGGCGCCGTACTCCCTTCTTACACAAGCTTTGGCCTTCATAATTGGTGATCATGCCTCATCTCTGGCTGCAGCACTTTGACCACTTTCTCTGATACTGAATAAAAAAATAAACAATAAACAAAGGGGTAACTGGCACCTTGTTATGCTAAAGAATATTACTTGTTAAAACTTTAACTCCATTGTGAAATCCTCTATATACAAATGTTGTGACAATAAATAAGTCAGACTGGTTTGTCCAGTACAGTCAATTTACTCTCAGACCTACTGAGTTTCAGGTTAGATACAGGTTTATTACCATCATGGTGTATGAAATCTGATAAAAAAAATGTGACTTTTGGACAATTCTTTTGTAAATCCCAAATCTTGTGAAATGACTGTTCAGTGTTTACATTGAACTAGCCTGTTAAACTGTTACTACGGCAATCTACCAAGAACAAACAGTCGGATGAAGTTCAGTTTAGTTCAGCTTTCAGATACGGCCGTGTTGACTTGGGGAAAATATAACACAGTAATATATAATTCTGACAAGGGCCTTCTGCACAATGAGTACTTCAACTTCAGGTACTTGAAGTATATCATGATACTTTTGTACTTTTACTTGCATCAAATTTTGAATGTGTGCCTTTTATAAACTGATCATATGTTTTTAAATCTATGTATTTGACAAAGTAGCCAGTAACTACAGTCGAATAAATGTAATGGAGTACAAATTAGCAATGGAGAAGTAGTAGAAGTAAAATGTAAGTACCTCAAAATTTCACACATGTACAGTATATTAGTATATTAGGTTACTGGCAACATTTAGTTTTCATTATAAAATGAAAAATTAAAATATACTTAGTTGAAGCGTTGCATGTGTCTTACCTCAGCAGAGATTCATTGGGAGATTTATTTCATCACAGTGATGAAATCTCAGTGTGATCTGTCACTTTATCTGTCGGCAGTTTACTGGAAACTTTGTTCTCTTCGTTCGACTTCCAGGTTTTGCTTTTGAGGGTCGTGACCACCCACAGCACTGTATCATGAATCTCCGTCACAGCTTAAATCAAACAGACAACAGCGACTCGGGTTGTTGATTGACTTATTTTCTTAAACACTCCCATGTGCCAAAAGAGCTGCCCCAGTATAGCGATTGTTACGACTGGAAACCACAAGGAGCAGGACTCAATACACGGGAAGTCAGTCACACAGGTCAGTCACACAGGTAAAGGCACGCAAATCAACAGGCAAAACTCGCTGGTACACAAAATATGGTCGAGCCACGGAAAACCATACAAGGGAAATGCTGGTAAGCTCACTAGAGACAGACTGAGACAAACTGGCACAGAACAAAGAATTGACAGAGTAAATACACTGGGGAAGGCAGGCAAAGAGGCACCCGACAGTGACAAAAAAATACACAGAATATTCTGGACGTTACAGCGATAGAGAATATAGAGAGTTTATTTTACAGGCTGTTAATAAACAATTAAATAAAAATAAAAACAACATTTTAATTCTCAAGTTAAATTGAAAATTCATGTCACTTGATGAAATTCATGAAAAACGATTTATTTACTTAGACAAAAAAAAATCAATAAAATCGTATGCTAAAATAAATGCTGTCTACTGCCAAATCCCAATCTACACACTCACAGACATAATAGACATAATACAATAATACTTCAGTCCAGTTTATTTCTCCTTTTCTCTATGTGTGAGGAATAAAACATCTTAAAATTTGGGTTCATTGAATGAATGTCCATTGTGCGGTTTTCAGGCACTTCCGTATTAAAAACTAACCCTAACCCACGACGGATATATTCGGGAGTGCGCCTCAAAGTCCGTGAAGGTTTAGGGCTGTCCCATTTTCAAATCGTCGAGTATTTGAGGGCTCTCTTGCAGACAATTTTATGAACCCATTCTGGAAGTCAGCATTTCTGCAGACTTTGCATGGAGACGTAAAAAAAAGAAAAAGGTAAACAAAGAGGATGGCAAGTTACATTTAGAATATCAGAAAGAGGAAGGATTAAAGATGGATACATAAAAACACATGAAATCAGAGGAATGGAAGCAGAGACTATACTACGTAGATTGTATTCATCAAATATTTCATTGAAGCCGTTTTGAAAAAAGAATTGTGAATAGAAATTACCTCTCATCTTGTGAGGAAAGAGCCTGGAAGACGTTCAAATCAGGACGTAAAAAGTTAAAATAGTTAGGTTAAAAGTTAAAAGCCATGTTAGTAGACACACACAGCACTCATATTCATACGACAATATGCTTTAAGTTATTCTCAGCGACAAACCTTTAGAAATTAACGTGAAGACACTTAGCTGGTAGCTAGCCAGCCACAGTTGGCTAGTAACTGAATGACAAAGATGGGACTGAGGTATCCAACTGAAACAACAAAACGTATCTTTTAAATAAGAGAAGCACTCAAATTAAACCTTTAAACAACCCAAACAAGCAGTTAGTTACACGGTGGAATTGATATGCTGGCAAAAGCTTCTTCTACTTATATTGTACGGCAGGTGAATTTTTGTTGCTGTTGTTGTTACCGCCACCTCGTGGAAATTCTTTGCCTTGTACTCCCCAAAGAAAATACAACAGTGCGCTGTCCCTGGTTCCCGACTTTTTAGTGGCGTCATTAGAAATAGTACGCATTAATACCGGCTAAAGAACAACTCTTTCTACATATTTGGCTCCATTTGGTGGTTTCTTTGTTTCTTTTTATTTTTTTATTTTTTTAAAACCTTTAAGTTTTGTTGTGGCTGATAAATCAAAAACAAACATGAATCAAACGGCCACTGACACACCATGGGTAAGGTTTATGGAGACAAAAGAATGCATTTTCCATACAGGATTCCTTTTTCTCATCATTTATTTCACAAAACAAAACAAGCAAACAAAGTAAAGAACAAAGGAACTCCTATCACTGCCTCTCCTGCTCTGGTAAAAAACCATAGGCCTACCCAGGTGCATGCTGGCTGTACCTGCCTACTTCTATATATAACTCCAGGTGCCCACAGTGTTACCCAATTCATAAACAAATTAACGAACCAAAAAACTGAGTATACCTACAACAACAAATAATTAAACTAAACGAAAAACTATCAAAAGAAAAAGATATTCTAATATATCAAAACCTAAATAAGCAAACATCTATAGACTAATTAAACACTACTAGTGAATAAAATAACTAAATACTAACATCAAATAAATAGCTCCTAGAGTTTATTTTTTCCAAACTATTCTGATGGGATGTTTTTATTTTTTATTTATGGATTAAATCTGTCTTCTTCTATTTAATTTCTGCCTTAAACTGTTTCATGCTCCTGAACACTGTCTAGCTTATTACAAAGTGCCATACAATAGCTTCCTAACGTTGTAACGCCACCACACAGCTTATGAGCGACCGGCTCGTATTAAACCGCAGCCTTCATGGAGCCCTCCCGGTGCGCGTCCGCGGCTCTGGAGCGCCTACCTTTCAACAACACCGCGCTGAAAAAGCTGCCGGTGGATGACTCAGATGAGCCCGTGTCCCGCACGGTACCGGCGGCGTGTTTCTCCAGAATTCGGTCCCTCCAGCCCCTGGTTCGCCCGACCTTCGTGGCCCTGTCCCAGCCAGCGCTGGCTCTGCTCGGCCTGAGTGCGCAGGACGTGTTGAGTGATCCCTCCGGCCCGCACTATCTGAGCGGCTCCACGCAGCTGCCGGGCTCCGAGCCGGCCGCACACTGTTACAGCGGGCACCAGTTCGGGCTGTTTGCCGGACAACTGGGAGATGGAGCGGTGATGTACCTGGGGGAGGTGGAGTCGGGATCCCACGGGCGATGGGAGATTCAGGTGAAAGGTGCAGGGGTCACACCTTACTCCAGGTATGTTTTTCTGACACGCTTATCATTTAATTGTAAGACTACACATCTGGAGAAGTTTACATATAGGCCACTCAACTACAGGACTATAGGTCTGGGACAAAATTATAGATTAAGTTTCCTTTGACCAAGTGAGAATATGACAATTTCAGCAGGTGACGCAACCAATCCTTTCTCCAGAGGCATGTGAATGCATTAACCCACCAAGAGCTGCTTAAGAGCTTAACTGCTTAGCTTACATCAAATGTGTCCCCCATTGCTTAACAACTGTGTGCTCAGTAGAAACATGTGCATGTACCTTTAGTTTCGCCAGTCGATTTGAGCTGTTGAAACACATTATATGAGGAATATTTGAGATTGTCATATATTCTTCACCTAAGTGTACAGTATTGTTTTTTACTTGACATATCTGCATTAACTAAAATTGAGAGGTGATGTATATATGTATATTTTTTGGTCCCTGAACTGAAATATAAAGCTCTGATTTAATTGGAAACATTCTAGTAAATGGAACTTGAGTTAAGATTTATTTATTTTTTCTTAAATTGCCCAGTGATGAAACTCCACCCATTGAGGGAGATTATCGAGATGTGGTTGAAAGCAAGACGTGTTGAAAAAAAGAAAGTTAGTAAGTAGACCTTGAGTGAAGATTTTGATGCAAACCACAAGCATTGAACTGACGGCCCAAATAAGAGCAAACAGCATCGTATTGATAATGTGTTGTATCTTATTCTTTCTTACTTCGTTTGGCTGTCCTAATGTAGATTATGTTATGGTTGGAATTGCGTAGTTTGACTTATAATTAAAAAAAGAGCTCTATTCCAAGAGCTCTGGAACATAACCAGAACGTTTGAGACAGTTTGCATGTTAAACTACTGTAAATGTCATACAATACCATTCATTTTTCATGGAATAAGTGAATTAATTTGCCCAGGTGACGCAAAATGTATAACTCACTGGTTAATCAGAGTTGAATATCAGACAAATCTGTGTGACAAACACATTTTCTCAGAGACGGTGATGGCAGGAAGGTGCTTCGCTCCAGCATCAGAGAGTTCCTGTGCAGCGAGGCCATGGCCGCCCTGGGGATACCCAGCACCCGTGCAGCCTCCCTTGTGACCTCTGACCTCTATGTCAGCAGAGATCCACTCAACAGTGGCAGGCGCATTCCTGAGCGCTGCTCAGTCGTCCTTCGTCTCGCACCTTCCTTCATCAGGCAGGAACCATTTCTCGAGTTTTAAGACACCAAAAAACTGTGGATACATATTTTTATGACGTATCTCTCTTCGTTTTAGATTTGGATCTTTTGAGATCTTCCTGGGCCAAGATGATTTCTCAGGCCTGCGGGGTCCCAGTGCAGGACGGTATGACATTCGCGCCCAGCTGCTGGATTATGTCATTGAGACCTTTCATTCTTGTATCCAAAAGACTCACAGCAACCGGAAAGACAGGAATCTGGCATTTTTCAGAGAGGTGAGGACCGAGGGTTTTCTTTGACCGAAGCTGGGCTAATAATGGAAAACACTGTTTAGGACTCAGTCTGCCTTCAGGTTGAGTCATTGCGTGCTGGCTTTTTGGCTTTTTGATCATCAGATTTGACTTGTGTATCCCCAGGTGATGATGCGAACCGCTAAGCTAGTGGCCCAATGGCAGTGCGTTGGTTTTTGCCATGGCGTCCTTAACACAGACAACATGAGCATCTTAGGTCTGACTCTGGATTATGGCCCCTTCGGTTTCATGGACAGGTAAGCTGCTGAAAGTGTGAGTGCAGTTAGTCATTTGACCAGAGCATCTTCTTAGCTTTTGCTTTCACCAGTTGGATCATCGCTAGCTAAAAAACTGGTTCTTCTGCTCCGCTCAATGAGGTTAAACTCAGTAAAATGGTTCTAAAAGTCAGATTACAATCTATTTTGACACTATTTATTACATATTGTACATGAAAACTTTTCCACCCGTGTCAGATTTGATCCAGATTTCGTTTGCAACACCTCGGACAAAAGAGGCCGCTACTCATACCAAGCCCAACCATCTGTGTGCCGCTGGAACCTGGCTCGCCTGGCAGAGGCGTTGGGCTCAGAGTTGGATGCCGCCGATGCGGGGGCTGCTCTGGATGAATTCATGCCCGCATACGAGGCCTTCTACCTGAGTATCATGCGGAAAAAGTTGGGCCTTGTGAGAAAAGAAGAGCCGGAGGACAACGAGCTCATATTAGACTTATTGCGCCTCATGCACAACACTGGTACAAAGACAGAAAACTTTGATGAGGAAGATTTATGGCACATTTTACATTTTGGTAATGTATTAAACTAGAAATCCATGAAAATTTTATAACAATGTGTTTTCAGGTGCGGATTTCACAAACACCTTCCGCCTGCTGAGCCGTGTCACCTGGCCTGAGGAGGGCGACAGTGAGAAGGCCACAGTGGGACCAGTAGTGGACCTCGTCCTAGAGCAGTGTGCCTCTATCGAGGAGCTAAAGGTGGCAAATAAGCCAACTATGGAGAACCGGTGAGGGGGTGTATGGTGGATACATGTGTGTTTCTTCACAGAGCAGCTACTGTATAACGAGAACATAAAGTCTCTAGCTGCCCCACCATATACTCCTAATAATGAATGTGCATTCTATACTAGTTGAGCAGAGCACTGGTCTCAAATTACTAAAAGTCCCTCGCCCTCTAATTTCTTTGTCCTTTCATATGCTAGCATTTTGGGGAAAAAGCTTACCAAGACAATATGTAAGTTAAATGTTTGTTTTGTAGCATTTCGAAGGATTCATATTGAGACAGTAGCAGTCGTACATGTAACATTATGTAGGATTAAAGCTAGATTTGTGGTCAAATTCATCTAACTAGCATTTTTCTCCAATTCTAGTGAATTGGCGATGATTCTGTCCATGGCTCAAACCAACCCAGTTATGTTTGGGATGGTGGCGGACAGACCAGCTGTGTCCCAGCAACTGGAACGGATGGGACGTCTAAAGGAGCTGCTCGAGACAGATCAGGAGGAGCTTAAGAAAAAGCAGCGCGATGACTGGATTCGCTGGGTTAGCCGATACAGGTAAGGAATAGAAGTAAGACCTAGGCTTTTCAACCCTTTCATTGTTTTTATTAAAGGGTTTTAAAGTTGTATTTATTAATATGTGTTAACTCACGTAGTATAAGACAAACTGGGTGCATTGGTATTCAACAAAGTGTATGTTTATTCCACATATATATATATTCCTTGCACAGATGTACAAACGCACATCAGATGCACATATTAAGTGTTGTTGATTGACATCTATGCCAAATATATAAAAATGGCATGTGATTTTGTAATATAACAATATATCGATATAACATATTGGTCCATATATGAAATTGTATCTTTTATAAATATGTAATTTTGAATATGGGCACATACCATATGGCATTCTGATACAAGCCATATACAGCATGTGCATACATACCATCACCTTCCTACATTACATATATGACATTTGTATAAAATGCACATCCTCAGTTTCTTGTTTCTTCCAAACACTTTCTCTTGTGCTGAAACACCAGGAGGCGTTTAGCCAGGGAGTGTGATGGCACCAGTGACTTGTCTCTAATCAAAAAGGAGAGGCTCATTGTGATGAACAGCACCAACCCCAATGTCGTCCTGCGCAACTACATCGCCCAGAATGCAATCCTGGCGGCAGAAAAGGGAGACTTCTCTGAGGTCAGAAGATGGATAAGAGTTTTTTCTTTCTTTGTCAAAATCTCCACTGTTGTGACAATAGATTAATGAATCAAAGTCAAACAGCCGTCAATGGTACATCTTAGTACACTCTGTGTTGTTGTAAGACCTACATCTGCTATAAAGTTGCAGGTGGTAATTCTTATAAAATAACTTTTATTTGATCATATTTGCTTAAACTGTCAGTATAACCTAACAGTAATGCATGAGGCAGATAATTTGTGAAAATATCAGCTTCCTAAGCCTCCTTTTGGTGCTCCTAATGTCATTTGCAAGATTCCACAGCGTCCGAAGAAAAACTAACCAATTCACTAACTGAGATGACGCCATGAGCAAGGAAGAAAAATAGTTTTATTTGGAGTGACTTGAGAATGCAGCAATTTGGTTAGAGATCTGTGGGATGATAGGGTGGGGGTCATGTTCAGTGGGATGATGGGGTCGGGGTGAGGAAAGGAAGGGAGGTGGCTGCCGGGTGATAGACATGAGCCAAAGGTTGGTCAGGGTTGTGTATGGTGGGGGTTGAGGGAAGAGATGAAAAGGGTGTCGAGGGGGAAGGATGGCGTGCTGTGATGGGTCGAAGGTGGTTGAGGTGGTGGTGAATTTGGAGCAGCGTAAAAAAACAAAGAATGCTAGGAGGAACATGAATTCGAACTCGAGGGATGTGCTAGGTCTTACTGTTTTCTCGGGGGACAGGGGAATGCCAAGCTGAAGGAAAGCAGACTTGAAGGTTGAGAGACCATACGATGGGGGGAAGAAGATGGTGTTACGGTGAGGAAGCCGTCCAAAAGGTGAATGACGTATGGAAGTTTTTGGTTGTTGAGTAGGATTCAGCAGAGTGCTTTGGAAAGGGAATCAAATATTTTGGGGCTGCTCTTACAGACAAAAGTAAGACAGCAGAAAAACGCAGAAAAAGTTCATTCTACTTTCTACTCTCCAGAAGTCGACTCAATAACAAAAGTAGGAATGACCTTGATGCCTGGGTGGAAACCGAAAGCGAAGCCATGAATATGGAAGTTTACAAACTGACGGTCGGGATGGTTCTTGAGAGCAGACGTTAAGGTTTTTATGTTTATGGGTTTTTTGAGGTAACGGCGTAGTCAGAGGGTCAAAGGGATATTTCTCTCCTTGAGGGCACGCTGTAGGCGGACAACTATCCAGTCAGTGATGTTGGTGTCACAGGAAGGAGCCAGATCCGGGAGCTGGACGTAGTATGGCTGCGGTTTGAGCGCAGGAAACCGGACGACTGGAAGAGCGGCTTTCTCCCAAAGTACAGCGATGATGGCTCTGGCCTCAATAAGGATTTGGTGCAGGTGGTGTGTGGCCGTAGTCACTGGACGAGGGGTATTAGACGATGTTGTACTGAGGGATGTGGATAACTGAGCACAGGTGCGATGGCTGGGCAGCTGGTGTTGGAGTGGAAGCAACTATGGATGGTGGAGAGTCAGAGACCATGGATCAATCTTTAAATAGATCGCAGTCTGAGGGGGTGAGAACCAGCTCGAAAAGAAAGTGTGTCAGTCTAAAGGAATGGTTGTGAGAACTGTGCGAGAGAGAGAAAGGGGTTAGACATGCGTATATATAAGTCTGCACATTTGATTGAGTTCATGAGGCGCAGGTAACGGAATTAACAAGTCAAGGGGGAATTCAATTAGTGGGTGGTAGAAGCGTGGTCTCGTTCCTGAACGTTATCATAACTACATTAAGAGTCTAGGAGTTTTTAAAGCAGCCGTCAATTGCTGCTTGTGAATTCCTATAAAACTTGAAAACAAGATTATGTTACTACATTGCACGTCAGTCTTCATATCTGTTCCTTGTCATGCAGGTCAACAGGGTCCTCAAAGTTCTGAACAAACCATATTCTGATGCATTTGGGCTGGAGCCTTTGGATGGACCTCATGCATGTGAAGAAAAGGTGCAGAATGGTAGGGAACCTGCCTACAACACGAAACCTCCAGTCTGGGCACAAAGCATTTGTATCACCTGATCATCGTAAAGCCTCCCAGACAGGTGAAGGAGAGAGGTCTGTTTCCACTGGTGGACCACATAGGCCTCAGTTTTCAGAGCAAGCAAGTTGGCAGTTGTCGGTACTGCTACCTCTGCTACTGTCGCTGTTCTCCACTTCCACCACAGACTTTCTTTGCTGCTTCCTGAGGGGAGGGTGTTCCGTAACCCAGTGTGTTCCAGTGTTTATCAGTATGGTCACAGATCAATGTTTATCCTAAAGCTGATTTTGACAAAATTTGACCGAATGGACACCGCTACAAGTAGCCCATGAATCTGCTGATGATGTATGACGGCTCAGATGACCAGACACACAGTGACCTGTCTGGGTCTGAAACATGGGAACACACTGGCAGCAACTATTTACAGTAGTAGACTTTTAAGGTCAATATGTCAATAATCACTAATATGAGCAAAATGATTACCAAAAATATCTTAAAGCTACTGTATATGTAATAATTGTTTCTTTGATTGGTATTTTGTTTATAATAGTTTCTCAGAAATTGAAATAAAAGATCATATGTGTTTTGTCAAGTGTGTTGATTCATTATGTTTTAAACCTATATATAGTAAGCATTAGATCAGTGTCTTAAAGGACCTGGAAACATCAGTTAGTCAAGTTATTTGTTGTCAAACTTGGAACAGTATTTTCTTTTTTGAACATGAGAATATATGGATGTGTATGCCCATGCTTTTCTTACTGGTTTGAAGTGGCCATGGCCACGAATATCGGTGCAACATTTTAATAAAATGATAGCAGTTGGGTTATTAAGCCAGGTCACTGTCAATCAAATTTTATTAAAACACACACATATGCTTATTAGGGCGACTATGGCTTAGTGGTGAGCAGGGTTGTCCTTCGATCAGAGGCTCAGCGGTTCAATCCCTGGCTCTGCTAGCCCATGTCGATGTGTCCTTGGGCAAGACACTTAACCCCATATTGATCCCGTAGCTGTGCCTACTGAGTGTGAGTGTGAATGAATGTTAGCTACTCCTGATGGGCAGGTGGCACCTTAGCCACTGCCATTGGTGTGAATGTTACCATGTAGTGTTAAAGTGCTTTGAGTGGTCGGAAGACTAGAAAAGCGCTGTACAGGTCCATTTATTAGCTGAGTTTTTGAGTGTTGAACGCTTTATAAATAATAACAAAACATTTTTTTTTTAATTTGCCACAATTTAACAGACAATATTTACTGTATTGATGATAGCTCAGATTTTGCATTTTTCACAAGAGCAGATATGATAGATTATTTTAATTAAAATACCCACTGTGTAACACTGATCATGTGTTTCTTTTATATGCATTTTATTGGCTGTTATTGTTAATACTGTTCTCTCTATGACATTTTTAGAAATGACACATATCCTATTATCTGTTGACCGCTGACAGCAAGCAGGGAGCTGTGTCCCACAAACACTTTCATATGTATTTCACAATGGCCAGACACAGTATATCAATACCAGCCCATCAAAAAGACAAATTCTCCGTACTTCTGCATCTCATGATGGGAAGACATGATATGTTCTTTCACTTTTGA
The DNA here is from genome assembly GCA_016806645.1 of Ophiodon elongatus. Taxonomy (NCBI): domain Eukaryota; kingdom Metazoa; phylum Chordata; class Actinopteri; order Perciformes; family Hexagrammidae; genus Ophiodon; species Ophiodon elongatus. The sequence continues at coordinate 62,179 of JACSYO010001493.1, forward strand.
GTTATCTGGTCACCAAAACAAGAACATAACTCTGTGACACATAATGCAACTAATATAATGAGCTACTCAGTTCAACCTCACAGTTCCTTTAATTCACTATTAAGCTTTTCTTAAGCCTGCCCTACACCCACCTATCACCCACTTGACTGGACTGGCTCAACTTGTTTCTCCGTGTATGGCATGTAAACAAATTCACTCCAATGGAAAACTGATAAGAAGGGCAGGAACAAAGAATTTACTGTAAACTAGGGTGGTTTAGTCTGGGCAGTGACAGTGCTTTAAATGCTGATTACACGGCTGTAAAAAAAATTGTGAGCTCAGCGGGTAGTAAGAAGACCTAGTACAACAGCTCAAAACTGAAACTGCTGCTGCATTTGAACCTTGCTCCTGCCAGAGGATGGACACAGAACAACAGGACTGGTTGATTGCATGACCAGCTCAGAAAAAAATATGGCTTGGGTCCCAGAGCTGCTCTTGGCCACTTTGGATGAGCTGGTTGATAAAGAACTGAGGACTTTCCAGTGGTTCCTTTGCAGTAATGTTCTCGAAGGAATCCTTCATATTCCAAAGTCGAGAGTCAATGGGGTGGACAGGCCAGGCACAGTGGATATTTTGGTGCAGACGTATGGCTATGATGGTGCTTTTTCTGTTACAGTGGATGTACTGATACCGATACCGTCTACCTGAACAAAATCTATACCGAACTGCACGTGATCGAAGGAGCCTGGGGAGGTCTCAACAAGGAGCACGAGGTCAAACAGCAGAGGTACAACCATGTGACGACAGAAGAAATCTCCATTAAAGCTAGTGACATTTTCAAACCCAAGCCCAACCAAGAGAAGCGAATCAGAACTGCGCTTACCCAGGGTATACCTGGAGTGGGTAAAACTGTCTGCGCACAGAAGTTTACCCTGAGCTGGGCAGAAGGAGAGGAAAATCAGGATATTACCTTCCTTTTCCCGCTTCCTTTCCGTGAATTGAATCCCAACATCGGCGAGAAGGACTACAGTCTCATGCAGTTTCTTCATCAATTCTTCCCTGATATGAAACCTCTTGAGACGCTGGAAACAGAATGCAAAGTCCTCTTCATCTTTGACGGCCTGGACGAGACTCTCCTCCCCTTGAACTTCAAGCACAACAAGGTAAGAGATGAGACGGAGCCGGTCTTGCTAGACGTGCTGATCAGCAACCTCATCACGGGAGATCTTCTTTGCAACGCTCTCATCTGGATCACGTCCAGACCTGCAGCAGGTTGCCGGATCCCTCGGAAGCACATCCACCAGTGGACAGAGGTGAAGGGCTTTGCTAATGAACAGAGGGAGGAATACTTCAAGAGGTGTTTGAGTGATGATAATCTCGCCATCAGGATCATCAACCACGTGAAGTCGTCAAGGAGCCTCTGCGTAATGTGCCAGATACCAGTTTTTTGCTGGATCACAGTCACTGTAATGAAGAAAATGTTGCAAGACAATGTGAGAGGACACATGGCCAACACCCTGACGGAGATGTATGCGTATCTCCTTTTCTGCCAGACAGACCGGATGACTGAAGGGCACTATCCGATGGGAAGTGACAATGTTATCTTGAAGCTAGCAGAGCTGGCATTCCGTCAACTGGAGAAAGGCAAACTGATCTTCTACGAGGCTGACTTGAAAGACTGTGGCATGGATGTCAAAGAGGCAACCATCTACTCAGGAGTTTGCACAGAGGTCTTTGTGATGGAGGGCAGGAGGAGGAGAGAAGTTTTTAGCTTTGTACATTTAACCATCCAAGAGTTTCTGGCAGCTCTGTACGTACATCACTCCTACATGCAAAGAAAGGAAAATGTTCTTCTTGGGTACCTGAAAAGGATGTTTACAAGATGGCTCCCAAAGTCGGTGTTCGGTTTTCACAAGACTGCCATCGAAAAAGCCTTGGAGTGTTCAGTTGGCCACTGGGACCTCTTCCTTCGCTTTCTCCTGGGACTGTTGCTGAAGCCGAACCAGGAGCTCCTGGGTAAAATACTGCCTTTGGAAGCAGGAGGAGAGGAGGACATGGAGAGAACCATACAGTTTATCAAGGAGAAGATCAAAGAGGAACCAGAGGACAAGTTCAACCTCTTCCACTGCCTGAGTGAGCTGAAAGAGGAGTCTTTGGTACAGGAGATCCAGAGCTTTGTGAGTTCTGGGAGGCTTGAAGCCAAAAAGCTGTCTCCGGTCCAGTGGTCTGCTCTCACCTTTGAACTGATGACATCAGAGGCAACAGAGGAAGAGTTCGACTTGAAGAAGTACATGAGATCAGAAGAAGGGGTAGTGAAGCTGCTGGCTGTCATTATGTCCTCAACACGTGCTCTGTAAGTTGATGATGATAAGTGTTCCTCTTGTATGTTGGTTTAAGTTGCTCTGTTAGCTGCAAACAAATTATATTTCTGTGTAACACTGCATTCTTGGGTGGTGGCTTGAAAACTTTCTCACCATATTAAGACAGAACATGTTTTGTTTATGTATGTTTTTTTTAGGTTAAATCACTGCAACCTCACTGAGAACAGCTGTGACGTTTTGGCCTCTGCACTGAGCTCAACCTCCTCTCACCTGACAGAACTGGACCTGAGTGACAACAACCTCAAGGATTCAGGGCTGAAGCTGCTTTCTGTTGGATTAGGGAGTCCACATTGTAAACTGAGGAGTTTAAGGTCTGTAACAACTGTCAGTCTTTTAGAAACTTGCACTGTACAAGTAATTATTTTGGTTGAAAGACCTGGGTTTAGGTGTACTGCTGTTTGCGGTCATAATTGCTAATGATTTATATACAATTCACTTGCTATTTTTCAGTTCATAATATTAACGGACCTATTTTCCCTTTTATTAAATTACATATGTGTAAACTGGAGGGAGACTGCTGTGAGGCACTGGCTGTTGCTCTCAGCGGAGAGTCTACCCAACTCAGAGAACTGGACCTGAGTGCAAATAACTTCCAGAAGGCAGCAGTAAAAGCTCTGTGTGTGGGACTGTGCAGCCACCACTGCAAACTAGAAACAGTGAGGTTAGTCTTTCTTGCTGACAAATTAAAATCACTTGCTTGAACTTGAATTTAATCACAATTGATGTATTTAAGAAAAAATGTTGTCCTGTTGTTTTGGTGAATATTCTTGCAGGTTGAATCAGTGCACGCTGATGGAGAATTGCTGTGCAGATTTAGCTACAGTTTTGAGTTCAGGCCAATCGCACCTGAAAACTCTTGACCTGAGCAACAACCACCTGAAGGATTCCGGTGTATCTCTACTTACTGCTGGACTGATGAGTCCACACTGTAGACTGGAAACACTTAGGTCAGTACAATCCACTCAAATGAAGATTATGACTATGGCAAAGCAACTTTTACAGTATAGGGCCTTACAGGTTACTATGGCAATATCATGGTTTAAACGTAAATACATACTGCAACTCAAGAACTAGAACAGTGGTTCTCAACTGGCCTGGCTGTGGAACCCACCATCACCCCTTAATGACAAGCCGCGACCCAAATCGAGGAACATTTTCAACTTCTCAAATTTATTTAATGAAAAGATGGTGCAGTTTGAACCTGAGATAGTACAGAATATGTACACCAACACAAAAACAAGTTTAATGATAAACCAAAACGACCAGCTGGTGGCGATGCTAGAGAGGGAACTATTCCCTTTTACACTCAATTAGCTGCATTTTAATTAAAAACCAAAAAGTGCATCTTCAGGACAGGAGGTATTACAACATACATAACAATTAGAAAACGGGTCACGGTGTTCTTCTATGCTGTAAAATGGCGGGGGTACGTGAAGATTTAAAAATATATACATTTAAAATTAGCATCGATTCAAAAATCCTTTAAAAATATTTATTTAATACATTTTCAATAAAATATAAGTGTAAGTTCATAAGCTGAATTTTATATTCAGTAGGCTATTCAATTTTATTATCCTAAAAACCCAGAGTCTCCCCCATATCAGGATGGTTTGACCCAACCTGGCACACGCCACCTGTCATCACCTGTCAATCACTGCCGCCTTGAAAAACTCAAACAATGAGTGGCTGAAACGTAGCAGCAATGCTGCTGAAAACATGGAGGGACAAGAGCAAAACAAGTCGAAACCAGAGCCGGCAAAAAAGTGTGAATAGACGACACTCCGCTGCATAAAAAATCCCCTTCAAAATAAAACCACAGGATTAAAAAAAAAAAGATTTTAATCCAATTTGTTTTTGCCCAGGCAAAGGCCCGTGAAAACGGGTCCGCGACCCATCCACCAGTTGAGAATCACTGAACTAGAACACAGTTCCTTAAGTGCAAAAGAAATCTTGACATTTTGTTTTGATGTTGAGCCCTGATTTTGTGATTTCTTTTGTATCAACATATGTATTTAAAGGTGCATTGATCACATTTTGTCCTCTTGGGGACATAGTGTTTCTAAAATAAAACAAGCAAAAGTATACAGATATAGAGCAACATTAACATTCCACTGGATTTGTGTTTGTGGCCTCTTAACTATGCCCAATATTTATTGACTTATTTAACTGCATGAATATGCATTCAATGCTGGGCTTATTAAGAGTACCCTACAGGTACAATGGGTTTAGAGCCTGTTTAGTGTAAATAGATAACTGCTGCTGCAGACATGAATAATGAGGGCGGTAAGACTGAACCATACAACAATTGTGTAGATCATGTAACACAAATAATCTGCAAAAAGAGCCTAAAAACCTCTGTAAAGTGGTGAATTTTGATCATAGTTCTCTGAAAAAAAACTACATTTAATGTGAGAGAGGTTGCTAATAGTAACCAACCCAAAAACAATTATCACCTGACTCAGTTGGTAGAGGCAGCATAAGCAGGGACAACACATTCTCACTCCCAACTTGTCAAATACAGACGCTTGGTCAGTGGCCCTAAGTTTCAAACTATGATGCTCTACATACCCCTCCATCGTCAGTTTTGGACGTGGCAGGGAGGTAGTGTCAGCTTCCACTGTTTACATGCATATGTGTCTTTTCAAAATAAAACTTCCATCTTCTAGTGAAGTTTAGGCAACTAAACCACTTAGGTTTAGGAAAAAAACATGATTGAAGTTTACTTTACCAATGACTAAAGTCACTAAAGAGTGACTAATGACTCACGTGACAAAATGTCAACATTTATATACGGCATCCAAACAGCAGTTTGTCTGACCCATTCACATCCCCTCCCACCAGCCCTATGTGGACTATCTCGCACTTTAGACTACATCAGCTGCTCTGACTGTCTAATAATGATGCAAGTAGCTTTACATTGGAGTTAATTGTCATTAGGCTCGTTCGAGATGAACTGCACATCGCCTGGAACGTGGACGAGAGCAGGTGGTAGCAGCAGGGGGGCGTTGAAACAAAACTGTGGTCAAGTCGGACAGTTTTCAGCTGCTTTCAAAAAATAAACAGGAAGTCACAGAAACCGAGACATCCTGTTGGCTCCGATCTTTAGGCTACTTGTAGTTTGCAGACCTCGTTCGGATTTATTCATATGTGTTTGTAAATATATATGTATGTGGAAATGTGCTTGTATCTGCATTGTATGCTATCCTTCGTTCTTTTTTTGTCTGCCTGTGAAACACATTGCTGCACGTTTTGATATGTGTTGTATAAATAAGCTTTATTATTATCAACCACACAAGATATGGCTTTAGATTTAACCTGAGACTAATAGCCAACAATCTATAAAAGCGTTAGGTATTACAATTTCACAGAAAATAAGGATTTTCTACAAAATTAGATGTTTGTTGTCAAATCTAAGAGCCAATCAGCTGTCTGATCTGGCGATAGCCAGGCGTTTCCCATCATGCCATGGGGCATGCAGTCGGTGGAGAGCTATTACAGCGCCAGGCTCTAAAAACTGCGGCCACCTTGATCTCGTGAGGTTATTGTTGACCACGTGTGAATGACGTCAGAGCAAGTCGGGATCAAGTCGGACACAAATCAAACTGGAACGCATTCAACGGCGATCGGTGGTGATCGATTCTGTGCAGGACTGGCTCATCTCGAACGAGGCTAATATCAGATGCCGAGAAGTACTGACCAACCGTCGGTATTTGACAAGTTGGGAGTGAGACCGAGTTCACATGGAGGGCCCAAATGCAGAGTCAGAGACCGGTCAGAGTCAATGAAGACACTTTAATCAAATAAAGAGACTTACAGGTTCCCAAGAGGCAGGCAGGTCCGGCTGGTAGATCACGAGCAAACAAATCTCTACGTAGCAATAACAAACCAACAAAGGAACAGAGTTGGTGATTCACTGATTGGGGAGGCAAGAACAGGTGCGCAGGAGTTGAGGGGAGATCAGGACTAATGATGGACTGGTGAAAATGATCAGGGCAATCAAAAAGGAGGGAAAACAATCAAAGACAGGAAGTAGACACATGAGGAATGGATTTTCAAAATAAAAGAGGAAACGGAAACAAGAAAGTTCATTGTTGCATTTTTACTGTTCTGGTTTTCACAACTTCATTTACGGAGGCAGCTGGCAGCTGTTTTGAGCTAGAAAGCTCAAAACAGCTGCATAGCATCAAACCACAGGCAAACAAAGTTAGCAACTCGCTAGTCAATATAGTGTTGTGTGTGTGTGTGGAGTCTTGTAGTATGAACTGATCATGTGTTCATCATTACTGTGTCACACGTAGTGTGCTGTGCCTGTAATTTGAAATTTTCTCTCACCTGTTAGGCTCAGCTGGTGTGGCCTTACACATAAATGCTGCCACCACATTGGCTCAGCTCTCAGCTCTGACTCTGCCACCATGAGAGAGCTGGACCTGAGTGGAAACAACCTGCAGGGCCCTGACAAACAGTTGCTGTTTGCTGGATTGCAAAGTCCACACTGTAAACTGAAGATAATGAGGTCAGGTCACGCAGGTTCAGCGGGTGCAACAAATAATACAGTGGCTTATATCAATGCAATGACTCCACTCAGGTCATGAGATGTTCCTTAAAAATAAAGTTAAATTCAACTAATTCAAGGGTCAGACCATTTCAAACTGTTTTGGGTACCACCTTCTAATGTAGCATATAACCCACTGGAACAAAACATATCCCCACCTGCAGGTTAAATGAATGCAATCTCCAGAAATGCTGCTGCGCTGATTTGGCCTCAGTTCTCCGCTCCGACACCTCTCACCTGAAGAAGCTTGATCTGAGTGGGACCCAGGAGTGAAGCTGCTCTGTGCTGTACTCGCATGTCCAGACTGTAAACTGGAGATGTTAAGGTAAGCTAGCTTTACATTTAAAGGGACATAGTCTGTAATTACTCAATCAGAGGTAACGTGCAAGAAATAACATAATTGTACATATCAAAAACAACTTTAAATTGAAGGCAGGAAAGTAACAAATGATGGTTGGAGATTATCAAATATGTCTAAATAAGACGAAAAAGACAAATTATAAGTAGTATTTGGATTCAATTTGAAAACCCTGCCTCCACAAAGGCTGTCGTTCTGTGGAGTGACAGAAAAAGGCTGCACTTATATGGCTTCAGCGCAGAGCTCCAACCCTTCTCACCTGAGGCAGCTGGACCTCAGCTACAACTACCTGCAGGACTCTGGCTTGAAGCTCATCTCTGTTCATTGGAACGACCCGCTCTGTAAACTGGATACATTAAGATAAAATATCTATCTCTGCGATGAGTGTCTTCAGGGATTCCTAGTGGCTTGGGGTTTAAATCTCTCCATTTGTTCCCTTGTACAATACAATAGACCAAAAATGCCAAGAAAATGTATTCAAGAAAATTAACTGTAAATATAGGAAGTGAGACCACGTGTCTTGTTGAAATGGGAATTTCTTAAAATAAGCAACATGTCTTGTGGTTTAAAGTTTCATTTAAAGACAAAGTTCCCTTTTTATAGGGGTGTTAATTCCCACGCAGTTAGCATCTAGCAAAGTCTGTTGCAGAACACAAGCACTTGAGCTGCACAAATGATAAATTGCATGGAACAGAAAGCACATCATACAGAGGAAGCAAAGTGCAACATGTCCACATGTTCTTAAACACATACAATCACATTTTACATACATATTAAACATATACTGTATTATATGTAGAATTTTGGTAGAAAAGCCAAAAAAACAAAAAAAAACAACAAAAACAAAACCTACCACATTTATTTAAGTAATGCATGAATTCCTCCGTTTCAAAATTGAATCAAGCCTCTAAAAGAGTTCTTCAATTTAAAATGTAAAAACCTCTTACTTCAAATGGTTAGGTTTAGTTTTGAATCATGTCTTCTGTCTGAGTTTAATTGTGGTTTCAGTCTTGTTTTGATTGTTTGCACAAATGTATGTGTCATTTGCATGATGCCATCTTTCAGCCCATCCACTTGCTTTTTGCTTGAGCTGTTGTAGTGTCATTTGTCCAACAGATGGCAGGATAGAGATATTTTTACAACTGACAGTGTGGGTTATGTGAATCTGGTTGATTTCTTTGTTTCTTTCTTTGCCTCTCTCTCTGCCTCATTGGTAAATTATCCTTTCTGTTGCTTGTGTCTGTCTGTCTGTGTCTACTTGTTTGAATTAGACACAGGTCAGTCTTTTTCTGTGTGGCAATTTTTCATATTGTCTGTTAAGCCAAAGCCCATTAGAACCAAAATGGTAAAGGTCCTGAGACAAAATATAGTTTTAATGGCCTTTAATATTTCAGATTGGGGCCTCCTACTGTGTTAACATGGGCTAGGATCTCATCATTGCTGTGAAATAGGAGGGCGAGCTCTCACCTCTGTGGGTTCAGCTACACAGACCAGTCCTGGAGTCTTTACTGCTCTGAGGATCACTACAGCGCTCAGCACGACCACCAGCCTGTGGAAATACCAGCACCCTAATCTCGCTCCCGCAGGGTGGGAGTATACCTGGACCGGCCGGGTGGCACCCTGTCCTTCTACAGCGTCTCATCCGGGACCCTCAGCCACCTTCACACGTTCTACAGCACCTTCACAGAGCCCGTCTACCCCGGGTTTGGGATGGAGTCCGATGACTGCTCCGTAACTATTTGTGCAGTGGAGGGTTTACAAGAACTCATTCCTCTGTCAGCTAGTGCAGAAATAATTGACAGATGTTGAATGCAGGTCAATTTGAGAATAATTTCCATTTTCATTTCAGGAATTTTTTCTGCTCACAGAGGGTGGCAGCAAAGCTGGATAATACATGTGATGAGTTGTGGAAAAAAGGATAATTCTGAATTTTCCCTTCGGTTGTCAATTGAATTGGTAGCATCTTTCATTAAAAAAATTGTAAACTTCCATCCAGCCAATGCTAGCAGCTCTGTTAGGCTGTACTTTAGGCACAATGCTTATTAAGCAGGGGTAAATCACACACATGACTTTAAGTGCAATTTTTTTGTGGGATCTTCATTGTCTACTAATTTTTTCCTGTAATATTTTGAATATAAGTAAATAAAAACTTGGCAAGTGAAGGAAATGGTTTTCAACTTACCGAAATAAACTGGCACAATATGCCTTTCACTTCTGCCAGTACCCTTTTCTCAAAAATCACTCACCTTAAAACACTTCTTACTTTCTTGGCAGTCCCTCCATTGTTGTCAAGACATTTCACTCAAAATCACAAATGTCAACCTCATGGCGGCATTATAGGAAAAATCAGAGGATCATCAAAGTCATTAGAATACACCACCTGGGTACTATGAATATATGTACAAACTTTTGTGCCAATCCATCACGCAGCTGAAAAGATACTTCACCGGGTGAGAAAACATTGGCCTGCTGGTGACACAATATGAAATTTTAGGGCATTGTGAAAGTAACTGAGATTCACCCTCTGGGCACAAAGAATCCATCCATCCATCCATCCATCCATTTTCATCCGCTTATCCGGGGTCGGGTCGCGGTGGCAAACGGGCCCAGCAGGCTGACCCAGACTTCCCTCTCACCCGCAATGTTTTCGGGTGAGAGCTCATTCGAAGGATCCCAAGGCGTTCCCAGGCCAGCTAGGAGATATTATCCCTCCAGCGTGTTCTGGGTCTTCCCCGGGGGTCTCCTACCTCTAAAAAAAAAAAAGAAACTCCAACGGGAGGCGTCCAGGAGGCATCCTGATTAGATGCCCGAACCACCTCAGCTGACCTCTTTCAACACGAAGGAGTAGCGCCTCAACTCCAAGTTCCCTCCTGATGTCCGAGCTCCTTACCCTATCTCTAAGGCTGAGACCGGCCACCCTACGGAGGAAACTAATTTCGTCTGCTTGTATCTGCGACCTTGTTCTTTTAACAGTTGTCAAGACATTTCACTCATATGTCAACCTCCTGATGATGCTTGAGGAAGAGTGAGCAGAGTGTCAGTAGGAGTCAGCCTCTGGGGATCATGAATGTCAAAAATTCATTGCAATTCATGGCAAAAGTCAATGTGGATTATAGGAGCAGTGTTTGGTCCCATGCTGTTATACAGGCATGAGGAAACAGTGAGTAATTGCACAATGTTGTGACAAGAGTTAGTGCTGACTGTATCAGGCTTCAACAACATGACAGGTATTTCTCGTTTGAGTCAGCCTCGGAATGTTATTTGCCTTGAGTTACAAGATGGGTTATAAGATGACTGGGTCTGTTGTTCAGACTTTGCTCCTGCTCAGTCTGCATGACAGGACGTGATGGCAATTCTCGTAAACACAAAGGAGGTGTGGTAGTTTAGTTGTTTGGAAAAGGTGCAACTACTTTGGAATTTGAGCTGGCATACAAGGCTTATCCAGCACACAGGTAAGTGTTAGAAAGAACGATTACATTAGTATGGGCTAATAATGGCAGGGTTGTATCCCTCGGTCTTGTGAGAGTGAACGAAGGCTGAAAAGTCTCACTTCTCAGACAGCTGTTTTAACATTTATAAAATGTTTTAAAAAGATAAATGATTATTTAATTATCTTTTAAACGCAGGTCAAAATGAAGAGTCTGGTCAGGTACTGCGTGCTCATCTCGGCGTTTCTTTTGAGCTGCACTGAACAGGCTGAGGTAAAACAAACTATATGTTATCTCTTCTTCTCTCCATTGTCTTCCCCCTCTCTTTTGTCTTTAATATGTTTCAGACAAGCTATTTTTAAGTCTCACTATAAAACTGTTTCTGTGATATTACTAGAAACACCAGAAGCAACTTTTGCCTCAAGGTACAGTGAATGTTATTCTTGCCTCACAATTTAATGCAATACACACATTTTGGAAGGTCCTGTATATTCAGATTTCATGATGTTCCTCTTGTTTTTCTCTTGTCGTGCTAACCTCAGGAACAGACTGCACACAGATTAAGGCTCTCTCACCACAAGCATCCAGTGGGGTTTATGTGATCCAGCCTCCGGGTGTCAAGGTCCCATTCAAGGTATAACAAAAGACCCCAAACCTGAGATGTAATGTACATAGCAAGGCTTGACTGTAATTGACCATTCACCAAGCCCCACCCCCTTAGTTACTATTGCAATGCCTGTCCTTACCAATACAGAATCTTAAATTGTACAGCTCTTTTCTGTTGTGCAGTGTCATAAAAAAAAAATTAAATAATTTGCATGACTGAAATTAATAAATAGTGCTATGACAGATTTTGGAAAGAAAAATATAGAGCATGCAAAGTCTTTTCCAAACCCCTGTAGAACACATGTTGGTCTTTAGGTAGTGTGTGAAAAGCCTGGCACCTGTTTTATTTTTTATTTTTAACATAATGCATGTTAACTGGGCTACCTGCTCAGGTGTTCTGTGAAATGCGACAAGACGGAGGCTGGACGGTATTTCAGAGGCGCAGTGGACGAGCAGTTTCCTTCAACAGGAAATGGGCAGCATATAAAAAGGGTTTTGGAAACTTGACAGGTAAGAAAAGAATATAAAAGTGGTTGCGTTTGTTCAGGGATGTGAGGATAAATGAACTGTGACACGCCTTGTGATGAACTGTGATATGCCACATACCTTACTTATTACACAGGGAATGTACATATCCCATAATGCAGAAGAACATACAGGATTTGGAATTCAATTAGCTGTTATTAAGGTGTAACATTACAAGAATGTACAGATGTTAATTTTCCTTATTGACATTGGCCGGAAACAGCCCCTTTTGACACATGCTCTCCTGTGAAGAGTCGGAGATTAGATTACGTTGTAAACGCATTATGCACATTTTCTATCACACGTACATTTATGTCTGTGGTGACAACTACTAGCGTAAAAGCATTTTGTGAACTTCAGAAATTGCAATCTTGAACTTTCAAAACCCTGCATCCTGTAGCAATGAAAACTTAAAGCAAAGTTGTATTAGAAAAAAACTGAATTGTCTCCTTGTGCTCTGCCGATTCCCTTAGAGGACCACTGGCTGGGTCTGATGATGGTTTCCTCTCTGACCAAGACCAAGACGTGGAACATGAGGGTCGACCTGTGGGACCACAACGATGTCACTGCTTTTGCCGAGTACAGAAACTTCAGGTTGGGCAGTGAAAAAGCAGCTTTCAAACTGCATGTCGGGAACTACAGAGGAGATGCAGGTACTGCAGGCTTTTGACCATCTTTTCCCTCTGCTTTTTAGTGATACACAAATTTTCATCTCATTTACTTCACTTCCATTTATGCTGGTTGGACTAGTCTATTTGCCACGGTCATTTCAACCTGATCATTTTGTTACTCATCTTGTAACTTCCACATGTGGTCACAGTGGTCACTGTTCTGCAAACATTGCATTTCAAAGGACCCACTGAATTCTGAACTTGCTTAAACGGTTTCCAACTTTGTCCACAGGTGATGCCATCCGTGGTGCCTATCCAGGCATTGATCAGAATGGCTTCGGCTTCAGCACCGTCGACCGCGACAACGACGACTGCTCCCCATGCATCTTTGGTGATATTGCTCAAATGGATTGTACCTCTTCAGAAGGTGGCGGTTGGTGGTACAGCCGCTGCGGCTCTGCCGGCCTGAACGGAGATTGGCATCCTACTGGTGAACACGTCGGTTGGGCGTCAGGCCTCCACTGGCGAACCTGGAAAGGTCCTGCACCGTACTCCATGAAGACCACCAGAATGATGATCAAGTCTGTGTGAGAGGAGCCAACCCACATTTAACTTCATACTGGCTTTTCTAGTCGCACATCAAGGCTGTACTTCATTTAAGCAATAGGACTCTTTCTTTTTATATGCAAATCAGTTCTCTTTTTAAGATACTGGGCCTACTGGTTATTTCACTCTTCCAGGGCGTTTGTCTTTGCAGATTGTTTATAGTTGATGGTTTTCAAATGTATTCATGTTAACACACGAGAGGAAGACATGTTAACTGGTCGATGATGTCATCATTGAGGTTTGACTAATTGTATTAATGAAAGTCCACATACAGAGCACAGTTTGCAAAGGCTAAGGGCATTTATTCCATTATAAAACACCTGAGTATGAATATATACATATTCAATAAACATATTTGTTAGCAGAACCCTTGATTTGCCTATTTTTTTAAATTCCCGACAGAAAATCACAACATTTGATTAACAATGAGTACACTTCATTACTACACGAGGACTTTTCTAAAAACAATGTGGTGCATCAATACCCTTATAACCTTTATATCAAAAGCTGACATGTAAAAATATGATTGTTACATCATGAAAATAATCTTTGTTTCTGTTGTCTTGATCCATAAAACACATTAATTTGTCTTGAGGGAGACTTTCATAAATATATGGCTGTTAATGTAAGGGTAGAGGTTAATGTTAAGGCGTTTATTGTACATTTCCAAAAAAGTGATTCACCCTGCTGGATAACACCAGTAGCTGGTGTATATGTCATATTGAGACAGATATACATGTTTTTGTTAAACCCACATTCAGAAATAATTCAAAGTGTCCTGTAGTCAGACAGCAAAAGGAAATATACAGCGTTAATCAGTGGGCTGAAGAAGTGCTGAAGATGGATTTTGTTACCTTAGAACAGGGGTGTCAAACTCATGTTCAACCTGGGCCACATCAGCATTATGGCTGCCCTCAAAGGGCCGGTTGTAACTGTAAGACTGTATAAATGTAACTACTCCCTAACATATTGTTAAATGACTGTCTCTGCATTTGATTATTGTTTATTCAAGTGTAAAAATATAGTACATGCATTTATATAAATGTAAAAATGTATGTAAGCTAATTTCTCTTGTATTATAACAAATCCTTTTCATTTAGTGTTAAGAAACCCACATTACTTTATCAAAGATCAAACTTTTAAAGAAAATAACAAAGACAAAATAACATCAAACACGTTATTACATTAACTTTGTTCAAAGCTTTTTGCCCCAGTTGAGAGGACATAACTCTGGTACAACAAATAATTGTGAGCTACTAAAAACATGTGTAACAGATGTGGTCTGGGGCTCACCTGCTCACATCCCTTTATGCTGCGTTCACACCAAACGTGTTGCGAATTTTTCGCGCGAGTAGATTACATACAAAGTCAATGCACAGACGCGAATGGCACGACACGAAAGATTTGCGTGATGCTGTGTTGCGAAAGCCAATCAGCGTTGACATGCTCCGCCCCTCATCAATGACGTCATGCCGTTGTTGAATCAGAAACTATGTGTTACGGTTTGGTTTTCGGCTAGACCCAAGAGCGGACACGTAGGCGGAAGGGTAGGTGTAGGAATGGTTTATTTGGGAGACAGCTGGTGATTTGAAGGAGAGGTAGGGAGATGTGGTGGCGTGAGCTGTGTTGGCTGGGCTGCAGGGTCAGGAATCCTGGGCACAAGGAATAGACGTTAGTCGCAAGTACACAAATAAACAGCACAAGTAAATACTCTTCAGTCGAGGCTAAGACAAAGAGGGGTCGAGATTAAAGCTACCACTGAGATGGTGAAATAATCTGGAGGACACCGGTTTGAGAAGGGAGACATGGAATGTTGGGTGCACCTTTAATGAGGACGGGAGTTTGAGCCACACCACAGAAGGATTGATGACCTTATCCACCTCGAAGGGTCCAATGAAGAGGGGTGCCAGTTTGCGGGACTCTACCCGAAGGGGTAAGTCCCGCGAAGAGAGCGGAGCTGGTCAAGGAATTATGGGCATACTCGACTCACGGTAAGTGTGTGTGGACCAAGAGGATGGGTGACGAGCAGAGACGCAACGTAATGCTGTCTCCAAGTCCTGGTTCGCCCGCTCAGTCTGGCCGTTAGTCTGGGGGTGGTATCCCGAAGAGAGACTAGCGGTGGTACCCAGGGCTTGGCAGAAGGCTTTCCAGACCTGTGATGAAAACTGAGGTCCCCGATCCGACACAATATCCAGGGGGATGCCGTGCAGTCTGAAGACGTGGAGGACCAGAAGGCTTGCAGTCTCGGTGGCCGAAGGCAATTTGGGGAGGGGAATGAAGTGCACTGCCTTCAAAAAGCGGTCCATGACCGTCAGTATGGTGGTATTTCCTTCAGACGGGGGCAGACCAGTGACAAAATCCACTGCTATGTGGGACCATGGGCGGCGGGGAATGGGCAAGGGGCGCAACTGGCCCGCCGGGGGTTGGTGGGAGGCCTTGCTGTGGGCACAGATGGAGCAGGCCGACACAAAGGCACGGGTGTCTTGAGACATGGACGGTCACCAGAACCGTTGTTTGAGGAAGGCGAGAGTGCGGTGGAACCGAGGGTGGCAGGCAAGTCTGGAGGAATGCCCCCATTGCAAGACTTGTGACCTGACGGTGTCAGGCACAAACAGACAGCTTGGGGGACCGTTACCTGGGTCAGGATGGGAGCACTGGGCCTCCCGGACGAGAGACTCAACTCCCCAAGTGACCGCAGGCACCACACGGGAGGGGGAGAGGATGGGTTCAGGCTCGAGGGTGAGCTTCTCCGTGGTGGACTGACGTGAAAGGGCATCGGGTTTGGTGTTGCGTGAACCAGGGCGGTAGGTGAGGGTGAAATTGAACCTTCCCAGAAACAACGCCCACCGAGCCTGGCGGGAGTTTAACCTCTTGGCGGAGCGAAGGTAAGAGTGTTTTTTGTGGTCGGTCCAAACTATGAATGGCTGCTCTGCGCCCTCCAACTAGTGCCTCCACTCCTCCAGAGCCAGAACCACCGCCAATAGCTCCCAGTTACCCACATCGTAGTTGCGCTCTGCAGGAGAAAGACGCCGGGAAAAGAAGGCGCAGGGGTGCAGCCCGCTGAGAAAGGACAGCCCCCATCCCTGAATCCGAGGCATCCACCTCCACCACGAACTGAAGAGAGGGATCTGGATGAGTTAACACCGGGGCAGAGGTGAATAGCTTCTTCAGGAAGGCAAAAGCAGAGTCTGCATCCAGAGTCCAAGAAAAGGGTGCGGCAGTGGAGGTGAGTTGCGTGAGGGAGGCAGCTACCTTGCTGTAGTCTCTGATGAAGCGTCTGTAGAAATTGGCAAACCCTAGGAAGCGCTGTAGTTGTTTGCGAGTGGTTGGCGTGGGCCACTCAACCACTGCCTGAACCTTTGCTGCATCTGCCCTCACCTGGCCCTGCTGGATAATGAAGCCAAGGAAGCTGACTGGTCACATGGAACTCACACTTTTCCGCCTTGACGAAAAGTTTGTTTTTCAGTAGCCGGCGCAACACAAGCCGAACATGTTGGGTGTGTTCCTCCATGTTTCGAGAGAAGATGAGGATATCGTCCAGGTACACAAAGATGAAATGGTTGAGCATGTCCCGGAGGACATCGTTGATCAAGGTCTGAAACACTGCGGGGGCATTGGTGAGGCCGAAGGGCATGACAAGGTATTCGAAATGGCCCAAGGGGGTGTTGAAGGCTGTTTTCCATTTGTCTCCCTCCCGGATCCAAATGAGGTGGTAGGCATTGTGGAGGTCCAGTTTGGAGAACACCGTGGCTTTGAGGAGGGGCTCAAAGGCAGGGTCAATGAGAGGGAGAGGGTATTTGTTCTTAATGGTGATTTCATTAAGGCCACGGTAATTGATGCAGGGTCGTAGCGTGCGATCCTTCTTACCCACGAAGAAGAACCCAGCGCCAACAGGGGATGAGGAGGGGCGGATAAAACTGGTCGCTAGGGAGTCGTGGATGTAGCTCTCCATAGCCTCTCTTTCTGGGCGAGAAATGTTAAAGAGTCAGCTAGATGGTAAGGGGGCGCCTAGGAGCAGGTTGATGGCGCAGTCATAGGGTCTATGCAGGGGCAGTGTCTGGGCCCGCTGCTTGCTGAACACCTCCCCTAGGTCATGGTATGTGGGGGGACCTAACGTAAGGTCCAGAGCCTCCATAGCGGGAGCGCCAGCAGATTTAGTGAGAGCTGGGGCCGACTGGAGACAGTGAGAATGGCAGAACGTGCTCCAACTAGCTACGGATCCGGCAGACCAATCAATGTGGGAATTGTGCAATTTCAGCCAGGGTTGTCTTAAAACCACTGGGGCATGAGGTGAGGGAATGATCAGTAACCTCACCGACTCGTGGTGGTTACCCGATAGGCGAAGACTCAGGGGAATGGTGTGGTGAGTGATGTGGACCAGAAGTTGTCCATCCAGTGCATAGACCTCCCTTGGGACTGAGAGGGCTTCGGTGGAGATCCCAGCTTGGGCCACGAAGGCGGCGTCAATAAATTTTGCATCCGCCCCGGAATCCACCAAGGCTTGGAGTGGGATGGGCCTCCCCTCCCATATGAGGGAAGCGCCAATCTGCATGCAGGAATGGGGAATTAACGAAGAGATAGACGTCTGGCTCACTAGGACACCTCCAGTCGCTGATGAGCCTAATCTTTTGGTAGGAGAGGACAGGAAGCGAGAAGGTGGCCAGCCTGGCCGCAGTAGACGCACATGCCAGCCTTAATTCGCCGTTGTCGCTCTGATGGAGAGAGACGGGCTCGTCCCAGCTGCATCGGCTCCTCGGTGGAGGGTGGAGCTACGGCGCTGAGAGGAGGGCCGGGGGCGGACGGACTGAAAGACTGACTGGCAGCTCTAACACGGGGAGCTACCCTTGACGGGAAGCGAGGGTCAGGGGCTGGCTGATGGCTAGTCCGCGCTCTGAGGCACTCACAAAGGCGGTTATCCAAACAGATGGACAGGGAACTTATGGCATCTAGGCTGTCTCATCCCTAACCGCCAACTCATCCTTGATATTATCCACTAACCCATGGAAAAAGACCCCCTGCAAGGAAACGTCCTCCCACCCACTCTCTGTAGATAGAATCCGAAATTCCACCGCGTATGCTGCGACAGAGCCTGACGGAGGGAGAGAAAACTTATGCGCGACTTATCTGGGGCGTAGGTGGCTGGTTGCTGCTGGAACACCAGGGAACATTGCAGGAGGAATCGTCCACAAGCTCCCAGGTCTCCGGAATAGCGTTCCGGGGTCAGAAGGTAAAGCTCACGGGAATGCGGGGCCAGAGCAGCAGACGGTGGAGGTGATGAAGATGATGCTGGCGGGGCAGCGGGAGACACGGCGATGCCCGTGGCAGAAGAGGCAGCGAGGTAAGTGGCGACTTGGTCCATCTTGTCAGTGAGTTGAGCCACACTGTAGTTAAGAGTCTGTAGATTGTCCATTACGTCCCGGAGGGTAGTTTCGTGGCGACCAAGCATGGCGCCCTGGGAGGCTAGCGCCTGGTGGAGGGAACCCGGGTCCGCTGGGTCCATGTTTGGCCAGATCATTCTATCACGGTTTGGTTTTCGGCTGGACCCAAGAGCGGACACGGAGGCGGAAGGGTAGGTGTAGGAATGGTTTATTTGGGAGACAGCTGGTGATTTGAAGGCGAGGTAGGGAGATGTGGTGACGTGAGCGGCGTTGGCTGGGCTGCAGGGTCAGGAATCCTGGGCACAAGGAATAGACGTTAGTCGCAAGTACACAAATAAACAGCACAAGTAAATACTCTTCAGTCGAGGCTAAGACAAAGAGGGGTCGAGATTAAAGCTACCACTGAGATGGTGAAATAATCTGGCCATGAGTCAAAGGAAGCCAGGGTATTTAACAGGGTGGTTTAATTGCAGACAGGTGTTGGAGATGAGCCCAGGTGCCGGTTGATGGAAGCCGCGCCCACGCCACACACACAGAGGACGGACAGGGGACACTGAAGACACAGGACGCGGCAGAGCCGTGACACTATGGAGGAGAAGTTGATAGTCTGGAAGCGGCTTCATCCAGCCGCAGTTCCTGGAGAAGCTGTGTGCGGCGACGGATGATATTATGAACCCAGACACGAGGGCGTTTGATGTTCCCACGTTTGTGGGACTTCCACAACATGTACAAAGCAGAAATAGTGGTTATTTCTTCCATGGTGGATGGCGGAAATGAACTATTTCCACGGAGATAAGCCCCGCCCCCTCTCCGGCGCGTCGAGCACGAATTCTTGGACAACTTTATGTTTTTCTTGGAGGTAAATTTATCATACTTGGCTCCGTGTTTGGTGTCAAAATGCCGACGTAAATTGTATTCCTTCATCACCGAGACTGCCTCATAACACGGAAGACAGACCGTTTTTTATCCTTGAAGCACAAACATGTATTCACTTTCCCATGTTTCATTAAATAGCCTTCCCTCTGCATCAATCTTTCTCTTCTTGGACATTTAGGGATTATTTGTCGATCTTTTTCAACTCAAACCGCTTTAGTTAAACGCCGATATGGAAACACTGCTTTCTAACGGCAGGTAGGATTCCTTTCATTCGCGGGTCACAAAATCAACATCAACATGCATCACACAAAAATCAATCTTGTCAGGCCTCAGGTAATGTGTTCGTGTGAGATAAGCCAGAGCACGGACCAATCAGCGTTCTGTGGAGATACTGGTAACTATGAGAGTGGCTTATGTTTGTGTGAGACGACAGAAAGAGGCGACTGTTCGTTCTGAACAACAACGGCAGCTCCTAAAGAGGTTAGAGCAGATGCTGCAATAGCATCAGTTATTTCAGAGCTGGAGAGTATTTTTTCATTGAGAGAAGAGCAAAGAATAGTGCTGGAGGTTTTTTTCTTGATGGAAAGGAGGTTTTCATTCTTCTCCCTGACTGTTTTGATTGACAGATGCTGGCAAATATTTTTTTAAAGTTTCTGCCCTTTTCCAAACAACAACCAATCTAACCATCTTCTCAGATGGTTCTGTATAACAAACCATGTGTCGGGCCAGGTTAGTTATTAGGCTTGTTCGAGATGAGCCAGTCCTGCGCAGAATCGATCACCGGCGATCAGAGCGCAATGCATGCCGGTTAGATTTTTGTCCGACTTGCTCCCGACTTGCTCTGACATCATGACCACGTGGTCAACGATAATCTCACGAGAGCGAGGCAGCCTCAGATTTTAGAGCCAGAAACCGCAGTAGCTCTCCACCGACTGCATGGCCCAGTGCATGCTGGGAAACGCCTGGCTGTCGCCACATCAGAGACCTGATTGGCTCTTAGATTTGACAACAAACACCACGTTGAATAAATAAATAACTAAATAAAAAACTCTATTATCACTTAAATGGCACTTACTTGTAGCACTTGGTAGTTTGGTTTTCTTGAGGAAATTGTACTTTCTTGATTCTTGTTGTGCTGGATTTGAACTCTCATGGTTGAATCACTTATTGCAAGTCGCTTTGGATAAAAGCGTCTGCTAAATGAAATGTAATGTAATGTGTTGTAGAAAATCCTATTAATCTTAATTCTGTGTAGTTGTAATACTTAACCCTCGATTGTTGGTTGTTAGTCTCAGGTTTAATCTAAAGACATATCTTGTGTGGTTGATGATGATAATAATAATAATAATAATAATAATAATAATAAAACGCTTATTTATATAACACATATCTTGTGTGGTTTATAATAATAAAGCATCAAAACGAGCAGCAAAGTGTTTCACAGACATAAAAAGAACAAAGGATGCAGGTACACGCACATGTCTAGATAAATATATATTTATAAACACATATGACCACTTCCAAACAAGGTCTGTAAACTGCAAGTAGCCTACAGATCGGATCTAACGGGAAGTTACTGTTTCTGTGACTTCCTGTTTATTCTTTGAAGGAGGCTGAAAACTGTCCGACTTGATCGCAGTTTTTTGGCTCTGCCCCCTGATGATGCTGCCTGCTCTCGTCTACTTTCCAGGCGAGGCGCAGTTCATCTCGAACAAGCCTATTTCGTGCTCGCTCAACAGTCCCTAAATGGAAATAGGTTGTTAGTCTGAGCATTGGACTGCTTTAGAAAAAATTTAGCACTCAATAGAAACACAGTGATAACATAACATCTCCTCCCTCAACAAACACAACACAACTGGTCAGCCTTCTGAGGACACATGTAGGACAAAAGATGGTTTATCATATTCTTAATAATGGGAGGTGGTGGGTGGAGGTTGTGCGGCAGATGGTGGGCCAGGCTCATCTCCCAGGCATCGATCAGATGAACATTCAGTCCTTTGAACACGGCTCTGAGCACCTTATCACGCTGCAGCGAGTACCAGTCGCTGTTGGTAATTGTCTCATAAAGCGTCAACGCTTTGGTGTTTGCGGTCCAGATGACGACCAGCGTGCCTGGATTCCTGTCCAGCAGCTGCACAACCGCCCGGCGGATGCTCTGAAGCCTCCTGATGTAGATCGCCATGGGGAAAGTGCTGAAGTGAGACCAGATGCCAAGGACTATGACAGTGTTGGTGCCTCCGATTAAGTCATCTAGTTCATTGGCAATGTAACGAAGCTCTCTAGTTGGGATGTTGGCAAAACGGAGAGGAGGACCGTGGCAGCGGAACGTCACCAAGATGTTGTTTGCATAGTCTAAGGCCATAAGAGCTCCACCTTGCTTTGAGCTGTGAAGGTCAAACTCATTAAGACCTGAAAGTATTACAAGCGGAACATATTAGGCTGCAGTGGGAACAAAAACAAACTGTTGCCATAAATCTCTATGGATCAGCTACCTGGTAGTGCTGCTTTGAGGAATTCAAACCACTGCCTGATGGTGGAGTCTCCATACATGTGGACCGCCTTGCCTTTCAGACACTGTATGATGGCAGACTCCTTGAATTGGCGAACTGTGGTGCCACTTAGTGCTCACCACAAACCCTGGTAGTAATAACCAGAGGGTCCAGATGTCACAGTGCTGCTCTTCACCTGTACCTGACCTGAGAGGAAGTTTAAAGAATAGGAGTGGTTTTATCCCCTTAAAAAACAAAACCAAGATATAAAGTGATTGTATGAATCTCTTATGGATGCTCCATGCTCCCAGCACACTTTCAGTGTTTGCCGGACATTCAGTTTTGAATTATTGTTATTATAGTCTGTAGTAAAATCGTGCTGTACCTCCCTTTTTTGGCAACAGTGACAATGGAAGGTCCTAAAGCCCGAATGGAGACTTTCATGTTGACACCACTGAAGAAAAAAAGCACACATAAAATATGTCTTAAGCATACTACAACAACTCAATACAAGTCAAGGTGACCAACATTTGAAATAATGTAATAAAGTTAAAACTAGAATCTAACACTAAAAACAAACAGCTTGAAATTTCATTCAGCATTCCACAAAACTTAACCCCTAAAAATCCATTTTGGGAGGTAAAGCTGCGCTTATCAATATTTTTATATAAGCAATGGGTCAAAGACTATGAGTAATCTGCAATATGTCGCTCTCACTGATTAAGACACAGATAATTATCACTTGACTTTGCAGTTCAGCTTTGTTATCACAAGAGGTCCCTTCCGGCAAGTGGCCGGTTAAGAGTAGTGATTCATAACTGGGCACCCACGATATTGTGCAGTTCGCTGCATCAGAATGCGAGATTAGCCGTGGAGAGACACAGAGGTGCACACTCACTCAAGGACAAACGGATGCATACAATCGCATGATTCTCCTGGTGGAGATAATATAACATAAATGAATAACAGAAAATACTAACAAATGATGGAAATGAAAGTCAAGTATTTGTATTATCTTTAAATTTCAAAGATCTTATGTTAACTGCCTGTGGTCAAAAAGATATATCCCTCTATTTGTCTCTCTGTCTCCCTCACCTTTGAAAGAGATTATCCTCCTTGGCCTTGAGGTTTTTTTTTTTATTTTTCCCTGCTGTGGTTGATCCTGGCATCCTGGCATGACCAATCATTTAAAAGATAGATTGTAGTGTGTAGGATTTAGGTTACTTTACTGCAGAGCCTTTTACGTTTTTGTTGTTGCCTTACCTAAAGGCCAGTGTAGTTATAAGACACACTTGGAAAGTGAGAGGTGAGCAGAGGGGTATTCAGGTGGTTGCAATGTTCAACCTCACCACTACATGCCACTAAATCCTACACACAGAACCTTGAACATGATAGTTTTCAGCATCACCTCAACCTCTCAGCCGGGCGAGTAGGAAGTCCCTCCCAGACTTCTCGGGACGACCCTGGAAGTCAGAGGTTCGTACCATGACCTCCAGCTGATCCCCTACATGCCACTGTCCTCCTCTCCTCCCTGGGAGAATGGTGAAGGTGCTGTGAGCTGGATCACTGGTCTGCTCCAGGGAAATAGGAGCTGGCAAAAGTGGAGTTTCAGGCCAAGCAGTGGAATCTAGTGTGAGGCGTTCCTCCAGAGCGTCCATAGGTGACAGCGGCTGGAAGGTTCACACTTCCACATACCACTGTGAAAGCAGTAGTATCCATTTGCATTGCAAGAGCTGGCTCAAATTGTGGTAGCGGCAGCTAGAAGGGGAACTTCCTGTGGCAAGATCAGCTGCCACTGACTTGCCGCGGCAGATTCAAATTGGGAGAGGTGCCACGGTATATGGACAGGATGCGAAGATAAGACTGTTTGGAATGATTAGAACCCATAATACAAAACATAATACATATTGACGTGGTTATCCAAGTCAATTTGTATTTTGGGTTCTCATCATTCTAAAAAGTACAATGCACCTAACAAAATGTTTTGAACAAGAGCAAAAATCTTTCTGAAACACATCTGAGCTATACCAGATGAGGACAAACAGACTGGTTTGTCAGACTGGTTTGTCAGACTGTTTTGTCAGACTAGTTTGTCAGACTGGTTTGTCCAGTGCTTCAAGTCAAATCACTCTCAGATCCACTGAATCTCAGGTTACAGGTTCATTAGAAAGAGTACGGCCATGGTGTAAAATAAACCGAATAATCTGATCTAATAGACTTTGGAAATCCCAAATCTTGTGAATACACTGCTCAGTGTTTACAATGAAATATCCTATTATAAAAACTATTACTACAACAATGTACAAACACTAGATAACATAAAACATAAGCAGATTACTATCAATTTAGTTCAGTTGTCAGATACTGCAGTATGGACTTGGGGAAGACATAATATCATAATGTATTATTCTAAAATGGGCCTTCTGTAACGTCCAGACCCTCTGTGTAGTTTTGTCATCACTATCAGGTTGTCTGTTGTGTTTTTCTGTCACTCACCTTGTCTCTCATTTCAGATACCTACCTCTCCCTCCTTGTGTGTCCTCCTCCTGTAGTGATTGCAAGCCCCGCCCTGATTATTTCCACCGGTTCCTCGTTGCCTGCCTTCCCCAGTGTATTTACTCTGTCAATTATTTGTTCTGTGCCAGTTCGTCTCAGTCTGTCTCTAGTGAGCTTACCAGCGTTTCCCCAGTGTGGTTTTCCGTGTCTCGACCAGATTTTGTGTACCAGCGAGTTTTGTCTATTGATTTGCATACCCTTGCCTGTGTGAATGACTTCCTGTGTACCGAACTGTTCTCCAACAAAAACATTGTTTTTTGCACCCGACTACTGAGTCCTGAGTCTGCTATTGAGTCCTGCTCCTTGTGGTTTCAAGTTTTAACACCTTCTGCATAATGAGTATTTTTGCTTCAGGTACTTGAGGTATATTTTGATGCTGGTACTTTTACTTACATTAAGTTTTAAATGCCTGATTCTATAAACTGGTCATACGTTTTTAACTGTATGTAAATCTTAAATTGAGTATCCAATAACTGAATAAATGTACAATGTACAAATTTCCCTCTGAAATGTTGTGAAGTATTAACCCTTTTAGTACTGTAATGTTAACAGGCCGCCTGGACCTTTTTGTCTTTTTTTGTCAATAAAAGTGACAGGAAATGTCCTTTTTGTAAATTTCTTTGCTCTTTTTTTCAGGAGACATTAAACTTTCAAAATCTGGCAAGTACTTGTCATTATTACATGTTATAATAGCTTAAAACAATGTGTAATAACCAAAATGTAAACAAACGCATTTCAATTTTCACCAGGTTTATCTTCATAAACAATTGTAATGATTATGAACAAAACTTTTGAGATTACAAAAATTAACCTTAACCTATTTTACATCTTCTCAAACAGTTGTGTTTGCCTAGACCTTTCAGTGTCCATGTTACAGGTTGTTATATGTGTCCATGTCCAGGCGGATTTTAGCTGCAGTAGTAGTCCCTAAAGAAGTTCCTGTCCAGCTGAAGACAGAGCCCAATCTGACACTCCTCACACATCCAGGGAGTGCTTTTATGGCAGAGAGTACACCTCCCCCACCTCCCACACCTCCCAAATCTTCCTCCCCAGGCTGGCCTTTTGTCTTTTGCCAGTGTTTGCTTGTGGGGACAGGAGAGTGGCCTTAGTGGCACGCAGAGCAGCTTTGCACACAGGCTTCTGCTGCTGCCTCATGCTGAGCTCCTTGTGCACAATAAAGGTGGTGAAAAACTTATGGGCCATCTCTTTGTTTTCTATGCACAGAGTTGGTTCCCAGCATCTGGTCAGAGGTCTCCATTCCCCTCATGTACTTGCTATACTCACTCACAGCTGTGGGTCTGGGGACAGGGACCCTCTGACTGTGCCCATCATTGGTCTTCTGCCACTGTAGGATAGCCTCCTCTGTGTATACAGTGTTGTGGAAGATTTGTACGTTAATCAGGAGAAGAAGCCGAGGTTAAGAAATCGATAAAGTCTTTAGAAAATCAAGTTTGTCTTTGTCTTCCTTTATTCTTGCAAGGGAGAGATTCACAACGACTGCACGCTCTGCAGTCTGTAGCAAATGTCTCAACACTCCACAGGTCACAACATAATTTATACAGCATTGAGATGTAAACAACGGTCTTGTCCTTTGACCTTTGAACTGTAATTTACCCCAAACTAACAGCTTAGGGAAGACACCGTGTTATCTTACATTCCAGAAGATTACAGGTCTTCAGTTTCAAGGTTTAACAGTTACGCACACACATCTTATTGTATAGTTTCTATTAGTAATACACATATTTTCCCATCACATTCCCCTCTTTTGATTACACATTAATCATATTGTGTTGCAAAAATATGTCCAATGACATTTTAGTAACATCAGAAGTATTACCCCGAACACAGTTTAAAATACCTCATCATGTGAAATGTCAGAAGAAAAAGCTGTTTTTGTGAGATATAGGGTCTCTGATATATATATATATATATATATATATATATATATATATATATATATATATATATATCAAGCAAGAATCAACATTATTTAGACCTAGGTGTCCACATCTTCAGTATCGGAATCATCCAAATACTCAGGAAATGGAAAAAAGTCTGGATGGTCATTACCGTCCCTGTCGTGTTCTTTGTGCAGTAATTGGTTGTATCGAATCGTTTGTTTGGACATAAGATTAGTCACCATGCTCCTAAGGATAGGTACTATACAGGTCATGAAAATGATGAGGATCAGGAAGATGATGCCTAATTGGATAAGGTTGTGTCGTGCGTGTAACAACATGAATGGAAAAACAGTGATTGTTGATGTGAGAAAGGATATACACAATGTTCCTCGCATGCCGCATCCCGTGCGGCGGAACGGGTGCCACGGTCGATTCGGTTCAGGCATGATGATGTAGTTGTGAAACAGCCAACCAGTTTGTATGGAGTACACCCAAGCAACTAGTCTGTATGAACAGTTTTGCTTGTGTTGACACCGTGAGGTTTCCACAAAACTGTCAGGGACACTGTTTTCACAACTGTTCTTGGTTGTGGTGTGTCGTAGGTGACACAGAAACTACATCTGCACGTCACTTGTAGAGGAATCCTGTGTTGTCATGCTGGCCGGAGGGGTGATGGTCGTTTCTGCAGGTGCTGGAACCTTCTTACAGTGGCTGTTGTGTATCCAGGTTGCTCTCTCTGCCACCTTCACAGCCGTGTGGGTGATGAGCAGTATCTGGAAAGGTCCTTGCCACCGTTTAGCTTTCCAGCTCTTTCTCCTGAAGTCTTTCACCACCACAAACTCGCCAGGATGCAGCTTGTGGAGTGGTCCTGTGGCCTCTTTTGGGAGTGCAGCATCGACCTGTTTTCCGACATCAGACAGAGTAGAGGACAGTTGTGTACAATAGGTTAGCATGTCAAGTTCACAGAGTGTGGTAGATGGGAGAGGTGCTTTAGGAGCATCCACACCGATGTGGGGAGGTGTTCCAAACAAAATCTCAAAAGGGCCATGTTGGTTTTTAAAAAGCTGACTTTTCAGAATGAAACGGATCACTTTTCAGATTGCTTCGTGTTCTTTTTCTCATCCTCATGTACATCAGAACCAGAGGCAGAGCTTTTGTCCAAGGCAGACCTGTATCTGTGCAACATTTTGCTAATTTGGTTTTTAGTGTTCCGTTTTCCCATTCAAAAGCTCCCCCACTGGCTGGGTGATAAGCACAGTGTGTTCTTAAAACAGCATTTTCAGTTTTTGTGGTCTCAAAAGACGTTTCAGGCTGGGAACAGTCCAAAAGTGGATTTTGTTGAAAAATACACAGTTTACTTGATTCTCCTTAATAAAGTGTCCCAAGAACAGCAGACTTTCAAGTTCCATGTTATATTCAAGAATACATGATATTTTTATCACTTTTCTGCCTTCAAACAGCATTTTCAGTTATTATGGTCTCAAAAGACGTTTCAGGCTGGGAACAGGCCAAAAGTGGATTTTGTTGAAAAATACACAATTTACTTAATTTTCCTCAATAAAGTGTCCCAAGAACAGCAGATTTTCAAGTTTAATTTTACATTCATGAAAACATGTATGACTTTTTTCAACCTGCTATACTATGACTTTTCTCAACATGATATACTGTTACTTTTTTTTTCGACATGCTATAGTATGACTTTATTTACATGCTATACTATGACGTTTTTCAACACGCTATAAAAAAGGGAAAACAGTCATCCTATATAGCATGTCGAAAAAAAGTCATAGTATATCATGTCGGAATTAAAGTTACAGTATATTATGTTGAAAAAAGGGAAAACAGTCATCCTACAGGATGTCAAAAAACTCATACTATAGCATGTCGAAATAAAAGTCATAGTATATCATTTCGAAATAAAAGTCATACTATAGCATGTCGAAAAAGTCATAGTGTAGCATGTTGAAAAAAGTCAATGTATAGCATTTTGAAAAAAGTCACACTGTTGCATTTCGAAAGAAAGTCAAAAAAGTAATGCTATAGCATGTTGAAAAAAAGTCAAAAAAGTAATGCTATAGCATGTCAAAAAAAAGTCATTGTATAGCGTGTCGAAAAAAGGGAAAAAAGTCAAACTATAGCATGTCGAAAAAAGTCAAACAATAGCATGTCAAAATAAGTCGTACTATAGCATGTTGAAAGAAATGTCTTATAGCCTATTGAAAAAAGTGAAAAAGTCAAACTATAGCATGTCGAACAAAGTCATAGTATAGCATGTCGAAAAAAGTGAAAACATTCAAACTATGGCATGTCGAAAAAACATCATGTTATAGCATGTCGAAAAACTTCAAAAAAGTAATGCTATAGCATGTCGAAAAAAAGTCATAGTATAGCATGTTGAAAAAAAGTCATAATATAGCATGTTGAAAAAAGGCAAAAAAGTCATCCTATAGAATGTCGAAAAAAATGTCATACTATAGCATGTTGAAAAAAGTAATACTATAGCATGTCAAAAAAAGTCTAAAAAGTAATGCTATAGCATGTCGAAAAAAAGTCATAGTATAGCATGTTGAAAGAAGGGAAAAAAGTCTTCAGTTTTTATGGTCTCAAAAGACGTTTCAGGCTGGGAACAGGCCAAAAGTGGATTTTGTTGAAAAATACACAGTTTACTTGATTTTTCTCAATAAAGTGTCCCAAGAACAGCAGATTTTCAAGTTTCATGTTATATTCATGAATACATGATGTTTTCATCACTTTTCTGCCTTAAAGCTGCATTTCCAAGTTGTATGCTCTTAAAAGACGTTTCAAGCTGAGAACAGGCCAAAAGTGGATTTTGTTGAAAAATAATCAGTTTACTTGATTTTCCTCAATTAAGTGTCCCAAGAACAGCAGACCTTCACGTTTCATGTTATATTCATGTATACATGATGTTTTCATCACTTTTCTGCCTTGAAGCTGCATTTTCAGTTTTTATGTTCTCAAAAGACGTTTCAGGCTGAGAACAGGCCAAAAGTGGATTTTGTTGAAAAATAATCAGTTTACTTGATTTTCCTCAATAAAGTGTCCCAAGGACAGCAGACTTTCAAGTTTCATGTTATATTCATAAATACATGTATGAAAGTTTTTTCGACATGCTATCGTAAAACTTTTTTCAACATGCTACAGTATGACATTTTTTTCGACATTCTATAGGAAGACTTTTTTCCCTTTTTCCAACATGCTATAGCATTACTTTCTTAACATTCTTTCGACATGCTGCATTACTTTCTTGACATTTTTTCGACATGCTATAGCATTACTTCTTTGAAGTTTTTCGACATGCTTTTCTGTGACTTTTTTCGATATGCTGTAGTTT
Organism: Ophiodon elongatus; assembly: GCA_016806645.1. NCBI lineage: Eukaryota > Metazoa > Chordata > Actinopteri > Perciformes > Hexagrammidae > Ophiodon > Ophiodon elongatus. Next base: position 91,777 of record JACSYO010001493.1, read on the forward strand.
CACTTTTTTCACTTTTTTCAACATGCTATAGTATGACATTTCTTTTGAGCTGTATGACTTTTGTTTTACATGCTATAGCATTACTTTTTTTTACTTTTTTCCACATGCTATACTATGACTTTTTTCACATGCTATGGTTTGACTTTTTTGAAGTTTTTCGACATGCTATACAAAGACATTTTTCGCTATAGTGGGACTTTTTTCAACATGCTATGCTATGACTTTTTTCAACATGCTACACTATGACTTTTTTCAACATGCTACCCTATGACTTTTTTCAACATGCTATACTGTGACTTTTTTCAACATGCTACCCTATGACTTTTTTCAACATGCTATAGTATAACTTTTTTCAACATGCTATCGCATTACTTTTTTGACATTTTTTCGAAATGCTATAGCATTCATTTTTTTACTCTTTTTTCGACATGCTACAGTGTGACTTTTTTCAACATGCTATCTTATGACTTTTTTTTAAAATGCTATTCTATGACTTTTTTCAACATGCTACCCTATAATTCTTTTACATGCTATAGTATGACTTTTTCACTTTTTTCGACAGAATTCCATGACTTTTTTTGACATGCTATAATATCATTTCTTTCCCCTTTTTTCAACATGCTATAGTATGACATTTTTTTTAGACATTCTATGGGATGAATTTTTTGCCTTTTTCGACATGCTATAGTATTACTTTTTGTCGATAAGCTGTAGACTTTTTCGACATGCTATAGTTTGACTTTTTCACTTTTTTCATTTGGCTATAGTACGACATTTCTTTTGACATGATATAGTATTACTTTTTTCACTTTTTTTCGACATGCTATAGTGTGACTTTTTTCAACATGTTATGCTATGACTTTTTTTTAACATGCTATAGCACTACGCTTTTAAATTTTTTTCGAGAAGTTTTACCATTACTTTTTTCACTTTTTTTCGACATGCTATAGTGTGACTTTTTTCAACATGCTATACTATGAAGTTTTTTGACATGCTATAGTTTGATAGTTTAATGATAATATACTTTTACTTTAATTTCGACATGATATACTATGACTTTTTTTTTTTACTTTTTCTATGATGTTTTTCGACATGCTATAGTTTTACTTTTTTCACTTTTTTCAACATGTTATAGTATTACTTTTTGTCGATAAGCTGTAGACTTTTTCGAAATGCTATACTATAACTTTTTTCGACATGCTATAGTTTGACTTTCACTTTTTTTATTTGGTTATAGTACAACATTTCTTTTGACATGCTATAGTACGAGTATAGTACCTTTTTTCAACATGCTATTCCATAATTTGTTTTTGACATGCTATGGCATTACTTTTTCGACTTCTTTTCGATATGCTATAGTCTGACTTTTTTCAACATGCTATACTATCACTTTTTTCAACATGCTATACAATCACTTTTTTCAACATGCTATACTACGACTTTTTTTCGACATGCTATAGCATTACTTTTTTTACTTTTTTGACATGCTATAGTGTGACTTTTTCACTTTTTTCGACTTAATATACTTTGACTTTTTTTTTCAACATGCTAGTATGACTTTTTTTCGACACGCTATAGTATGACTTTTGAAGTTTTTCGACATGCTATACTGTGATGTTTTTCGACACGCTATAGTATGACTTTTGAAGTTTTTCGACATGCTATACTATGATGTTTTTCGACATGCTAAAGTTTGACTTTTTTCACTTTTTTCAACATGCTATAGTAATACTTTTTTTCGATATACTGTAGACTTTTTCAACATGCTATACTATGACTTTTTTTGACATGCTATAGTTTGACTATTTCACTTTTCTCAGTAGGTTATAGTATGACATTTCTTTTGACATGCTGTAGCATGACTTGTTTTGACATGCTATAGTTTTAATTTTTTCACTTTTTTCGACATGCTATACCATGACTTTTTTCAACATTCTACAGAATGACATTTTTTTCAACATTCTATAGGATGACTTTTTTCCCTTTTTTCAACATGCTATACTATCACTTTTTTGAATTTTTTTCGACATCCTATAGTATGACTTTTTTCAACATGCTATAGCATTACTTTTTTTAGACTTCCATGCTATAGTTTGACTTTTTCACTTTTTTCATTAGGCTATAGTATGATAATTCTTTCAACATGCTATAGTTTGACTTTTTCACTTTTTTCATTAGGCTATAGTATGATAATTCTTTCGACATGCTATAGTATGACATTTTTTTTCGACATGCTATTATAGGACACTATGTTATAGGTGTGGGCGGAGAAAAGCGATTGTTTGAGGTTAACAAAATTTTAGCCATGAAATATTTTCAGAACTATTTGAAGAGGCGATGTGATACGGAGTACAAATGTGTGGCGTTTGAAAGGACGTCTTTGCATGAAGTACCGACGCCGTTCGGTTGTATGAATGTGTGCAGTAGCGATATTCAACTGTTTAGTCATAGAAATGTGTAGATAACCATTTAAAGTGCAGGGCCTTGGGCCTGAGTTACGGCAGAGAGAACCACAGTTAATTACCATTGGACAGACGAAGCTAAGGCCAGACATCCAAATTATCGGAATAAATTTGCAGTACAGAAAAGATCAGTTGAAAAGTATGTTACGAGTGTGTTGTTATGAGTGTTGTATGTTGTTAGAATTGTAAAAGTACCTAGAAAGTACAACGGAGTGAGGCCGGATTTAGAATTGTTGTTCGGAGGCCCATTTGAAATCCCCCTCCAAAAGAAAATATTCCTCTGACACGTGGGTGAGAACTACAAAATGGCGGCTGGAGATAAATAAGATAAAAAATACTGCCAACGGTGGAGTGAAGCATTGACCGAGAGTTAAACCAAGATAAATACTGTTTCATTCCAGCATACGGTTATTGGGCTCTGGTATTGTTTCCTGCTACCACTATTTTTAACGTTGCTGTAACACATTTCTCCCATTTCTAAGCATTTTTAACATTGCGTTAACACATTTTTCCCATTTTTAAGCATTTTTAACATTGTTTTGGCACATTTTAGGATTTTTTTAAAATGTTTTAACACATTTCTCCCATTTTTAAGCATTTTCATAATTGTTTTAACACATTTTTCCCCATTTTGCATTTTAACCTAAAAGCTTAGTAGGCCCTGTGATTAGTTTGCACCACGTACACACACAGAGACAAGGAGACAGTCAGGATGGGAAACATGGAGAAAGACAGACAGGGACAGGCAGGTGAGAAAGAGAAAGTCAGGTGAGCAGAAGGAGAAGAGACAGGTGAGCACGGAGAGTCAGAAACACACAGAGACACACACATATACATACAGAGTCACACATACACACAGGGACAGATAGACACAGAGAAGCACACAGACAGAGGACAGTTCTAGGTCACGCATTGCATCTCGCTACTCCTGACTGCACGAGGCCATTCCTTTTGGATATTTCTGAAACAAATGGGATGGTATCCGCAGTATTGTTCCAGAAAAGGAGGGAGGTAGGAGATCAAGAACTGGATCACATTGAGTAAGGACAAACAGGATGCGTAACACATCTAGCAGAAGAAAAAATCAGAGATGACGAGGTGAGAAATTATTAGCGTAAAAACACGACACATTAAATAAGGATAAGACATTGTATAAGAATAAGAGTTGGAAATAAGTGTATAACGTTTGAATGGAATCCTCGTTTTGAGGTGTCGGCGCTGCCGATTGATAACTGTGTGTGGACATTATTTATCTTTGAAAAAAAGGCCGCCTCCTTGCGGACATTATTTATAATAGCGATATTTGGTCACAACGGTCGAACGAGATTAAGGAAGTCTAAGAAAAGACAAGAAAGATGTAGATATTAAGACAGTGAAAAACCTTCGGTACAGGTTTAAAGACAGGGGGCCAGGGGTCCAGCTGATCTAGAGACGGGACGTAATATGATACCTGTAAAGATAGGACAGGGCCGGCGAGTCACTGTGCCTGCTGAGTTAGGTGACAATAAAATCCTGAAGGAGTTTAACTGGGGACGAGTAACGTTACGAGATTGACGGGTCAAGTTATATCCTCTTTGGAATCCACGCAGACGATTTCAGGATTGAAAAACACAATGAGCGAGCAAGAGTTTGCAAAGGGAGCTGAGCGAGGGTAAGGTCGCAAGAGGCTGAGTGAAGTTGTAGAGAAGACGAAGCGCCGAGACGCGGGAAAGATTAAAAAAAATAAAATTAAAAAAAAATAACGAACAAAAGGAAACAAGAGCATAAAAATAGAAGGGAGACACTTAGTGGTCAGAGGGAGTGCTACACCCAAAATAGGAAATAGCGCCTCTAAAGGCAGGAAAGACTCATTGCAGAAATACCCCAGCGGGCAGACAGGGTACTGCAGGGACTAACCCTCTAGCGCAGGGGTGTCAAACATACGGCGAATAGGTTTAATCCGGCCCGCGAGATGATTTTGCAAAGCATAAAATTGAGCTGCAATTTTTCAATGAATGAAACTGCTGTTCTAAATGTGTCCGGTGGGTGTCGCAATAGCAATTCTGTTAAGCAAGCAAACTGTTTATACTGGGGCTGAACAAGTAGGCTACAGCCAGTCCAGAGCTAGCTTGTCATTCTGCCTGACCAATTTGAACATTACGTGCGTCGGCACCCTCATTGCCCCAAAATGTCTCTGTCAAAAAAGAGAAAAGTGGACGCAGAGTGCAGAGTTTTCCAAGAAAAATGGACATCCTCCTATTTATTCACGGAAGTGAATAAGAAAGCTGTGTGTTTGGTGTGTTCACAGCATGTTTCAGTGCTGAAAGAATATAACCTTCGTTGCCACTATGAGACTCTTCATGCCGACAAATACAACAACTTCCAAGGACAACAGAGAAGAGAGAAGGTGAATGAATTATTGGCGGTTCTGAAGAAACAGCAGTCTGTGTTTACTCGTAGGCGAGAAATCAGTGATGCTGCAGTGAAAGCCAGCTACATTATAGCTAATGAAATTGCAGTGGCTTCAAAGCCATTTATTGAGGGGGAATTTGTAAAAACATGCATGCTGAAGGCTGCGGAGATTGTGTGCCCTGAAAAGCGCCAGGCTTTTGCAAATATCAGCCTGACAAGAAATACAGTTGCAGACAGGATTTCTGATCTTTCGGCGGATTCGGACAGCCAATTGAAGCGCAGAGTAAAGTAATTTATTGCTTTTTCAGTTGCAATTGACGAAGGCACGGACATTACTGATGTTGCGCAACTGGCAATATTCATCCGCGGAGTTGATGACACTGACTGTCACCGAGGAGTTTGTGGAGTTGGTGCCAATGACGGACACCACAACAGCAGCTGATATTTTCACCGCACTCGTCGACGCACTGGACAGGCTCAAAGTGGACTGGTCCCGCGCTGTCAGCCTGGCTACAGATGGTGTGCCCTCAATGGTCGGGAAAAAAGCAGGTGTTGTGACAAAGTTCAGAGAGAAAGTGCAGACTGCAAATGGAGGATGTGATTTTTGGACTTTTCACTGTATTTTGCACCAGGAGGCTTTGTGTTGCAAGGCATTAAAGATGGATAACGTCATGAAAGTGGTCGTCCAAACTGTTAATTTCATCCGATCCAGAGGCCTGAATCACCGTCAGTTTGACAGCCTTCTCAGAGAGAAAGACCACAATTATGGGTTGCCATACCACACTGAGGTAAGATGGTTAAGCCGAGGTGTTGTGCTGAGGCGTTTCTTTGAATTACGAGAGGAAATTGAACAGTTCATGGAAAAAAAGGGCAAACCAGTGTTAGAATTTCAGTCCACAGAATGGATGCAGGACCTTGCATTTATGGTGGATGTTACAGAGCACTTGAATAACTTGAACAAAATGCTGCAAGGGCGCAACAAAGTTGTCACGCAGTATTATGACAGCATATGTATTCGCAGGTGGTGATGCAGCTAACTTTCCTTGTCTGAAAGATATGTGCGCGACCCAACATGCCACAAACATGAAGCGGTTCAAAGATAAAATAATGGGTGAACTGGAGAAAGACTTCAAAGTTTTTTGCTCGCCATTCATCGCAAATGCTTCTGATCTGCCCGTTAACATCCAACTTGAAATAATAGACTTGCAGTGTGACTCAGATTTGAAGGGCAAGTTTGTATCTCTTGCCACGTTACCCTAACTTGACAGCCCTTGCTGCAAAAGTGTTGTGCACGTTTGGAACCACATATCTTTGTGAGCAAGTTTTCTCTGTAATGAGCATCAATAAAACAAAGCTGCGCTCAAGGCTCACGAACAAGCACTTGAATAACATCCTGAAATTGGCTACCATTCAGGATGTGACACCTGATATTGATGCACTTGTGAAAGCTAAAAGATGCCAGGTTTCAGGAATGAAATAATGGGTAACCCCGCTTAAAATGCTGTATGAGATACTGCACCCTGATATAGTTCTGTGAAAATGATTGTCTTCTCTGGAAATTTAAAGAAAATGAACAGTATGTGATTTACTGTAATAAGGTTAGAAATTTCAATTCATAAGTTTGGTTTGTTGAAATTATTTATGCATTGCACAGCTTTTATTTTTCTATCAATAAATAGTTTTTACATGGCAGAGAGTAACTCAACCGTCTTGAATAGTTTCTACCTCAGTTTTTATGGTTTGTTGAGTTAGCACAGGATTAATATGTGGAAATGACAAATGAGGTATTTAATACCTAGAAGAGTTGTTTTATTTATTTATTTCGTATTTTGTTCAATCCCAGATAGACTGTGACTTAAAGTTTAATGACTTTGTAGACACACTGAGACGAAGTTTAAGTTCCAATCATTGAAGCATTGTGTTCTTGAAATTGCACCTATTTTTTCCTCAGAATTTTCAACTAACTTGAAGTGTTTTGTCAAGAGGATTTTTTGTGTTGTGTACATTTTCAGAATGTGCTTGTACTATTTTGGACCTAAGTAAAACAAAGAAAACAATCTGAAGTTGTCGTTATTTTTAAGTTATTATGCCATGATTTTATTGGTCCGGCCCACTTGAGAATAGATTTTTCTCCATGTGGCCCCTGAGCTAAAATGAGTTTGACACCCCTGCTCTAGCACCACTGAGTTTAAAGTTAGGTATTACAACAGAAGGGAAGATTAATGCCACTGAGTTCAAAGTTGGGTATTACAACAACAAGACTGATATCCAACTGCTTCTCCTCACAGCTGACACATACCATCAACACAGCACAGATAGGGGAGAATAAAACCAGTAGGGAAAGAATAAGAATAAAGCCATAGGAATAAAATTAATAATAAGACAAGGAAGAATAAAACATTTTTAAGCTAAAATTAGATTACTCTCACATACACCAACACAATACAGAGTGAGACTAGTGGCCAAAATAGGGTATTACAGCAAAATAGTATAAGACCCCAGAGGAAGGTAGAAGAACTAGAATAACACCATAAAGGGAAAATAACCATTCAATTGCAGTGGTATAACCTTGTTTCCAACATAATTGCATTTTTTACAGTGGCATCACACGTTAGACATCACACGTTAGACACCATTTTTATTTTTTATTTTCTTTCAACATTCCCCATATAGCGCCAAAGTCAACACCTGATCCTCTTAAGGATGCCCACCACAGCCATGACCCAACCCACATGGGTAGATGCAGCATGCTATGCCGCCCTGGACATGACAGTCCCAGGAGAAAGAAAGAAAACAGACAAGACACTGAGGAAATACATCCAGAAATGGCACAAAGAGGGATTACTGGATGCAACAACCCAGGAGGGACCCACCAAAGAGCAGATGATTTCACTGATGAGAGTACTCAAGCTGAGAAACAGCGCAGCAAGAGAGACGCAAAAAGGGAAAGGACGGCTCACATCCTCCTCAGCGGACATCAACAAAGCCAGTAAAGCCATGGTAGAGGCAAGACTGCTACTGCATGGCATGGCACTTATCGAAGCTCTCCACACCTGACTACACCAAATCCTACCACCTTGATGTTTCTGAATCAAATGGGATGATATCCGCAATATTGTTTCAGAAAAAGGGGGGAGGGAGAAGATCACTGATGTGCTACAGGTTGCACAAGACACTTAGCAGCCCTGAGAAAAGCAGATATCTACTCGTGATGATCGACAGATACACCCGATGGGTTGAAGCGATCCCTGGTAGGAAAGAAGATGCAAAGACAGTTGTGAAATGGCTGAAGAATGAACTGATACCAAGATATGGTGTTCCAAGGAGAATCAGATCTGACAATGGCACACATTTTGCAAACAAACACCTACAGGAAGTTGAAAGATATTTAGGTATCACACATTCACATGGAGCAGTCTAGCACCCACAATCACAGGGTATAGTCGAGATAGATAATCAAACAATTAAATCTAAAATAGCTAAGAGGTGCCACGGCACTAAGTTGAAATGGGTGGATGCACTACCACTAGCACTAATGGCTATGAGATCCTCAAAAGGAGGGAGAACATTTCTCTCTCCGCATGAGTTATTGACAGGAAGATTGATGCTGGGTTCAGACAGAGAATTGAAAGAACCACCAGACAATATATTTGGCATGCATTATGAACACTAGAAATTAATGTTTAATAATGCGAAATATTGTTTTTTGATATGAGGGACTTTAAGTCAGGGAATGTTGCTTTTCTATGTTTTCCCCAATTGCTATATTCTATTTCTATTTTTCTATATATTGCCAGAATGATAGCACATATGCAAACCTCGTATCTCCTCACATCAAATTCACAAGTAGATCCCGAAGGAGCACCTCCCCAGGAGGCTCTTTCGACAAGCATACGTAAATAGATACTATAGGAGTACCAAAGAGGGTGCCCAATGAGTTTAGAGCTCGGAATTAGATATCTGATGGGTTTGAATCCACCTTCTTCGGGTGGTCGACCTGATCCTAGCAGTGAGGTGGGTGTGTGCAAAGTTTTTTGGTCTGCTTGTTCATCCCTTAACATCACAGCTCCTGATGGCACGGTGACCAAAACTGACGGTGCGGAGTAACGAGCTTGCAGACAACTCAGGGATTGATGAATCCCTCACTAACTGGTTGGGTAATATGACTGGCAAATGGAAAAGTGCATTTTGTCCATATTAACCACCCTTTGAATTGCAGCTTCCATACTTGTCTGAATAGGTTATATTTTATAATCATTTCATAACTACCGCATGTTTGGACAATTTCATAGTTAGAGTGTTTAGATACTGGGCTTCCGGTTCCAGCTTAGGCACGGTGTCGGAGGACGCCCATGGGAAATATAGGTTTCGTTGTGCTCAGTGTGCAAATGTTTTCATACAAAGTAAACACATTTTTGCTTAAATGTCAAACGACTTTTCGGCTCATTTTTGGAATCCCTGACTTGAGGACAAAGGACGCGGATCAGCTAGCACTCCCACGGGTCCAATGAAATAAGGTATGCAGATCCTTTTGAACAAAACTGCTAGGTAGATTCAGGAAAATTAGGTGGAAGTGCTTGACGATTCATTTCCCGGAGGCCTGAGGATTCGAAAAAATTATAAACTGGTAACTATATGGTAGAGTTTTGACTAAGGTTGAATGTTAAGAGTGAAGACATAATTGCACAGGGAATACAATAACTGCTGTATACATATCTGTGAAATCCAAAACGAAGTTGGCTGTTGATCCAGGGACATGACGGATCAGTGACCCCTTCGCAGGTATATTGGACTCATGGGTTGGTAAATACAAACAATTGTTTATCACAGTAATAACAGCAATCTCCATTTTGTCCAGCATACTTATCTGATGAGGATGCTGTTGCATCCCCTGCATCAGGACTCTTTTTTTCCAGATTTATGGCCACCGCACTAACCCAGGAAAACCAGCCCCTAATGATATCAATATTAGATGCTGAACCCATATAAATAGATGACGAAACTGACGAATTGTTGTATCGAATGTCACTCCCGTTTAGTATTATTTTGTCAACTAAATGTAATTATTTATACCAAAACTTGGTATAAAAGGAGGGGTGGTTGAGTATTATCATACATTTAAAGCTATTGTTAGGTTGTAATAATATAATATGACTTACACCAGTAAATAAGGAATGTGACAGAGAGAGAGGGGATTTCAGGAGACTGAGGCCACTAGCAGGCCCCAATAAAACTGATAAGCAACTCCCCTGGAGGGGGGTTGTTCAGCTCAACTATATGAAAGGGAGGAGAGATGACTTCAAGTGCCGGTAAGCCTGGAAGAGGCGATGCACCGATTCTAAACCAACGGAAATCATCGATTCTACAGCCATAAAACTTTAACCAAATCCACGCTGCAAAACTGAGCCAATGAGAGGCGACGATGCACATTTTTACAGGACTATATTATCAAATTTACTGGTCAGTTCGAGGCTCTCTTAGGTCAATGCGCACAGACAGATAACTCTCGCAGGCTGCTTTTTGGGGCAGCTGTTGAGGGGCTGTGGCCTGCCATTGGCTTATGAACCCTCAGCTGAGATTTTTACTCTGTTATCACAACGCTTTTCACTTTATTAAATATGCTTTATTATAACTTTCGTTCCAAGAACTCCTTTGTCTCCCCAGAACTGTTCTCAGAATACAATACTATAGTATGACTTTTTTGAAGTTTTTCGACATGCTATACAATGACGTTTTTCAACATGCTATAGTGTGACTTTTTTCAACATGCTGTATTATGACTTTTTTCAACATGCTATACTATGACTGTTTTTTACATGCTATAGTATGACTTTTTTGAAGTTTTTCGACATTCTATATTTTGACTTTTTTTAATGTTTTTTCAACATGATATAGTATTACTTATTTTCAATATGCTCTAGATATTTTTGACATGCTATAGTATGACTTTTTTCAACTTGCTATACTATGACTTTTTTTTCGACATGCTATAGTATGACTTTTTTACATGCTATAGTTTGACTTTTTCCCCTTTTTTCAACATAATATATGATTACTTTTTTGAACATGCTATAGGATTACTGTTTTTCCTTTTTATTGCAAAAACTATAGCATGTCGAAAAAAAAGTCATAGTATATTATGTTGAAAAAAGGGAAAACAGTCATCCTATAGCATGTCAAAGGAGTCATACTATAGCATGTTGAAAAAAGTCATAGTATAGCATATCGAAAAAAGGGACGAAATTCATATTTTAGCATGTTGAAAAAGGGAAAAATGTCATACTATAGCGTGTTGAAAAAAGTCAGTATAGCATATTTCAAAAAAAGGGAAGAAAGTCATCCTATAGCATTTCAAAAAAGTCTTAGTATAGCATGTTAAAAAAAGTCATAGTATAGCATGTCGAAAAAGTCTACAGTATATTGAAAAAAAGTAACACTATAGCAGTTTGAAAAAAGTGAAAAAAGTCAAACTACCATGTCGAAAAATGTCATACTATAGCGTGTTGAAAAAAGTCAGTATAGCATATTTCAAAAAAAGGGAAGAAAGTCATCCTATAGCATTTCAAAAAAGTCTTAGTATAGCATGTTAAAAAAAGTCATAGTATAGCATGTCGAAAAAGTCTACAGTATATTGAAAAAAAGTAACACTATAGCAGTTTGAAAAAAGTGAAAAAAGTCAAACTACCATGTCGAAAAATGTCATACTATAGCGTGTTGAAAAAAGTCAGTATAGCATATTTCAAAAAAAGGGAAGAAAGTCATCCTATAGCATGTCAAAAAAGTCAAAAAAGTAATGCTATAGCATGTTGAAAAAAAGTCATAGTATAGCATGTTGAAAAAAGTCATACTATAGCATGTCGAAAAAAGTCATATTATAGCATGTCGAAAAAAGTCATAGTATGTCAAGTCATAGCATGTCAAAAAAATGTAAAAAAAGTCATAGTATAGCAGGTTGCAAAAAGTCATACTATAGCATGTCGAAAAAAATTCAAAAAGTAATGCTAAAGTCGTAATATACCATGTCTAAAAACTTCAAAAAAGTCAGACGATAGCATAGTATATCATGTTGAAATAAAAGTCATAGTTTTGTATGTTGAAAAAAGTCAAAGTATAGCATGTCGTGAAAAAAGTCATAGTATAGCATATCGAAAAAAGGGAAGGAAGTCATAGTATAGCATGTCGAAAAAGTCTACAGTATGTTGAAAAAAGTGAATAAGTCATACTATAGGATGTCAAAAAAATCATACTATAGCATGTTGAAAAAAAGTCATAGTATATCATGTCGAAATAAAAGTCATAGTATATTATGTCGAAAAAAGTCATACTATAGCAGGTCGAAAAAAAGTCATAGTATAGCATGTCGAAAAAGTCTACAGTCAATATATTGTAGACTTCTTTTTTTTTTCGAAAAAAAGTAATACTAAACTATAGCATGTCGAAAAAGTCTACAGCATATCGAAAAAAAGTAATACTAAAGCATTTTGAAAAAAGTGAAAATGTCAAACTATAGCACGTTGAAAAAAGTCATACAATAGCATGTTGAAAAAAGTGAAAAAGTCAAACTATAGCACGTCGAAAAAAGTCACAGTATAGCATATCGAAAAAAAAGTAATACTGTAGGATGTTGAAAAAAGTGAAAAAAGTCTTAGTGTAGCATGTTGAAAAAAGTCATAGTATAGCATGTTGAAAAGAGTCATAAAAGTAATGCTATAGCATGTCAAAAAAGTGAAAAAAGTCTTACTATAGCATGTCAAAAGAAATGTCGTACTATGGCCCGTAAAAAAAGTCATAGTGTAGCATGTTGAAAAACATAGCATGTCGAAAAAAGTCATAGCATAGCATGTTGAAAAAAGTCATAGTATAGCATGTCGAAAAAAAGTCAAACTATAGAATGTTGAAATAAGTCACACTATAGGATGTCGAAATTTTTTTTCAAAAGTAATGCCATAGCATGTCGAAAAAAAGTAAAAAAAAAGTAATGTCGAAAAAAAAAGTCATAGTATAGCATGTCAACAAAAATCATGGTTTAGCATGTCGAAAAAGTCTACAGTATATTGAAAAGAAGTAATACTATAGAATGACAAAAAAGGGAGAAAAGGTTTTACTATAGCACGTCAAAAAATTAACAGTGTAGCATGTTGAAAAAAGTGAGACTATAGCATGTTGAAAAAAGTCAGACTATAGAATGTCGAAAAAAGTGAAAAAGTCAAACTATAGCATGTCAAAAAAAGTCATAGCATAGCATGTCAAAAAACATACATACAGTATATTGAAAAAAAAGTATATATATAGTATATCATGTCGAAATTAAAGTAAAAGTATATTATTATTAAAAAAGGGAAAACAGTCTTCCTATAGCATGTCGAAAGACAGTCATACCCAAATATGGACCTTCACAGTTAAAAAATGGTGACACTTTAGTATTTTAGTTACTTCAAACCTTTTTGTGAAATTTAAGAACTTTTTATCAAATGAAATTGTGAACTTTTTTCACAAAAAAGGTTCTGTTTCACACTAAAAGTGCTTTTTAATGTTGGGTGGTATGTCGAAATAAAAGTCACAGTATATCATGTCGAAATAAAAGTCATACTTTAGCATGTCGAAAAAAGTCATAGTATAGCATGTTGAAAAAAGGGAAAAAAGACTTCCTTTTGAATGTCGAAAAAAAATGTCATACTATAGCATGTTGAAAAAAGGTCATAGTATAGCCGAAAAAAAAGAAAAAAGTCTTACTATAGCATTTCAAAAAAAGTATTGCTATAGCATGTCGAAAAAATCGAGTATATTGTTTCGAAAGAAAGTCATAGTATATCATGTTGAAAAAAGTTATAGTAAAGCATGTCTAAAAAAGGGAAAAAAGTCATACTTTAGCATGTCAAAAAAAGTGAAAAGAATCTTACTATAGCATGTAAAAAAGTCAAACAATAGCATTTCGAAAAAAGTCATAGTATAGCATGTTGAAAGAAACAAAGAAAATGAATCCTATAGCATGTCGAAATAAATTCAAAAAAGTAATGCATGACGAAAAAAAGTCAAGAAAGTGAAGGAAGTCAAACTATAGTATGTTGAAAAACGACAGAGTATAGCACGTCGAAAAAATTCAAAAGTCATAATATAGCATGTCACAAAAGTCACAGTATAGCATGTTGAAAAAAGGGAAAAAAGTCTTCCCTTTGAATGTCGAAAAAAATGTCATACTATAGCATGTTGAGAAAAGGTCATAGATTAGCATCTCGAAAAAAAAGAAAAAAGTCTTACTACAGCATTTCAAAAAAAGTTATGCTGTAGCCTGTTGAAAAAAGTGAAAAAGGTATTGCTATAGTATGTCGAAAATACGTCATAGTATATATCATGTTGAAAAAAGTGAAAAAAATCATGCTATAGAATGTCGAAAAAATGTCATACTATAGAAAAAAGTCATCGTATAAAATGTTGAAAAAAGTGAAAAAGTCAAACTATAGCATGTCGTAAAACGTCATTATGTCAAAAAAAGTCATGGTATAGCATGTCGAAAAAGTCAAAGTGTAGCATGTCGAAAAACGTCATAATGTAGCATATCGAAAGAAGGGAAGAAAGTCATACTTTAGCATGTTGAAAAAAGTGAAAAATGTCATACTATCATGTCAATAAAAATCATAGTATAGCATGTCGAAAAACTTTAAAAAAGTCAAAAAAAAGGTCTGACAATAGCATGTCGAAAAAAGTCGTAGTATATCATGTCGAAATAAAAGTCATAGTATAGCATATCGAAAGAAAGTCGTAGTATAGCATGTCGAAAAAAGGGAAAAAGATCTTACTGTAGCATGTCGAAAAAAGTCATCGTATATTATATCGAAAAAGTCATAGTGTAGCATGTTGAAAAAAGTCATGCTATAGCATGTCGAAAGAAATTAAAAAAATGAATGCTATAGCATGTCGAAAAAAAGTCATAGTATAGCTTGTTGAAAAAAGTGAAGTCAAACTATCGCATGTAGAAAGTCATAGTGTAGCTTGTTGAAAAAAGTCATACTATAGCATGTCGAAAGAAACTCAAAAAAAGTAATGCTATAGCATGTTGAAAAAAGTCATAGTGTAGCATGTTGAAAAAAGTCATACTATATATAGCATGTTGGAAAAAGTGAAAAAGTCAAACTATAGCATGTCGAAAAAAGTCATAGCATATTATGTCGAAAAAGTCATAGTGTAGCATGTCGAAAAAAGGGAAAAAAGTCAAAAAAAGTAATACTATAGCATGTAAAAAAAAGTCATATTATATAGCATGTTGGAAAAAAAGTCCTATCGAAAAAAGGGAAAAAAGTCCTACTATAGCATGTCGAAAGAAGCTAAAAAAAGTAATGCTATAGCATGTTGAAAAAAGTTATAGTATAGCACATCGAAAAAGTCTAGAGCATATCGAAAAAAAGTAATACATGTTGAAAAAAGTAAAAAAGTCATCCTATAGAATGTCGAAAAAAGTCATACTATAGCATTTTGAAAAAAGTAAAATAAGCCAAACTTTTGCATTTAAAAAAATGTCATACTATAGCATGTTGGAAAAAGTCATAGTACAGCAAAAGGGAAGAAATTCTAATTTGGCATCTTGAAAAAAGTGAAAAAGTCAAACTATATCGTGTCAAAAAAAGTTATAGTATAGCAACTGTCTGCTGTTCTTGGAACACTTTATTGATGAAAATCAAGTAAACTGATTATTTTCAACAAAATCCACTTTTGGCTTGTTCTCAGCCTGAAACGTCTTTTGAGACCATAAAAACTGAAAATGCAGCTTTAAGCAGAAAAATTATGAAAACATCATGTATTCATGAATATAACATGAAACTTGAAGGTCTGCTGTTCTTGGGACACTTTATTGATGAAAATCAAGTAAACTGTGTATTTTTCAACAAAATCCACTTTTGGCCTGTTCTCAGCCTGAAACGTCTTTTGAGACCATAAAAACTGAAAATGCAGCTTTAAGCAGAAAAGTGATGAAAACATCATGTATTCATGAATATAACATGAAACTTGAAGGTCTACTGTTCTTGGGACCCTTTATTGAGGAAAATCAAGTAAACTGTGTAATGTTCAACAAAATCCACTTTTGGCCTGTTCTCAGCCTGAAACGTCTTTTGAGACCATAAAAACTGAAAATGCAGCTTTAAGCAGAAAAGGATGAAAACATCATGTATTCATGAATATAACATGAAACTTGAAGGTCTACTGTTCTTGGGACACTTTATTGATGAAAATCAAGTAAACTGTGTATTTTTCAACAAAATCCACTTTTGGCCTGTTCTCAGCCTGAAACGTCTTTTGAGACCATAAAAACTGAAAATGCAGCTTTAAGCAGAAAAGTGATGAAAACATCATGTATTCATGAATATAACATGAAACTTGAAGGTCTACTGTTCTTGGGACCCTTTATTGAGGAAAATCAAGTAAACTGTGTAATGTTCAACAAAATCCACTTTTGGCCTGTTCTCAGCCTGAAACGTCTTTTGAGACCATAAAAACTGAAAATGCAGCTTTAAGCAGAAAAGTGATGAAAACATCATGTATTCATGAATATAACATGAAACTTGAAGGTCTACTGTTCTTGGGACACTTTATTGATGAAAATCAAGTAAACTGTGTATTTTTCAACAAAATCCACTTTTGGCCTGTTCTCAGCCTGAAACGTCTTTTGAGACCATAAAAACTGAAAATGCAGCTTTAAGCAGAAAAGTGATGAAAACATCATGTATTCATGAATATAACATGAAACTTGAAGGTCTACTGTTCTTGGGACCCTTTATTGAGGAAAATCAAGTAAACTGTGTAATGTTCAACAAAATCCACTTTTGGCCTGTTCTCAGCCTGAAACGTCTTTTGAGACCATAAAAACTGAAGATGCAGCTTTAAGACAGACAATTGATGAAAACATCGTGTATTCATGAATATAACATGAAACTTGAAGGTCTGCTGTTCTTGGGACACTTTATTGATGAAAATCAAGTAAACTGTGTATTTTTCAACAAAATCCACTTTTGGCCTGTTCTCAGCCTGAAACGTCTTTTGAGACCATAAAAACTGAAAATGCAGCTTTAAGGCAGAAAAGTGATGAAAACAACATGTATTCATGAATAGAACATGAAACTTAAACGTCTTTTGAGACCATAAAAACTGAAGACTTTTTTCCCTTTTTTCAACCTGCTATACTATGACTTTTTTGACATGCTATATTATGACTTTTGAATTTTTTCGACATGCTATACTCTGTCGTTTTTCAACATACTATAGTTTGACTTCCTTCACTTTTTTCAACATGCTACTATGACTTTTATTTCGACATGCTATGGCATTACTTTTTTTTACTTTTTTTCGACATTCTATAGTAGGAAGTTTTTCAAAATGCTATTCTATGACTTTTTTAAACATGTTACACTGACTTTTTTTACATGCTATAGTATGACTTTTTTGACATAATATAGGATGACTGTTTTCCCTTTTTTCAGCATAATATACTGTGACTTTAATTTCGGTATGATATACTATGACTTGTTTTCGACATGCTATTGTATGACTTTTAACATGCTGTAGGATGACTGTTTTCCCTTTTTCAGCATAATATACTGTGACTTTAATTTTGGTATGATATACTATGACTTTTTTGACATGCTATAGTATGACTTTTTTTAAATTTTCCGACATGCCATACTATGATGTTTTTCGACATGCTATGGTTTGACTGTTTTCACTTTTTTCAACTTGCTATATTATTACTTCTTTTAACATGCTATAGTTTCACTTTTTCACTTTTCTCAATAGGCTATAGTATGACATTTCTTATAGTATGACTTTTTTTGACATGCTATAGTTTGACTTTTTCCACTTTTTTCGACATGCTATACTATAACTTTTTTCAACATGCTATTTTATGACTTTTTTCGAAATGCTAAAGTATGACTTTTTCCCTTTTGTAGACATGCTATAGTATGACTTTTTTCAACATGATATACTATGCTATACTATACGTTTTTCGACAAGCTATAGTTGAATTTTTTAACTTTTGTTTAGACATGCTTTAGTATTACTTTTTTTTCGATATGCTGTAGACTTTTTCGACACGCTATACTATGACTTTTTTGACATGCTATAGGAAGACTGTTTTCCCTTTTTTCATCATAATATACTTTTACTTTAATTTCGACATGATATACTATGACTTTTTTAAACTTTTTCTATGACGTTTTTCGACATGCTATAGTTTGACTTTTTTCACTTTTTTCAACATGCTAAAGTATTACTTTTTTTTCAATATACTGTATACTTTTTTGACATGCTATACTATGACTTTTTTGACATGCTATAGTTTGACTTTTTCACTTTTTTCGACATGCAAAAAAATAAAAGATAACTCATCCCTTTCCTCCCCTGACTGAGAAATAGTAAGCAGCATTTAAATAAAAACCTTAACAAATTGACAGTTGGACAACAAGAAAAATAAAAGTAAAGTATGACTTTTTTCAACATGCTACACTGAATTTTTTGACATGGTATAGTAAAACCTTTTCCCCTTTTTTGACACGCTATACTGTGACTTTTTTCAACACTATATACTATGACTTTTATTTCGACATAATATACTATGACTTTTATTTCGACATTCACTTTTTTCACTTTTTTTCAATATGCTTTAGTATTACTTTTTTTTCGATACGCTGTAGACTTTTTCAACATGCTATACAATGACTTTTATTTCGACATGATATACTATGACTTTTATTTCGACATAATATACTATGACTTTTTTTCGACATGCTAGTCAGACCTTTTTTTCGACATTATTGTTGTGGAATATTTGTACGTTAATCAGGAGAAGAAGCCGAAGTTAAGAAATGGATAAAGTCTTTAGTAAATCAAGTTTGTCCTTGTCCTCTTTTATTCTTGCAAGGGAGAGATTCACAACGACTGCACGCTCTTCAGTCCGTAGCAAACATTCAACAGGTCACAGCACACTTTATACAGCTTTCGAGATGTAATCAACGGTCTTTTCCTTTGATCTTTGAATGTATCTTGCCCTCAACAAACATCTAGACAGAGGACACTGTGTTATCTCACATTCCGAAAAATCACCGGAACACAGGTTTCTAGTTTCAAGGTCCAACAGTTACACACGCACATCTTATTAACGGAGTCCTTAATTAATAGACTCTCATATAATTTTCTATTAGTCACATACATATTTTCCCATTACATTCCCCTCTTTTGATTACACATTAATCACATTGTATTGCAAAAATATGTAGAATGACATTTTAGTAAACATCAGAAGTATTACCCTGAACACGGTTTAAAAAATACCTCATCATATGAAATGTCAGAAGAAAAAGCTATTTTTGTGACCTAGGACCTAGGAGTCCACATCTTCAGTATCGGAATCATCAAAATACTCAAAGAAATCTGGATGGTCATTACCGTCCCTGTCGTGTTCTTTGTGCAGTAATTGGTCATATTGAATCATTTGTTTGGACATAAGATTAGTCACCATGCTCCTAAGGATAGGTCATGAAAATGATGAGGATCAGGAAAATGATGCCTAATTGGATAAGGGAAACTCTCCATGAGTTCCACAGTCGAGTTAGCCAGTCGGGTGTTGGAGTGCCGTCTTTAGTCATGGCGTCTTGGATTTGGGATATATTATGTATCGCTTGCGAAATGACGTGACCGTCTGCATCGTTTTCAGGGATGAAAGTACAGCAATATTCTCCTACCATAGCACATACGCCCCCCTGAGTTGCCGTAACCTGGTCCAACACCATTCTGTTTTGCATTACCATTAAACGGATGGATGTTAATTCTTCTCTGATGCCTGTGAACGCGGCCAATGTAGAATTCAAAAAGCTTTTGAGACGATAGTCAATTGTTTCCAGCCTAAGCATATTTTTTGCAGTGCCCACCCATTGCAAAAGTGCCATTGCCACTTTCTCACCTTTGTTCCAATGTTTGAATTCGTCAGGAACGTCACTACCCCAAACAAAATCATGTGGTGCAAATTTTGGGAAGGCGTCACGTTTTTGACGTTTTGTATTTGTATTTGCGGACAATATAATGGTGTGATCTGACATGGATACTGGTGCACAAACACCATCCCAGTTAGGTCTAAGGGAGACGTAGCCTGAGTGTCCACACAACCACAAACCTCCGTTGACTGGATAGGTCCCGTTAGCCCCTGGGACCATTGACTGTTGAATGGTCATACAATTGTATCCTTCAGGACAGTTGTATGGGTTATTGGAACGACTTTATAGCCATCGCATGACACTTTTTGCATAAAACTCGGGAGATTGGCTTTGTCCTCTTTACTAGCTAAGTGTTGACAATAGGTAACATTGTGTCCACTCATCTTCACACAGGAGTATCTGTACACGCCCTTGGCCCTATTACAGTCTGGGTCTGACACAGTTTTTCCCCCTATAAATACGTTGTCGCACAGAGAGGGATTTATGCGTCCTACTGTGGTGGGGCCATTTTTTGCAAAACGGTATTTGAATCTTAGCCCTATGGTGTATTGGGTGTGTGTAGCGAATTGTGACGAGGCGACTGATGCAGTGACGGGTGTTGGAGTTATTTTAACTGTGGAAGCGGTTGTGTTTGTTGGCTGTTCGAAGTCTGAGGAATTGTTTGGAGAGGATGAAAGGTTGTGTCGTGCCTGTAACAACATGAATGGAAAAACAGTGATTGTTGATGTGAGAAAGGATATACACAATGTTCTTCGCATGCCGCATCCCACGGAAGGGGTGCCACGGTCGATTCGGTTCAGGCATGATGATGTAGTTGTGAAACAGCCAACCAGTTTGTATGGAGTACACCCAAACAACTAGTCTGTATGAACAGTTGTGCTTGTGTTGACACCGTGAGGTTTCCACAAAACTGTCAGGGACACTGTTTTCACAACTGTTCTTGGTTGTGGTGTGTTGCGCCCTCGTAGGTGACACAGAAACTACATCTGTACGTCACTTGTGGATCCCGCGATGGTGACACAGAAACTACGTCTGCACGTCACTTGTGGAGGAATCCTGTGTTGTCGTGCTGGCCGGAGGGGTGATGGTCGTTTCTGCAAGTGCTGGAACCTTCTTACAGTGGCTGGCGTGTATCCAGGTTGCTCTCTCTGCCACCTTCACAGCCGTGTGGGTGATGAGCAGTATCTGGAAAGGACCTTGCCACCGTTTAGCTTTCCAGCTCTTTCTCCTGAAGTCTTTCACCACCACGAACTCGCCTAGCTGCAGCTTGTGGAGTGGTCCTGTGGCCTCTTTTGGGAGTGCAGCAGTTTTCTGACATCAGACAGAGTAGAGGACAGTTGTGTACAATAGGTTAGCATGTCATGTTCACAGAGCGTGGTAGATGGGAGAGGTGCTCTAGGAGCATCCACACCGATGTGGGGAGGTGTTCCAAACAAAATCTCAAAAGGGCTGAGATTGCTTCGTGTTCTTTTTCTCATCCTCATGTACATCAGAACCAGAGGCAGAGTTTTTGTCCAAGGCAGACTGTGCAACATTTTGCTAATTTGGTTTTCAGTGTTCCGTTTTCCCATTCAACAGCTCCCCCACTGGCTGGGTGATAAGCACAGTGTGTTCTTAAGTCTATGCCCATGTATGCACTTAGTTCAGTGATTGCTTCATTAACAAAGTCTGTGCCGTTATCACTGGAGATTTTAGTTGGAATACCCCAGCGAGGTATTATTTCTGTGATTAGGGCTTTTGCCACTGTGGCTGCAGTTTGTTTGCTTGATGGGAATACTTCAACCCATTTGGACCACATGTCTACCATTACAAGACAGTGTTTCTTACCTTCCGATGGGCTGAGTTCCACAAAATCCATCATGATGTGCTCAAAAGGTCGTGTTGGAGGAGGGTGTGCCACCTGTTGTGTTACTTGTACGGGTCTGCCTACGTTGTGTGTGGCACAGGTTACACACGCTTGGCAGTACTTCTGAGCATATGTCGAAAAACCCTTTGTGAACCATGTAGTATCAATAATGCTTAACATCCCCCCTTTTGACACATGGTCTAACCCATGAGTCAATTTAGCATAGTGAGGAAAGAAATGTTTTGGCAGACAGGGGTTACCGTTAGGGCCAACCCAAACGTCATTAATGAAGGTGGAGCCAGAGGAGGACCAGAGGCGTCTCTCCTCAGGTGTAGCAAGTGACTGCATGGCTGAGAGGGAAGATGGAAGTGAAACCATGGTTGTGGTCTCTGGTGAGCCATAAGGAAACTGAGCAGCAGCCTTTGCAGCAATGTCTGCACGAGCATTCCCTTTGGACACGTCATCAGTGTTAGATGTGTGTGCTGAACATTTACAAACTGCAACAGCTTTTTGAAGCAAAATGGACTCCAACAGTGCTGCTATGAGTGTGTGGTGTTGTACAGGCTTACCATCTGATTTAAGAAAATGTCTGTGTTTCCATAAGGCGCCAAAATCATGTACTACTCCAAAAGCGTATCTGGAATCAGTGTGTATGGCGACTGTTTTACCCTCGGAGAGTTTGCATGCCTCAGTGAGTGCGATGAGCTCTGCTGCCTGGGCTGAGAGGTGACATGGGAGAGGTCCAGAACAGAGAACATCTGAATCAGAGACAACAGAAAAACCAACACGATTAGCCCCAGTTTGAGGATCACGAGAGGCAGAACCATCAACATTCAAGACAAAGTCTGAATTAGGAAGAGGTGTGTCCAGGAGATCAGGGTGAGGAGTGCACTGAGCCTGAAGCTCAGCCAAACAGTTATGCTCCTCCCCGTCCCCCGGAAGAGGAAGGCGTGATGCTGGATTCAAGTTTGTGCAGCGTTTGACTGTGACATTAGGCATGTCCAAAAGACATGTATGGTAACGCAGGTATCGTGCTGCAGAAAGATGAGAAGACTTTTGTTCCAACAGAATCAATGAGACAGAATGAGGAACCAACAAGGTTAACGGTGCATAGTCTACTATGTCTCGAGATGCAGTAAGCGCCTTTTCTGCGGCCGCCACTGCACGGAGGCACTGAGGAAGGCCCGCAGCTACTGGATTGAGTTTAGCAGAGAAATATGCAACTGGGCGGAGTTTGTCGCCATGTGTTTGGAGGAGTACGGAAGTCATACAATCTGTGCGTTCATCAACTGTCTGTTTGAATGGTTTGTTAGGATCAGGCAAACCCAGTGTGGGCGGAGTTTGCAATGCACATTTCATCTTGTTGAATGCAAGAGAGGCTGCAGAAGTCCAAGTGATTTTGTCAGAAACCATCAAATTCTTGCCGTGTATGATTTCGGACAAGGGTTGTTCAAGCTGAGAATAGTTAGGGATGGAAGATCAACAATAGGAACACATTCCTAAGAATGACATCATTTGTTTCTTCGTTCGTGGTTTAGGAAGCGATACAATAGAGGAAATGTGCTTAGGAGACAGTGTTTTCCCATCCCCTGAGATGTCATGACCAAGGAAGTGAACGTATTGTGTAACAAACTGCAGTTTGGACAGGCTGGCTTTATGGCCTTCAGCTGTCAAATGTTTGAGTAGCCTAAGTGTATCCTCCTTGCATTGCTGTTGTGTGGGTGCTGCTATAAGGAGGTCGTCAACATATTGTAAGAGGGCGGACCCTGGAGACAGGGTGAGGCTCTCTAAGCTTTCTCTGAGTGAGTCATTGTAGATGGTCAGTGACTCAGTGTAGCCTTGACACAGGCGGGTGAAAGTGTATGGTTTGCCATTAAAATTAAATGCAAACCAAAACTGGCTGTCTTTGTCCACTGGGACACTGAAAAAGGCATTTGAGAGGTCAACCACAGAGAACCACCTAGCGGTAGGAGGAACCTGTGCGAGGATGGTATATGGATTAGGAACATTTGGAGCTCTCGCGAGGACTGCTGCATTTACTGCTTTTAAGTCCTGCACGAAACGCCATTCAGTAGGTTTACCTGCATCTCTGATCTTTTTAACAGGAAAAATGGGCGTTCTGACAGGTGAGTCAGGACATGGAATAATGATGCCTGCTTTCAACAGTGAGTCAAACACTGGAGTGATGCCATCAATGGCTTCTTGGCGTAGTGGATATTGATGTTTATGAGGCCGAAAATCGGACCTAGGGGTGATGACCACATGTTGACAATTCTTTATGAGTCCCACATCATATTTATGCAATGCCCAGAGCGACGAAGAGATGGCACTAAGGGCATGAGAAATAGAGGAGACCTCGGTTACAAACGTGTCAGTGTGTGTGTCATTGGATACATCATTTTCATCAAAGAGGTACAGAGATCTGAGAGTTGGTGTTGTTATCTCAAATGGCTGTTTATAAGTGTCGGTTGATGGTGAATGCATAACCTGAAAATCATATGTAGCTTGCCAGTCAGTTAAGGCTTCACACTTTTTCACGAACGGGCCCAAATCTCTCCACTGCTCCGTTACAGATTTGGACAGTGAGATGTGTGGGTAGGAGCCGTCCACTTGGAACAAAGCCTGCTGGGCGGGAGACAAAGAGAAAGAAACCGCAGATTTATATGTTGTCGTAACGTCACAACGGAGTGTCGTCACAGAACGACGTAAAGTAACGTCGGAACGGAACGTAGTAACAGAACGTCACCACGGAACATCGTAACGGAACTTCGTAAGGGAACTTTGTAACGGAACTTCGTAACAGAACGTCGTAACGGAACTTCGTAATGTCATAACAGAACATCGCAACGGAACGTCGTAACGGAACGTCGTAACGGAAAGTCGTAATGTCGTAACGGAACGTCGTAACGGAAAGTCGTAATGTCGTAACGGAACGTCGTAACGGAACGTCGTAACGGAACGTCGTAACGGAACTTCGTAATGTCATAACAGAACATCGCAACGGAACGTCGTAACGGAACGTCGTAACGGAACGTCGTAACGGAACGTCGTAACGGAACGTCGTAACGGAACGTCGTAACGGAACGTCGTAAGGGAACGTCGTAAGGGATCGTCGTAACGGAACGTCGTAATGGAATGTCGTAACGGAACGTCGTAAGGGAACATCGTAACAGAACGTCGTAACTGAACGTCGTAACGGAACGTCGTAAGGGAACGTCGTAAGGGAACGTCGTAACGGAACGTCGTAACGGAACGTCGTAACGGAACGTCGTAACGGAACGTCGTAACGGAAGTCGTAATGTCGTAACGGAACGTCGTAACGGAACGTCGTAAGGGAACGTCGTAAGGGAACGTCGTAACGGAACGTCGTAAGGAACGTCGTAATGGAATGTCGTAATGGAACGTCGTAAGGGAACATGTAACAGAACATCGTAACGGAACGTCGTAACGGAACGTCGTGAACGTCGTAACGGAACGTCGTAACGGAACGTCGTAGGAACGTCGTAACGGAACGTCGTAACGGAACGTCGTAACGGAACGTCGTAAGGGAACGTCGTAACGGAACGTCGTAAGGGAACGTCGTAAAGGAACGTCGTAACGGAACGTCGTAACGGAACGTCGTAACGGAACGTCGTAATGGAACGGTAACGGAACGTCGTAACGGAACGTCGTAACGTCGTAAGGGAACGTCGTAACGGAACGTCGTAAGGGAACGTCGTAAGGGAACGTCGTAACGGAACGTCGTAAGGGAACGTCGTAAGGGAACGTCGTAACGGAACGTCGTAACGGAACTTCGTAACGTCGTAACAGAACGTCGTAACGGAACGTCGTAACGGAACGTCGTAACGGAACGTCGTAATGGAACATCGGAACGTCGTAACGGAACGTCGTAAGGGAACGTCGTAACGGAACGTCGTAACGGAACGTCGTAACGGAACGTCGTAAGGGAACGTCGTAAGGGAACTTCGTAAGGGAACTTTGTAACGGAACGTCATAACGGAACGTTGTAAAGGAACATCGTTAAGAAACGTCGTAAGGGAACGTCAAAACGTAACGTAACATAATGTCGTATAGCATAGTATAGCATTTTGAAAAAAGTCGTAGTATTTCATGTTGAAAAAAGTCAAAAAATTAAATATATAGCATGTCGAAGAAAAAGTCAAAAGATTAATGCTATAGCATGTCGAAATTTTTTTTAAAAAGTAATGCTATAGCACGTCGGAAAAAAGTCAAAAAAGTAATGCTATAATACGTCGAAAAAAGTCAAAAAAGTAATGCTACAGAAATTCGAAAAAAAATGTAATACTATAGCATGTCGAAAGAAAGTCATAGTATAGCATGTCGAAAAAAGGGAAAAAATCTAACTATAGCATGTCGAAAAACGTCATGATATAGCATTCTTTTAAAAAGTCATAGTATTGCATGTCCAAAAAAGGGAAAAAAGTCTTCAGTTTAGACGTATCAGGCTGGGAACAGGCCACAAGTGTATTTTGTTGAAAAATACACAGTTTACTTGATTTTCCTCAATAAAGTGTCCCAGAACAGCAGACTCTCAAGTTTCATGTTAATTTCATGAATACATGATGTTCTCATCACTTTTCTACCTGAAATTTCCATTTCCACGTTGTATGCTCTTAAAAGACGTTTCGGCTGGGAAGAGGCCAAAAGTGGATTTTGTTGAAAAATACACAGTTTACTTGATTGTCCTCAACAAAGCTACCCAGAACAGCAGACATCAACTTTCATGTTATTTTCATGAATACATGATGTTCTCATTACTTTTCTGCCTTAAAGCTGCATTTTCAGTATTTATGGTCTGAAAAGACGTTTATACTGGGTCGAGGCCAAAAGTGGATTTTGTTGCAAAATACACAGTTTACTTGATTTTCTTAAAAGTGGATTTTGTTGCAATATACACAGTTTACTTGATATTTCTCTATAAAGTCTCCCAGAATAGCAGACTGTCCAGGTTCATTTTATATTCATGAATAAGTGATGTTTCCATCATTTTTTTACCTTACAGCTGCATTTTCAGTTTTTATGGTCTTAAAAGGCATTTCAGCCTGCGAACAGGCCAAAAGTGGATGTTTTTGCAAAATACACAGTTTACTTGATATTCCTCTATAAATTATCCAAGAATAGCAGACTCTAAAGTATCATGTTATGTTCATGAATACATGATGTTTCCATCACTTTTCTACATTAAAAATAAATTTTCAGTTTTTATGGTCTTAAAACGCGTTTCAGCCTGCGAACAGGCCAAAAGTGGATTCTTTTGCAAAATACACAGTTTACTTGATATTCCTCTATAAAGTCTCCCAGAACAGCAGAGTCACAAGTATCATGTTATGTTCATGAATACATGATGTTTCCATCAGTCTTCTACATTAAAAATTAATCTTCAGTTTTTATGGTCTTAAAACGCGTTTCAGCCTGCGAACAGGCCAAAAGTGGATTCTTTTGCAAAATACACAGTTTACTTGATATTCCTCTATAAAGTATCCCAGAACAGCAGACTTTCAAGTGTCATGTTATGTACATGAATATATTTAGTTTCCATCACTTTTCTGCCTTACAGCTGCATTTTCAGTTTTTATGGTCTTAAAAGGCTTTTCAGCCTGCGAACAGGCCAAAAGTGGATTTTATTGCAAAATACACAGTTTACTTGATATTCCTCTATAAAGTCTCCCAGAACAGCAGACTTCCAATTATCATGTTATGTACATTGATATATGATGTTTCCATCACTTTTCTGCCTTAAAAATGAATTTCAGTTTTTATGTTCTCAAAAGGCGTTTCAGCCTGCGACCAGGCCAAAAGTGGAATATTTTCCAAAATACACAGTTTATTTGATATTCCTCTATAAAGTCTCCCAGAACAGCAGAGTCTCAAGTGTCATGTTATGTTCATGAATACATAATGTTTCCATCACTTTTCTACATTAAAAATGAATTTTCAGTTTTTATGGTCTCAAAAGGCGTTTCAGCCTGCGAACAGGCCAAAAGTGGATTATTTTGCAAAATACACAGTTTACTTTATATTCCTCTATAAAGTCTCCCAGAATAGCAAACTGTCCAGGTTGATTTTATATTCATGAATAAGTGATGTTTCCATCATTTTTTTACCTTACAGCTGCATTTTCAGTTTTTATGGTCTTAAAAGGGATTTCAGCCTGCGAGCAGACCAAAAGTGGATGTTATTGCAAAATACACAGTTTACTTGATATTCCTCTATAAATTATCCAAGAATAGCAGACTCTAAAGTATCATGTTATGTTCATGAGTACATGATGTTTCCATCACTTTTCTACATTAAAAATGAATTTTCAGTTTTTATGGTCTTAAAACGCGTTTCAGCCTGCGAATAGTGCAAAAGTGGATTATTTTGCAAACTACACAGTTTACTTGATATTTCTCTGTAAAGTCTCCCAGAATAGCAGACTGTACAGGTTCATTTTATATTCATGAATAAGTGATGTTTCCATCATTTTTTTTACCTTACAGCTGCATTTTCAGTTTTTATGGTCTTAAAAGGCATTTCAGCCTGCGAGCAGGCCAAAAGTGGATTCTTTTGCAAAATAGACAGTTTACTTGATATTACTCTATAAAGTATCCCAGAACAGCAGACTTTCAAGAGTCATGTTATGTACATGAATATATTTTGTTTCCATCACTTTTCTGCCTTACAGCTGCATTTTCAGTTTTTATTGTCTCAAAAGACGTTTCAGGCTGGGAACATCTTATCTTGGTACGCGTATTGCCTCACTACCGATTGCCAGCTTGTCACATGTTGTCCGATAGCGTACTTTCACAGCTCCAGCTAAACCAAGTTAATTGTGTGATATTGTGAGATATTCTTCAGTACAAGAGGTTAATTACCTGCTGTACATCTTAACCCTCGTAATATCCTCCCGATTGCCTTACACCTTTTGTCCTCTGGGGTCTAAAATAACCCCACCTGGTTTGACTGTTTTTTAAAGCATATTGTATAAATTGTCAATCGATTCTGTTTTACACCTTTAGTCTTACTTCAGTCCCAACCCATTACCACACATTTCTCCCTTTGTTTTGGAATTCAGGGCCAATAGGCCTTGTTTACATAAAAGTATAGCCTGTTTTTGAGTGAAAATTAAATGAAACAATGAATTATTTTGACTTTATATTATTTTGACTAGTTGGCCTATCACATCGTGGTATATGTCAAAGTTTAGTGAGGATGCTGTTCTTGAATCATTTACATTTTTCTCATGGCAGCACATAATCACACATTTTGTCCCCTGGGGTCAAAATTGACCCCGTTTGGTTTGACTGTTATTTAAAGAATATAAAGTGGATACTTCACCCAATTCTGTGTCTTTCATACCAACTTCACTCAAACACAATAACACCATTTATTTATTCCATTTGAAATTTAACACCTGTTGTCTTCCCGTGTCGAAAATGACCCCTTCTGGTTTGAGTGTTTCTAAAGCATTAAGTAGAAATTATCACCCAGCTCTCTGTTTCAACTTTTTAGTCAAATTTATTCCAACTCATTTCCTGACATATAAAACAACATTCATTTCCAAAATATTTCACTTTTCAAAACTAACTTTTCAGAATAAAAACAGTCTGAATGTGCCCTCTGTTGCATGCGAGGCAGGTAGTAATGGCGTGATCTTTACAGATGTATGCATTGCATTTTTGGCACATTTTCGATGTTTTGAGATCACTTTGGCGAGGGCAGAATTTGCACCTACTCCTTTTGGGTGATGGGCCAGGAGGGGCGGCTGGGTGAGGGGCAGCTGGGCGAGGGGCAGTGGCTGCAGAGGTAGAGCTGGAGCAGAACTCTTTTTGTCATATTCTTCCTCATCATCATGTTCATCATTTTCCTTCACTTCATATCCTTCTTCCATTTCTTCAGCCGGCGATGTGGGGGCTTCTTCAGAGGAAGAAGTAGCATGTGGTCTGTATGTTGGATCTATCACCTCATCAATATTCTCCTTCTCTTCTGATCCTGAATCCTCCTCATCAGTTGATTCTTCCTCCTCCTCATGTTCAGCACTGTCCTCCTGCTCATTCCTTTCCCCAACATAGTTTAAAATGAGCTCACAAGCCTCCTGTGCAGTACAGCGCTTCTGCCTCCTCATTGTGCTGCCTGTCTCTCTAAAATGTGAAATGCAATGCTCCAACACCTGTGAGAAAAGACCTGTTTGTTTTGTGTTGTTGTTGTCATAACCATTGCTTGACCCCAGACATCAAACATCCAAGATCAAAGATGTTTTGGAAAGCAGTATGGGGTGACAATTTGCCCCATTGCACCACTTTGTGCTGCAAGGTCTTTTTGACCCCAGAGGACAACAGAAGTTATTAAATTCAATAAATCACCCATAATTCAATCAAATGACTTGAAATGTATTTTAATCATGAAGAGCATAGTATCCAACAACCCCCATTATTTTCAGACCATTTGATGAATAAAAAACATATTTTGACGGCAAAATATTTAATTTGGGGTCAGAATGACCCCAGGACAACACAAGGTTAAAACCTAATATCTCCCTCCTTCTTGTAGCGGCTTCTCGCTTAATCCTACAGTTTTATTTACACTTTGTTTGTTTTTTGCTAACGTTAGCCACTGTACTTTAGCTTAGCAGCTCGCGATGACTTCCCTCTCTTCCTCTCCCTCTCCTTCTCCCCCTTGCTCAGTGTGTCACATGCTTAGCCATTCCTCTGCCTCCCTTAATGATAATGATACATGTAATAAGTGTAGTTTGTTTGCTAGGGTGGAGGCGAGGCTCAGTGAGTTAGAGGTACGGCTCCGCACCATGGAAGCTCAGTCGTTAGCTACAGTACTTAGCCTTCCCCCCCAACTCCCCATAGTCAGTGCGGGCCATCCAGCCGTAGCTTCAGCTAGCTGTCCCCCGGCAGCCCCCGAGCAGCCGGGAGGCTGGGTAACTGTCCGAAGGAATCAGAAGTCAACGCAGAAGCGCACGGTGCACCACCAACCTCTTCACGTTTCTAACCGGTTCTCCCAACACAGCGAGACACCCGCTGAGGAACCGACTCTGGTTATAGGTAGCTCCATAGTCAGAAACGTGAAGATAGCGAAGCCAGGGACCACAGTCACATGCATTCCGGGGGCCAGAGCGGGCGACGTTGAATCCTATTTAAAACTGCTGGCTAAGGATAAACGTAAATACAGTAAGATTGTAATACACGTCGGCGGTAATGACTCCCGAATCCGACACTCGGAGGTCACTAAAATTAATGTGGCATCGGTGTGTTCATACGCCAAAACAATGTCGGACTCCGTAGTTTTCTCTGGCCCTCTCCCAAATTTGGTCAATGATGAGATGTATAGCCGCATGTCATCATTCAACCGCTGGTTGTCAAGGTGTCCAGCAAACAATGTGGGCTTCGTTGATAATTGGGAGACTTTCTGGGGAAAACCTGGTCTGATTAGGAGAGACAGCATTCATCCCACGTTGAATGCAGCGGATCTCATTTCTGCAAATCTGACCAACTTTGTTTGGGGACCTAATCCATGGCAACCCAGAGTTCAGACCAGGAAGCAGAAGCAGAGTTGTAGTCTTTCACCCTTCTCTGCACTTCCATTAGAGCAGTTACCCACCCAAAACTATATAGGGACTGTGTCTGCCCGACGGCCATTTAAATTAATTAAATCAAAAGTAACCAGAAGAGGAGTTATACAAAATAATCTCATAAAAGTTAACACCACCAACGCAACAGTGCAACAAAATAGGAGAATTAAATATGAACTCTTAAATATCAGATCTTCGTCATCTAAAGCTGTTTTAGAAAATTATTTAATATCAGACAATCACATTGATCTATTCTGTCTTACTGAAACCTGGCTGTGTCATGAAGAATATGTCAGCCTAGATGAATCAACTCCTCCAAGTCACATCTGATCTAATAATAAACTCACATTCCTCGAGGCACCGGCCGGGGAGGTGGAGTAGCAGCTATCTTTGACTCAAGCCTATTAATAAACCTGAATTAAACTACAACTCATTTGAAAGCCTTGTTCTTAGTCTTTCACATCCAAACTGGAAAAAACTACAGCCAATTATATTTGTTATAGTGTACCGGGCTCCAGGTCCGTATTCTGAATTTCTATCTGAATTTTCAGAGTTTTTGAGAAGAGGCCAAAAGTGGATTTTGTTGGAAAAAACACAGTTTACTTGATTTTCCTCAAATGATTCTCCCAGAACAGCAGACTCTCAAGTTTCATGTTAATTTCATGAATACATGATGTTCTCATCATTTTTCTGCCTTAAAGCTGCATTTCCAGTTTGTATGTTCTTAAAAGACATTTCGGTTGGGAAGAGGCCAAAAGTGGATTTTGTTCCAAATTACACAGTTTACTTGATTTTCCTCAATACAATTTTCCCTGAACAGCAGACTCTCAAGTTTCATGTTAATTTAATGAATACATGATGTTCTCATCACTTTTCTGCCTTAAAGCTGCATTTTCAGTATTTATGGTCTGAAAAGACGTTTCGGATGGGATGAGGACAGAAGTGGAATTTGTTGAAAAATACACAGTTTACTTGATTTTCCTCAAGAAATTCTCCCAGAACAGCACACTCTCAAGGTTCATGTTATATTTATGAATACATGCACTTCTCATCACTTTTCTGCCTTAAAGCTGCATTTTCAGTATTTATGGCCTGAAAAGACGTTTCGGCTAGGAAGAGGCTTGAAGTGGATTTTGTTGCAAAATACACAGTTTCCTCGATTTTCCTCTACAAAGTATCGCAGAACAGCAGACTTTCAAGGTTCATGTTTTATTCATGAATACATGATGTTCTCATCACTTTTCTACATTAAAAATGAATTTTCAGTTTTTATGGTCTGAAATGGCGTTTCAGCCTGCGACCAGGACAAAAGTGGATTTTGTAGCAAAATACACAGTTTACTTGCTATTCCTCCTTAAAGTCTCCCAAAATAGCAGACTGTCCAGGTCCATTTTATATTCATTAATATGTGATGTTTCAATCAATTAATTGCCTTACAGCTGCATTTTCAGTTTTTATGGTCTTAAAAGGCGTTTCAGCCTTAGACCAGGCCAAAAGTGGATTTTGTTGCAAAATAAACAGTTTACTTGATATTCCTCTATAAATTATCCTAGAATAGCAGACTTTCAAGTATCATGTTATGTACATGAATATATGATGTTTCCATCACTTTTCTGCCTTACAACTGCATTTTCAGTTTTTATGGTCTTAAAAGGCGTTTCAGCCTGCGA
This sequence comes from Ophiodon elongatus, assembly GCA_016806645.1. NCBI lineage: Eukaryota > Metazoa > Chordata > Actinopteri > Perciformes > Hexagrammidae > Ophiodon > Ophiodon elongatus. The sequence continues at coordinate 124,707 of JACSYO010001493.1, forward strand.
ACAGTTCAAAAGTGGATTTTGTTGCAAAATACACAGTTTACTTGCTATTCCTCCATCAAGTCTCCCAAAATAGCAAACTGTCCAGGTCCATTTTATATTCATAAATATGTGATGTTTCAATCAATTTATTGCCTTACAGCTGCATTTTCAGTTTTTATGGTCTTAAAAGGCGTTTCAGCCTTAGACCAGGCCAAAAGTGGATTTTGTTGCAAAATACACAGTTTACTTGATATTCCTTTTTAAATTATCCCACAATAGCAAACTTTCAATTATCATGTTATGTACATTGATATATTATGTTTCCATCACTTTTCTGCCTTAAGAATGAATTTTCAGTTTTTATGGTCTTAAAAGGCGTTTCAGCCTGTGAACAGTTCAAAAGTTGATTTTGTTGCAAAATACACAGTTTACTTGATATTCCTCTATAAATTATCACAGAATAGCAGACTGTCAAGTATCATGTTATGTACATGAATATATGATGTTTCCATCACTTTTCAGCCTTACAACTGCATTTTCAGTTTTTATGGTCTTAAAAGGCGTTTCAGCCTGCGAACAGTTCAAAAGTGGATTTTGTTGCAAAATACACAGTTTACTTGATATTCCTGTATAAATTATCCTAGAATAGCAGACTTTCAAGTATCATGTTATGTACATGAATATATGATGTTTCCATCACTTTTCAGCCTTACAACTGCATTTTCAGTTTTTATAGTCTTAAAAGGCGTTTCAGCCTGCGAACAGTTCAAAAGTGGATTTTGTTGCAAAATACACAGTTTACTTGATATTCCTCTATAAATTATCCTAGAATAGCAGACTTTCAAGTATCATGTTATGTACATGAATATATGATGTTTCCATCACTTTTCAGCCTTACAACTGCATTTTCAGTTTTTATGGTCTTAAAAGGCGTTTCAGCCTACGACCAGGCCAAAAGTGGATTTTGTTGCAAAATACACAGTTTACTTGCTATTCCTCCATAAAGTCTCCCAAAATAGCAAACTGTCCAGGTCCATTTTATATTCATAAATATGTAATGTTTCAATCAATTTATTGCCTTACAGCTGCATTTTCAGTTTTTATGGTCTTAAAAGGCGTTTCAGCCTTAGACCAGGCCAAAAGTGGATTTTGTTGCAAAATACACAGTTTACTTGATATTCCTTTTTTCAATTATCCCAGAATAGCAAACTTTCAATTATCATGTTATGTACATTGTTATATTATGTTTCCATCACTTTTCTGCCTTAAAAATGAATTTTCAGTTTTTATGGTCTTAAAAGGAGTTTCAGCCTGCGAACAGTTCAAAAGTGGATTTTGTTGCAAAATACACAGTTTACTTGATATTCCTCTATAAATTATCCTAGAATAGCATACTTTCAAGTATCATGTTATGTACATGAATATATGATGTTTCCATCACTTTTCTACCTTAAAAATGAATTTTCAGTTTTTATGGTCTTAAAAGGCGTTTCAGCCTGCGAACAGTTCAAAAGTGGATTCTGTTGCAAAATACACAGTTTACTTGATATTCCTCTACAAATTATCACAGAATAGCAGACTGTCAAGTATCATGTTATGTACATGAATATATGATGTTTCCATCACTTTTCTGCCTTACAACTGCATTTTCAGTTTTTATGGTCTGAAATGGCATTTCAGCCGACGACCAAGCCAAAAGTGGATTTTGTTGCAAAATACACAGTTTACTTGCTATTCCTCCATAAAGTCTCCCAAAATAGCAAACTGTCCAGGTCCATTTTATATTCATAAATAAGTGATGTTTCAATCAATTTATTGCATTACAGCTGCATTTTCAGTTTTTATGGTCTTAAAAGGCGTTTCAGCCTTAGACCAGGCCAAAAGTGGATTTTGTTGCAAAATACACAGTTTACTTGATATTCCTTTTTAAATTATCCCAGAATAGCAAACTTTCAATTATCATGTTATGTACATTGTTATATTATGTTTCCATCACTTTTCTGCCTTAAAAATGAA